>MU223269.1:986138-1044573 GCA_018584345.1 Thuja plicata
CTCCTCCTCTGCAACATTCTCCGCGAATGTAGGCATGAGGGGTCTGTCTGTAGTACGTGTGGGAGCTCTAGTAGCTCTAGGAGATCCTGCTCTACTGCTACCACCACTGTGCTGGCTAGGGGGCCTCTTGGCTGTAACTGACAATTGCTAGATAACCCCTGTAAGCTGTTGTAACACGTCAGCCATATGGTCCTGCCCAACACATATCTGCCTCATTGTCTCCCTGGCCTCTCTATCAGCCTCATCAGCCATGTTCCCACCTGGAATAGTTTGTTCCAAAACAAACTCCTCGTCTTCTGTATGACTGGTCTCGATGTCAACCTGTACCGAAGAATCTGTCTGTTCTTGCTCAACTCTGTTATGTCTAAATTCGGGTATCCTGTGCCTGCTATGCATATTTGGCTAGCATGGTTATTGCTATAATCAACTGAAAACTGAAAATGATGATCCCACTAGGATGGCAAGATCAATGGCTCTGATACCACTGTAAAGATCCCAACTGGCTATTACCAAAAAAAAGATTGTGAAATTTCGACTGTTGGGAATGGAACTTGTCCTAGTTTAATGAGAGTGGTTTTATCTAATTCTGGCTCAAGTTCTCAGTATGATGGTAACAATTGCATGAACATAATATAACCAAATCTCTAATGCTGGTGCAATCCCAAAGAGTGTAATCCAAGATAGTATTCAAGAATTTCACAACATATTGATATAGGAAGTTAACAATTAAAATGCTACAACCAGTCCTATTACATTACATTCACAAACTTTAGAATGAATGTAAATCAACCACCATGCACCTGGTCGCCCCGATGCCTAGAATGGATGGCCACGATAAGGGTATGGTGTGAAGGTTTGAACGGATGTTGTTAATCCGTTTTGGGCGCTCACAGTCACCATCAAAATACGGCCCTCCCCTACGGTTTGGTGCTGTTGTATGAGCTATACGCGGCTGCACCTTATGTCACCACCTCATGCCGAATATCCAATCCACAGTGGGATGGTGTAATGCTTCATACGTCCTTGCTGCAAACGGGAACCATAGAACTGTTGATGCGGCTGAGTGAATATGTCACGGTTGCTAGCTGGTCTCGGAAATGATACCAATGTTCTTTGCCCGCGATCCTTATGATCACTGACTTCCGTGTGCTGGGCCTCTCTCCACTACGCTTAGGCACCAAACTAAACCCGAACTGCACTGCTGTATATGTTGCCATTCCAGTATGCCCGCGACTGTATAACTCCCTCCACGGTTCCACTGCCTTATTGTGATTTCGTTCCTGCACCCAATGTCTACGGAAGTGCAACGCTCAACACATACTTTCGTCTGTTACACCAGATGAATAATCGACGCCCAATGCCAGTTTGAGGTTCTACTCTCCAAGTTACCAGCCGCGGCCAATAAGTATCAGCATGTAACTTGATGGTATGTGAGAGTGATGACCACTTGTTCAACTGTCTTATGATGCCACGAAGGCCTAAAGCGACATGCTATGAAGACGTTCACTATTGTATTCAAAAAATCGAAATAAGATTTACCTCCTTGCTTGCTGTGTTAAAACCAACACGTTGATGCGGAAATATTTGATTCATATAACTTTACTTTGATCTCTAATGTGAAATCTGAAATAATTCCACCTATTTGAAATGTCGGGGCTACGTCCAACCTTTCAATCTTTCTTCAAGGGTTTGCATCCTTAAGAAAGTAACTAGTCACGTGTGCAACCAGAAATTAATTTCTTTGTTTATAATATCTCATGGTGCCTTTCCCAATGAAGATCTCCTTCCTTTATGACCTCAAAATGAGAGCTATTACACCAACTAAGCAATGTGGGATAAAAACACTTTTGTCTTTTAGTCACTTAAGTCACTTTATAAAAATAAAATAACTTAAAGTTATAACATTAAAGTGACTTTTAACATTACTAAGTAATCCAACTATAGAGACTGAGCCCAGATATTAAATAAATGCCCATGTAACCATGTGAGTGACTGACATCCTCTGTAAAGCGGCCATTAGACTATCCGGATGGCTAGATAGGCTAATCAGGCATAAAATGCACTACTGTAGTTAAGGGGACATTACATGATAGTCTTGAATCTGTCGAAGACTATCTCAATATCATCTGTCCTCCTGAAAGCCCCTTTCCAAGTGAGATCGGTGAGGGGTGCAGCTGCTTGAGAGAACCCCTTTACGAACCTCCTGTAGTAAGAGCATAAACCAAGGAATCCCCTCAACTCTGAAACATTCCGTGGTGGCGGCCAATCCAGGATTGCTTGTATTTTCTCCTGATGGACCTTAACTCCATCTACCCCTATCACATGTCCCAGGTAGAGGATCTCGGTCAACCCAAACTCACACTTGTATTCTTTAGCAAACAGAGACTGATTCTCCATGATGCTCAGAATCTCCTCCAAGTGTCTCAAATGCTCCTTCCATGTCTTGCTGAAGACCAAAATGTCATCAAAGAATACTAATACACTCTTGCGCCACTATTTTTTGAAGATATGATTCATGCAAGACTGGAATGTAGCTGGAGCGTTAGTGAGCCCAAATGGCATCACTAGAAACTCGTAGTGCCCGTAATGGCAACGGAACGCTGTCTTATGTACATCCTCTTCACGGACACGAATCTGGTGATACCTTGATTCTCTTTTACTGGTTAGGACATTCTCTTTTTCCCTTTCTATGATGTTCTGATGATGACACACTTACAACATTATCCTCCAATTTGCATGATATGAGCTCGTATCCTCAAAAGTACTCACAATCATAACACACACACACACACTCTTGGAAAGGATCTAAGAGACCCTTATATATACATTACATTTTACAATTACAAACATAGGTTGGCCTAATATAAAGATTACTCCACCTGCAAGTCGGTCTCCAACATAGGTACTAAAACAAACATTTAGTAAGCTAGTAAGCCAGGTCCAATAGCTCACAGACATTCCTAGAAGGTGGAACACACTATGCGTAACCTAATGTAGCATTTTCTGGTTCCAACACACGGTTCTACACAAGGAATCATGACAATCGGTTCCTATAGGGGATCTCAAGAAACGTCCACCCTTGTTTTCTTGCAGTATATACACATAACACCTGCTGCATCACTCAAGAACACAAATATAGATTGTCACCATACTGGTAAAGCAACCACTATGTTCTGCCACACCTGACTTCTGGAAACACAAGACATAGATAAAAAGTAAAAAATTGTTTAGGTGTATTCTCCAAATAGTAAGGCATCATCCCTGAACATTAATGAATGCAGAGCAAAAAATAGTTGCCAAAGCAAGCTCACTGTCTAAGTAACTAGCCAACTTTCAGAACAGACTTCCAGATCACTTTTACCACTTTGAGTAAAGCACTACGATATAACAGACATGGCTCAACCAATTTTATAATCATACCAATCAATGGTACTGCTGCACTCCCATGACTAAAAATGCAGATCTCTGACATGACATGACAAGTAATAAAAATTTATCTTCCTCAGATATTGTGGCATTACTGTTGCTTTCGGATAATCCTTCTGCTTTCACACCTTTGACATCAGTGACAACATATGTTCAACAAAGTCACGAGAGTCAGGGTTTGTGATACTAAATCAGGCCCTAATTTGAGTATTTGATGACAGTAGGATAAGGCCTTAACAGGATTGAGATGACCCATGAGGAGGCACACTAAAGCAAGGGCCCAAGAAGAGTGTGAAATTGTAAAAGGGTTACAATTTACGACACTACAGTCACTTACATTCAAATCTTCTCATCCTCAATTAAAACTTCTTTGAGCTACTTGATTTACATAAGCTTATGCATTATCAAGTTGAGTTCATGGACAACACATGGTGTGCAAAATGTGCCCATATCTTGCATCCAACAATAAATTTGCTGTCCTACAATTCTAGGCATTGTCTATAATGATATTGCCCCTCACAATCAAGTGCTCAAAGAAAAAATTGTCCCTATAGGACACATTGTGATGACATTAATTAGGGGTCTATTTTTGCAATCTTTCTATTCATTAGAAACAGGGGATACTCATGTTTCTGCCCATGAATCCTTGATTAGCTGCAATAATGTGTCTACAATATTTTCCTTGGTCAATAAGGCGGTGCACACCTTTTCGTGGCCAAGACCTTTATAACTTGCGAGTGTTTACTAATTGTCATTACCCTATTCCACCAATGTAGTTTTCTAATGAGTTTTGAAGGAAGCCCATTGGTGTAATGCAATGTAAAATGTGCTCATTTGAAATGATCTTTCTAATGGGCTTGCATCTTGAGCCATTTTTTGTAGGAAAGAAAGGGGCTATTGTCTTCTTCAAAAGATAGTGTTGGAATGAAAGGATGTGTGGCAACCACTATTGTAGAAGTGGAGGATGGCCCAAAAGGTGATTTTGTTCTTCCTCAACTACACTATCTACTTGTTTTTTCTTTTTGATATAAGTACAATTTTGCTGATTTGGCAACCCACATCTGTTTGGCCCACGAAAAACCTTGATTCCTTGGCTAAACATACCTTATAGGTGAGCTTTCACTTAACTATATGGGTTCCTATGCTTGTCATAGCACTCACTACAGTGCCAAACATAACCTCTACCTTCACTAAATTGCTCAGACACTGACATATTGCCAAAGAGGTAATGCTTGGACAAATTTGATAACTTTATTTATACCTTGGCCCATTTAACTAGAAGTAACAACATTTATAAGCTATATCTATACGTACATGTTTTAAAATAAAGAAATATCTAGAAACTTGAAAAAAGACCAATGCAACCCTAGGCCATGTTTAAAATGTCAATAAGAATTTGAAAAACAACAATAAAGTGTTGCTAAAAAATGTATTTTTTAAAATAAAAATGGGTTTAAAAAAATAAGTCCATTTGTTTTTAATGACATTTTTAAAGTACACTAGATTCACTTGAGTGTGCCTTTGTCATGCCCAAGACACGCCTTAGGCACCGAGAGTACCCCCTAGGCATGCTTGAGGTATTCATGAGGTGTACACAAGCTTGGATACAATACATAACAATGGAGTGCACAATTTCTGTGAGGCACCCATGGTAGGATCCATATCTAGACACATTTTGGATGGGATACATTCTCAAGTACGGGTGTAACCTACAACATAACTCCAGTCATTTGTACGTGCACGTGAAATGCTGGAGAGCACATACTTAGGGAGTACCTTGTGCTTGGGATGCATCGTGGGTATAACCAGGGTAAGATTTGTGCCCAAACCCATTCAGGATTGTATTTCCTTAGTCTTTTGCAGGTGCATGTGAATTGTTGGACAGTTTTACTTCTAAGGGACTAGGTAAAAAGATGATATGCATATACTTTATATGTTTGCAACACTAAACTTCCTTTTTGTTGTGCAAAGCTGAGATTTTCTCTCAAATAATTGTTACACCTAATTCCCAGATCCCAAAAGTTAACTTGGAATTTTGTGTCAAGTTTGACCAAATCCCAAAAAGATCAACATGCTTGATACAGACTGGAGCAAATGATTTTTGGGGGAGAATACACTTAAATTACACCAAAGAAAATGACAGTTACATTAGCTTAATAGAGTTACATGGAATGTCTTAACCTACAAAGGCTAGCATGCATTCCTACACTTTACTTGCCTAACCAACACCTGAAAAGTATTTAACAGTTTTCAGCTGACCTACACAATTATGCTCGAGAACATAGAGCAAGCCAAGTGACAGAGATAGCATTTACCCATTTTGCATGTACTACTGATATACATGAACATCATATATTCAACACATAAAAGTTAACTAAGCGGATTGAGAGAGCTGCATTTTAAAGCCTCTCAACTAGAATGCATTCATGAGATGCCTAGAAAGAGATTAAACTGATTCTATGAGAACCTCAGAAAAAAGTGGAAGACCCAAGCTTGTTATGATAAACCTGGACTCTTAAAGCAGGAGGGAATCAGTAATTACTGTCAGGAAGACTATAACAGGATCCAAATGGATATTCAAAACATGTGTATCATTGGAATGTGCTCCACGTTTTTAATCCCATCCCTGGAAATAAGGATGTTTTGGGAGCTTAGGCACGGGGGACAAAACATCCCTGCTTTACTCCCCTCCAAAATGCAGAAAATAGGTACATACCTGAGACGTGGATCCCCACTCATTATGGGGGATGTCTATGGGTATGACTCCCTGTTAAGAACAACAAGGGATCACCCTTCATCCCTGGGGAAGTCAGGATGTTCTTCACAGCCTGCAGTTTAACAAACAACAAAATAAACCTTCTTTCACTATAGATGATAACCTTTAACAGAGTGCACATTCTTGAATACATGGCTAAACTTCACCTGTTTTTGGCTCAGAAAAAATGGAATGAATGTAGATCTAGCTTCATTTAGCAGCACTTTTTGTTATCTTGTTGTGTTTGTACAACCTTTTTTTTTCAACTGTAGCTTGTTTGTAGGATCGTTTGTTTATAATGTCTTCTTTGCTGAGAATGCATTAATATTTTATATATGGGAAATGGAATTTGTCATTAATTGGTAGTTTATGCAGCTGGCATATGTTTGTTTGGTGTAATTTGTGTTTTTGATTAAGTTATTTTTATTTTAAAAATTAATTATTAAATCTTATATAATATTTTAATAGTCATCCCCAAAATCTAGAAAGCTGCATCCCCGTGCCCCTTCACCCCAAAACTCAGAGAAGCACTGTGCAAAATTAACACAACCAAAACAAAATAAATAGAAAACATGACTGCACAGCAGAATCTGGATAACGTATTGCAAACCCAAGTCATGCTCTACAATGTCATAGTCTTGCGGGAGCATATCTTCTCTAGCTTCGTCCACCCTTGGGATGGCAAACTGTACAGTGCATGCACCTGAATTGTCCTTCGTGATCTTTGAGAAATTCTTGGCTGGCCTATTCTCTTTCTCTTGTCCATCCTTCACCAAAAGGTTTTCAATGTTATCAATTGGCTATGTGATTGTTACTTGCTCTTTTTTTCATCCTTTCTTACAACCATGCTGGTGCAGTGAATTCTCCTAGTTCATCTTCCTGTTTTTCGTTCTTTTGACTCTTATCTTGGGCTTCCATATTGACATATTCATTAGCATCTCCATCTTGAAGTCTTACCTCACCATCCTTCGGAATGTCTTCAATATCGATCACATTATGCTTCTCCTCTTGATGGTCTTCAACTCTTTGGGGAGGAGAGTCTACCTCTTGTTCTTGTTGATCTAGGGGAGTATAGTCGGAACTCTGACTCTTACTTGCTTCTAATTCAATCGCAACCTTCACTGGCACTATATTCTCTGCTATGGATGTCACATTCACTTGCCTTGAGGAAGTATTAACTACTCCTGATTTTTCCTTCTTTTGTGGTGGTTCTTGGCCTGTAGTTTCTTTCCTTTTCGTTCACTTTGTTTGTGAAGCCTTGTTGCTACCTTTGCTTCTCTTGCTACATTGACTCTCTTGCCTATTGGGGTCCTCTTGTGGTGGTTCGGATGATGCCTCCTCAGGTTCTTCCACATCTTTCATTAATTCATAAGTCAAGGAATCCTCCTTCCTTGCAACTTTGCCATCTGTTTATCCAACCACTCATGAGTGAATGTTTTAACTGTTACCATCACTGCATCAAAACTTCCTTCAACTTTGTCTTGCCAGTCAATAGCAGGGATAACATCCTTCTTTCATAGTCATCCTGAACATATTTTCCATCATCTTCAATTTGGTCTGGAATCTGAAGCCACTTGCTTGCTCTAACCAATTCCACTGATAATTGGGAAAATGATCTCTTTATGTCATAATCATTATCTGCGTTTGCCCAATGATCTTACACATGTGCCTGATGCTTGTACTGGATCCCATAAGCTTTCTTTATTTGATGGTATCGATCAAAGTTCATTTTAGCATTGTATATCCCTGATGAATAATATTCGAACCCCCTTTATGCTGCTTCTGTCGCCTGAAGTGAAGGGAAAGTTCCAATTGAATTCCCAAGGTGGAATGGAAAAGGCACCTTTGGCTTGTGTTTATGCTTCATGATCTTGTCGTATGTGAGCAACTGTCTTGCAACTTCCATTATCACTAATTTATTTGGTGGAAACCTTGGAAGCTTCTTTGGACAATTTGTATTCCCTAATATTCTGATATAAGTGAACTTGGGAAACTGAGTGTACCATGAGCCATATTTCTTTACTAAATCTTCAACATCCTTTGATAATATCTTTTGAGGAGTCCCTTGTAATACCCTCATGATACGTATGGCAAATGCATCATTTGCTATCTTGAACTCATCATTGTTTTGAAGTCATAATTTGGGGTAGCATTCATATACCATGTATTATCCTGATCTTCTCCCAATGGTTCCTAAACATTTCAATCCTTTGTACTTGTGAACCCATGCTAACATATACACCATGTAAGAGCTCATGTAGAATGCCGTCGACTTCTCTAAAGTCCTCAACTGTTGATCCAAATTATCACCGATCATGGTTACCCAATCAAACATGTCACTTGCAGTAGTTTTCTTCTCAATGAAATAGCACATCCATGGTTCAAAAGGTTTTCCTTGTGGACTTCCCATAACTCAATTTAGCATGATGAGATCTCCATATCCTCCTTGAAATTTAATTTTGTCAACTTTGGCAACTTGGAGTGATGTTTTCTTGGACCTGCCAGCCATTCATTATTGACAAGAGTAATGTAGGCATTGGATTTTTTGTCAATGTCTTTCATGGCCTGCTCCTTTGTCTTGCAAATGCCATCCTTGTGATAGGGAATGTTGAATGCATCCCTTATATCATTTGTTGTGAGTGCAGTTACCAGGGTCCCCTTTGGAGTGAATATTCGCCTTGATTGTGAATCGTAACTCTTGGCAAATTCAATTATTTGCTCTATCCATTGTATTGCCAGTGGGAAGGCGTCTGCATGCACTATTCCATTCTTCACCATCTTCATTGCCCACTTTGATGGATTTCTTTGAAACATTCGACCTCTCACTAAATCCATATTGAAATGACCAAGTTTTGTATCATTGATCTTTTTCCATTTCGATGTAAAAATTGTCTCAGGAGTCATCTCTTGCAAGTCGTGTTTGATTTGTGCTTGTCTCCGTTGCCTTGAATTCATTCCATCCTTAGCTCGTGCCATCTTTGATCTGCAATACAACATCATTTGTTAAACATTTGGATTTTATATTTCATCTCAAGTCAAAAGGTTAGTACTAAGAAACCCAAATTCTTGATAAAGACATTCTCCCTGGACAGCTTCTATGAACCTTCCTTTTAATTCAATGTGAAAGATTGAACCTCTTATCTCATAAAAGTTTATTGCATCCAGGCAACATGAAGACATCAAATTAAACAATTAATCACACATTCCGTCAAGTTTGAAGAGACATTAGGGAATAAATATAAGTGCGCACTTATCGAACAAACCAATATCGTTGACAGTTCATCAAAGAAAGCTTTAACACTGGCCCTTAGTTTGATGACAGTTGTAGTCTCTTATAACTCCATCGCACTGATATGTGGCATGGACTACATACGTGTAAAAGCGTGTAATATGAAGGGCAAGCACATAGTTGAAAGATTGCGTGGATAGGCATGTATTACGTCTTATTGCAGTAAATCAATATATTAGTCACCAACACTGCATTCCAAGAGATTATCTACAGAATTCAAGTTGTACACAGATTATTGATTGAGCTTTATTTTCCATAATTGGTTTCCATTTGAAAAGAAAATCACATATGTTACATTTTTATAGTCTACGAACTATACCAACAACTATCGAGATATAAGACCAGTCCTTACAACATATGAAAGATTTTTGAGAAAGCTATCGATATAGAGAAGTCCTTTACAATTTGGAATATAGGACAGAGAAACCAGCCCAAAAACTAAGAGATCTCCAAAGAGATACATTGCAACAATATCAAAGCATTTCAATTTGATAGCTATATTTCATAGTTCTAACTCGGGACATTACAGAACTTCGATGTTCAACTGAAAGCTCTTACCTCCCTCAAGACCTACCTCCCCAAGACTTCGATTTCTAATGACTTGCAAGACCTCTCCAAACCTTTGAAACGTTGCTAATCTATTCTAAAACTAACACCTACGAACTGCCAAAGCGAAAAGAGGGGGTCCCCATTTGCAATAGGGTGATGGTGCAAAAAGGTCACAACAGGTCCACCTCCCTAGCATCAACAGGAGGCTCGGGAGCCTCTGAATCTGAATTAGGCACATCAACTGTAAAGTGTTCACGAAGAGCGTCCTACCAATGGGAAGATCTCAGAACCTTAATGCATGGGTAATTAGAAACCAAATAACCCATGGCAAAGCATCACTTGCAATGAAAGGGAATGTTTTCATAATAGATTTCTGAATAGGTAGTACTAGTTGATTAATTTATTCATTTATTTGTATAGTTGCATACAAAAGTGGCCAAGGAATGTCGAGTTTTATATGATTGGATACAACAAATGTTGATGAATCGTAATGCTTTATTGTTATTTGCCCTTTTAATATTTAATATTCTTCTTTCTTTTGGAATTAAGATTATTGTTTTATCAAATTATGTAATGTCTTCATCACAGTCCCGTCGCTGAATTTCCATAGTTTGTTATGTAGCAAAAGAGGTATTTGTGCTTGCCAATTGTATACGCAGTAGAATGCAAGGTCCCAATTTTATATCCCATATTTTCTATGCCAATGCACTGTGTGACTTTGTTATTGTATACTTGAATATAAGTCAATTTATCTGCCATCATTTGTTTGCAAATTAATATATTTTGTAAATATCCATCATAAAGATGGAAACTCTTTCATGCCTCTCGTTCCATCTTTGGTTCATAGCTTCATACTTAAATCCACCATAGGCCTTGAGAAATTTTGTGCCAACTAAATTATTTTCCACTCTTGAGATAAGTAACATTTCATACTCACGCCTACGAGTGAAAAATGGCTGTAGGACAAGAAGTTTTGCTGGCTTGTTTACAACACCATGCACATGAAGAGAAAAGATACAGTTATTTTTTGAATCCAGGATAACTATTTCATATTTCTACTTCCCAAGACATTTTAAATTTGAGATCTTGCTGCTTTTTAAAGTACAACATATTAGCCATTATGATATATTTATTTTGTTTGAATAAACTGTATGATTTGCGCACAGTGCCATCATGGCTTTCTACAATCACACAAAAGATTGGAGATTGGACAAAGTTGTTTCCTTCCCCAATGAATCATGTGCTCATAAATGAGTATCTACCAGGCCAAGGGATAATGGTATATATATGACAACATTCCAGAATATATATATATATTTTTATATAGTTACCTATTATGTTTTCTTTTGAAGGAAAGCTCAATTTGAAACTCTTGCAAATACTCTGCAGCCTCATCAAGATGGTCCTGCTTATTTTCCTGTTGTTGCAATCATATCACTTGGGTCACCTGCAGTGATGTGTTTTACTCCTCATCCAAAATTGTTAAGTTTTACAGATACTGAGACATCATCATCTGATCAGGCAGCTTCAACAGAGAACACAACTCCTCTAACCTGTTTACATGATGGAAACTACGAACAACATCAAACAAGATCAGACAGATCTGATGTAAGAAACGAAACTAAGCACAAGACCTTCTCGGTTGCTTTAATGCCTGGAAGTCTTCTCATTTTCAAAGATTCTGCGTATATAGGTAGTTCCATCTTATTTATCCAAGCTTCATTTATACCATGAATATTTACATTAAATTTTTGCCTGTACTAAATTACATATATTTTAATTGCTTCAATGGCTATAAGAATGAAATACTGTCAGTCCCTCATCTGCCCCATCTCTCCTTACTTAATGTTTCTGAACATTTAAACATTACGTACGTGAAATACAATCCGCTATTTCAACAATTTCTACATATTTGAAATTTATCTGTTCAAGACTTTGTTTCCATTTCCTGTTTTGGGTCACGTAGCATTTGTCTAATGCTTGAATGTTATTGTGTCTGGTGTCCCTGATTCTTTCTTTCTTCTTTTGTATTGCTATTCAGACTATCTGCATGGTATAGAAGAATGTACTGTACATGAATTTGATGAGGTGAGAATTCATTATGCAAATTTTCATCTTTTTATTTTCTTGCTTTTACTGTTATATGATAACAGTAGTAAGTCCTGAAAGGAAGGACTTGCAAATCGTATGATTGTTTTCTTGTGTGTATTATAATTATTTTCTCTATTCAGGTTATCAATGCAGATGCTGCTGTTGGAAACGTCATAAACAATGTTTACAATACAAAGCTAGCCACAGATCACAGTAAAAATATAGAAGCACCCAGTCTGAAAAAGAAGCTTTCTATAAGTCGGACAGGAACACGGATTTCACTTACTTGCCGCCTAGTGCCAAAGGTGAACAAAAGCCTTATCAAGCTTTAGAAATAGGCTGGTGACAATAGCCAATAATAGTACACTACTCGACTGGAAATCTGTTCTTATCATGAGCTGCAGACTGCATATTTTCAGGCAAGTTTCAATTGGCAATTGGCATGGTTGTGTGATTTAGAAATGAGGTCCATTGTTTGAAATGGAAAGGCCTTTGTGCAAATCACACACAGAGAATCAGTTCTTTCTGAGAGATGAATGTATATCGATGGCTTGACTTTATTTCATATCTGCTGTTAAAGAGCAAGGCATGTAGCCATGTTTTTTGTTGTTACATTCATGATGAAAATGTATAGAGTAATTCCTCTAAGCCTATAATGTCAAATTAAAATAAGAATAGGATCAATGATTAATCTTCCAAAATTTGTATGCTCTCTGAAATTTTAAGGTGATTTAGATGTGTGGAGTCTGCAGACCATGCAAATAACTATGGGAGCTCCAATGCTGATGCAACAATTACAAAGTACATTTCCTTTAGCAACTTCTGATATAACATGTGCTTGCGTCACATGAAGGCCTATATGTATTTGATAAGGAATAAATTATGCAGTGGTTATTGCCAAAAAGATGTTTTTATGGTATATGATGATGATGCATTTTGATGTCCTTCACCCCAAATATTCTTAAGGACTGAACAAAGTGTACAAACAATACAATACAATTCAATACAATTCTTTATCGAAGCATAATTTTTAAATTTTGTAGCTGTCTGAAGGACACGTTTATGGGAAAAACTATGTTTGTTTTGTTTACATCAGTGTTCGAGTTGACACTCTGTTGTCAATCATTTGCTATTACATTTCATTCGAGAAATTGAAACAAATAAACAGGCAGGTCCCTTTTTCTTAAATGAACACTGGACTCTTAGAGGCAATTTGATTGCATTTATAGAAGTTGGGGTTTCCATTACCTTGTTGTCTGCCTTCATAGCCACACGGTGCTAGTGGTTGGGCTCCTCTGCACTATGATATGTTCCCCATTGTGCCAAGCTCTTGCCATTTTATCGTATCAAACAAAGGTGACAGAAGTAAAAAAGGATACCCTAATAGGTTGGTGCCCATAACTGGTAATGTAGACCCTTCTGGTGGCAGCGGTGGAGGGAGCAAGTGTGGAGCAAGCTTGATGATCTGCCTCTTCCTCAGTTGTCCTAAAGTTGGTTAGTCTCATTGCTTGATTCTCTTTTTGAATCTCCGTTTTTATAAATGTTTGTGCCATCAGGCTTCTGTTGGACTTAGCTCATATTTTATTATGCTTAGTTGGTATTGTTTTAAATATATAGTCTTTATTACTCAGCCCTTTGCTTTCTTGTTTGTGCAGTCTGCTGTACTTCGGGGATGAGGTTTCTTTTCATTACTTTTTTTTTGGTATAAATGGTATATCTTGTATGATTTTTGATATAATGACGTTTATCCAATTGAACCAAAAGAAATTTAAAAAATAGGTATTGCCTTTAGAACACATTTTCATATGCAAACTCATAGTTAGGAACTATTCAAGAACTTTGTAAAAGTTGATAGGATCAAATAGAAATAAATTTTTATTGATAGGATCAAATAGAAATAAATTTTTAACAATAAAAGCAAATAAAATCTGAATCTGTGAAGCGACGATAATGTCAATAATAATTACAACAAGGCTGCAGTGCAGTGAAGTTCCTGCCAAGACGTTGGCAAGACTATTTACTTTGCCACATAAATACAATGTTTGTAATGCATGACTACATAGAATCTGTTCACTTATGTTTTTTGCTCACTTAAATTGTAATGTTTTCTATGTGACAACTCTTTTACAAGTGGTATATTCTTTGCAAACTTGGTCATGACATCATAATATCAGAATATTATCACCCATTTTCCTAAAAATTGGTCTTGATCACTAGAACCGTGAACTACAAAGTGTAGGATACCAATTATTTGCAAGGATATGTAGAAGCAACTTGCTAGAAGTTGGCATAGATGTGGGTAAAGTTTAAAACAATGTCATAAAGGTTGCATGCCTTGTTAGTGCCTCCATGTCTTGGTTTTTAAAACACAAGAGCTAGTAGAAATGCAAAAAATTGATATGTTATGGTGATATTAAAGGGAGTTGGTATAAAGTCCACCCCTTACAATAAATTTTTTCACTTAACATCTATTATTAGCATAATTAACAAGAGTCTTTCATTTGATTTAGAAGTGGTAATATTAAAAATCCCCTATTCACCATGGTGACAACTTACTTTCACGATATACACTTATAATTGATAGTACTAAGCTTCCATAACTAGGGTTGTCTGGGTTGTCCCTAGACCTAGACCTAATCCTTGAGGGTTCACTCCTAATGACCTTGCTTAAGTATCCTATCATGGGAAGTCAAAGGCTTCGTAGATCACACTCAGAGGTAGTTTACTATCTTCTTGATGAGATCTTTGATCTCTTTCTAAACTTTGAATACTAATTAAGTGAATCTATGAACTTAGTCCCATCACAATAAACGATATCAATTGTCATCAAGTGTTGGTTCCATACCCATCATTACCAGTAATTAGTTGTATCAACTTACACATACACAAAGGGGTAATGTCACAAATCACATACATAGTGATAATCTCGATCCTACATTACATATGCACAAAGGACTAGCTCATATACATCACATTTACATAAAGAAGATAACTAGGTCATACACATCACGTATAGACAAGCAAACTAGCTCATAACCATCATAGGTACACAAGCTAACTAACTTTGACATACATCACATACACAATGAGTATGGACTTAGTCCCATCACAATAAAAGATATCAATTGTCATCAAGTGTTGGTTCCATACCCATCATTACCAATCATTAGTTGTACCAACTTACACATACACACAGGGGCAATATCACAAATCACATACATAGTGATTATCTTGATCCTACGTCACATATGCACAACAGACTAGCTCATACACATCACATTTACATAAATAAGATAACTAGGTCATACACATCACATATACACAAGCTAACTAGATTATACACATCACAAGTACACAAGTCGACTAACTTTGACATACTTCACATACAGAGTGAGTAGCTCTAACATATATCTCAAAGACAATACTGACTGTCTCATACATGAATCACAAAGACAAAAGTAATTGGCTCATATATAATAACTATCTTTTGTCCATAGTGTGTCCCAAAGAGAAGGAATGGTAGTGCATTGCATGCTACACCATGAGTCCCATTCCTTTCCTTGGTCTTCTACACCAATGGATAATTGGGAAGAGGATTTGGCGTATCCCATACTACATCTAGAGTCCGTACTCAATCCAACAAGGTCAAATATACAATCAGACAATGGAGAAGAGGATTTGGTGCATACCATACTACACTGTAGGCCCATCCTCAGTCCTAAGGATTTCCACAAGTAGTGAACCAACCTAGCCCACTGGATTCTGATTTGAATCACCTATAAGCCACTAGTGACAAGTCTATCCAACTAGGAATAAGTAGCTTTCGACATATACCACTTGGTGACCTTAGTGGTATTATTAGCTATTTTCTTACAATCTTGGGTAACACTTGGTATCAATCATCCCCATGCTATAGGTGACTTCTAGTGAACCCTCCCACTACAATAGTAAGTTCCAATTACCACTACTTGCATGGTAAGGCAACTACTCTTGCAACCGTTACTGTATCCAATCCTAGATAGCCCCTAGCAATTTTTCACCTCTATGAACTAGGTGAATGTTGACTAATCCAAAAGATACAAGAGTAGCTTTAGACATCCACTACTGGCACAATCTAATGACAACTTGCTAACTGTTATTGTATCATATATAGGGTAGCCTTGACAACTTCACCTCCATGAACCAAGTGAATGCCACCTATTCCCTTGCAATAACCCATGCATCAATCATTAGCACAGTCCAATGATTGCATGTCACCGCATAATTATCCCCATGGCTCACACGTGTGGGGTTTATACATCACAAGATTCACAATGCTAAACAAATGGATAAGTATAACACAATTGACTGAATTAGGAGCGTATGCACATATTCCTCTAAGTCAGGGGTTAATCTTCACAAGCACATAACAAACACATAGAACTGGCACAAGATGGTCAACACAACGTGTACCCTTAAGAAAATACTGACTGAATTGTAAGCAACTCATTCATTTTCTTTAGCTCTCTATTCAAAGGAACATTACACATTATATTGAAGTTATTAATTATTCTTAACTCTTTCCTAATTGTCAATTACACATTTATGTCTCCTTTGAAACCTACAAAAGAGGGAAGGTCAAATAAATTTGGAACAAACCCAATACCTAGAGTTATCCCCCCTAGACCATCTCTTATGAACTTGAGGTCACAAGGGTATTCTTCACCCAAGGACCACCTACTTTCCCCCTTCCAAATGGGTAAATGTTATACGTAGTTCTCCTCACAAGGTCTCTCAAAGGATGCCTTCACACACATTTACCAGGTTTCATCATATTGACATAAGGGTTAAGCTTATTACTCAACACAAAATTACGTTGGTACACACAAACACACATGAAACAACTCCATTTGAAATTCATATAATACATTTAATATTTCTTATTCTCAAGGTATTCATAGATAGCTTGCACCATTATATAAATCTCATTGCCCCATACCCAAATGCCATTCTAAAATTCTATAGTACCTCTTATTATTGCTTAAGAAAGAAAGATAAAACGACATAAAATAAATTATTATACCTATTGTTACTACAATGGATTTTCCAATGCTTAGATGATCATCATCTAGTTTTTTCTAATTCTTTTCCGACTTGAATAGTTCATTAGTCACCTATACCCCAATGTAGGACGCCACAACCATTTAGAGTTTTCCTCCAAGGATACAATGCTATATTTATTAATATCAATGCATATGATAATTATTTTATAACCTTATGTTGAGGCTAATAATATAGAGGGTTATATATATTTTTAGTTCAGCTTATATTAATACCCACATCATATCCAAACTTATCAAATAAGAGTCAAGTTTTAGTGTTGCCCATTAGGATTCCTTTTATTGATTCTCAATTGTTATGATAATATCTATAGATACTAGATAACCATTTGTCACATACACGAGTGAGATATATGCCTCGAGGTTTTCCAACCATGGTAGATTGTTACCCTTGATAAAATTAAGAGTGATCTTAATGATGAAGGCTGTGTAAAGAAAATAATAAAAATATGGGGGATTTTACTATGATAAATTGGTTCAATGTGCTAGAATGGGCATTTCTACAATCAAGATCTCTAAACTTCTTTTTATTAAATCTTCACAAAATTTTAAACATCTTACTAAGCATTGAACAATCACCCATCTTTAATGTCTCCCATTTTCATATCCAAATGAGGTTCCTATTAAGTGATTTCCAATGTGAGATTATGCTTCATGGAAAGCAAACAATTCTAAATTCGATTCCCAATTTAATATGCCATAACTATAAATTTCCATCTATATTCAAACTTTACATGGATGCCTTACCACAATTGAAAATATATACTTCGAAATATTGTTCAAGTTGAAGATTATATATCATAAATTAAGCTATATCATATATATCACATACAATGAGCTATCATAGTCTAATAGATTATCTATATGTATTCTCATTTCACTTTATAATGTTGACCTATAATCCTCTTAGTACCTTAATTATATCATGACATATACATCTACCACATATTTTATAACTCTTGAAGATGTCACCTTGTGATTAAATATATTAAATATAAAGTGGATTAAAACCATGATGATATCATGATGTCCCAATAGAATGGATATCACCATTAGGATAAGTTTCCTAATAAAAAGGATGACAATGCTCGAGATCTATATTCATAGTAGTTATAAAATTTCTCTAAGCAATGTTAATACAAAAGTCAACTTTAGATGGATAACTTAGATGGTAATCTAATGGATATAGTGTTATGAACCATATGAAGTTGAATTATGTATCAACACTGCGTAGAGAAATTCTATAAGTACTGTGAATATAGATCTCAAGCATTGTTATTCTCTTTAGTAGGAAACTTATCCTAATGGTGATATCCATTCTATTGGAACACCATGATATCATCATGGTTTCAATCAACACTATATATAATATATTTAATTACAAGGTGACATATCCAAGAGTTATTTAATGTGGTAGATGTATATGTCATGACATAATTAAGGTAATAAGAGGATTATAGGTCAACTTTATAAAGTGAAATGAGAATGCATGTAGATAATCCATTAGACTATGACAACTCGTTGTTTGTGATATTAATTTATGATATATAATATTCAACTTGAACAATATTTTGAAGTATATATGTTCAACTGTGGTAAGGAATCTATGGAAAGTTTGAATATAGATGTAAATTTTTATAATTATGACTTATTAAATTGGGAATTGAATTTAGAATTGTTTGTAGGATTTGAGAGACAAATCCATAGAACCTGAAGAACACCTACATGCAAGAACCTGTTACAGAAGAGAAGCAGGAAGAGGGAAAGAGAAGAACTCAAAAGTTGCTCAGAAAGTGAGAGCGAAATTATAATCTGAATTAATGAAAAAGAAACTACAAAGTTCAACCTATAAAGGTGAACGAAACCCTAAAATAGGAAAAGCTAGGTTGCACATTAATAATTAATATAAATATTAATTATAATGCACCTAAGAGATAGCTTAAGTAAACTAGAGTAATAAACAACTTATTTAATTAAATCAAAGTGATCTAATTAATAAGTGTAAATAGATAATTACTCTAACACCCCCCCTTAAGCGAAGCTCAGGAGGTAAGCTAACCTAGCACATCTATGAAAGCAGGAAAAGAGGGTCCCAACAACAAGGCCTGATCAGGTACCCAAGCACAACCAAATCTCTGTAAAGCGGAGAAATAGAGAAAACCACATGGGAAAAACCCTACTCTAAGAAGAGATAGAAAAAAAAGCAGAAAAGAATGGCTCAAGAGACTCTCTCAAAACCATAAGTACAATCAAACCCCCCATGAAAGAGGGATGAGACACCAAAGCCCCCCCAGAAAGATGGAACCCCTGTAGGAATGATCGAACCAATGGAACTCCAATGTGGAAGAAACAGAGGTACGAAGCAACAAGGAAACCCCTGAATGAGAGGTGAAATTGGAAGGCCAAGTTGGTGCTCAAAGGAGAATGAATGAGACTTCTGGAATGAAATCCCCAATGAAGGTGGGCCAATAGATGAGTTGAATCTGTCAGCTGGGAGGAGATGAATGTCCTCGGATATGCCCTCAACAACTGGAGGGGAAGGCTCGATGCATGGAGTGACCATAACAAGGACTGCTGAAGAAGAATCATGCTGAACAAATGTAGGTGCAACAAGATGAGGAGGTGGAGAAGCCACAACACTAATCTCAGGAGCAACATAGAAGTTCAGGTGACCCAACTTCTTCTCACTAGGCACTCGTAAAGAAGGAGAGATATTATCCGACATTGGAGATGGTGGCCCAAAACGGGAGAAGGAGTACAGGCGGGTGGCATGATCAATTGTCCCTGTAGCAACAATGTGGCCAGTCGCACTATCTCTGATGTGTACAGAATCTGCAGTGAACTCAACTGTCTTCTCTGTCCCGCTGTGAGTAATATGATAAATGGAGAGAAGGTTTGATGACAAGGATGGAACACATAGTACATCATGGAATGCACCACCAACGATGTCAATAGAACCCTGACCACACACATGCATAGCAGTGTCATTCCCCATCAAGATGTGGGGGTAGGAGAGGCTGCAAAAGAGGAGAAGGAACTCCGAGAAGATGCCATATGATGTGAAGCACCGAAATCCAACAACCACCTAGGAGAGGGAGCTACAACAGATGCACATAAGGCATGACCCTTTCCGTTGTCTGACCCATCTACCTGATATGATGACGAAGAAGACCAGCGAGAAGAGGAGGAAGGAATATCAATGTTGCTCTTATGAAGAAGAGCTGTCAAATCAACAATCTGTTGGGCATATCCATCTACCTTCTTTTGAAAGCACTGAGACTCATCATGATTGAAATTATTGCAATAAGTACACTTGGTTTTGTCTGGCTTCGATTTCCCCTTAGGTGAAGGAGGTGGGCCAGAGGAATGCTGAGAAGGAGAATCCTTTCAAGATTCTGTGGATGATGATACCTGTTTTGGCTCTGGTTTATGTGGAGATGGGTGAGCAACCAAGGCATGGCTCATAGAACCTGAAGCATCATTCAACTGTTGAATCTTTGATTGCTCTCGAGTCAATCGATCACAAAAGACCGCAAAGGAAGGCATATTGTGCCTAGGACCCAAGGCATCCATGGTGGAATAGAAATTGGAGGAGAAAATATAGAACTCTCCACGAAGCTTTGAGAGTATCAGAAAGATACACTCATCATCGGATTTGGTCTTCCCACATACCTGTAAAAGTGATCGGAGAGTATTGAACTTCATCAAGAAGTCCTCAATGGTGGAAAAACTATCAAGAGACAAGGATGTCAACTCTGCATTAAGCTAAAGTGCCTTGAATGCATTCACTGTGCCAAAAAGATTTGCAAACTTTCCCCAATAGGCGCGAGGAGTGGTCAAACCATCTAGATGAAATAGGAGGCTATCTGAAATGTGCAGTGCAATCAAATCCATGGCTTCATCCATTTTGTTCCTGTGCTGAAGGACCTCAAACAGACGCTGCAGAGTAGTGCAAAGCAGGTTGGTTCTCATCCAGACATGACCATAAGCCACGTTACATGAGTAGCCTGGTCATGTGTGCTTTCCAGGGGTGATAATTGTGTGGTGTCAGCCGGGCCATAGAGGGGTCCGACATTGAGAGAAGAAGTAGACGGAAGTAGAAGGGTCATTTCTGAATTAAAGTATAGAAAGAAAATGCACCCCCCACAATGTATAAATCTAACCCCCGTACAGAAAAGAAACAATTATGGAAAGCATAAAAACTGAGAAGAAAACCTAGATGCCAGATGCAGAGGGAGGAAATTGAAGCCTCTACTTCAATGCCAAAAATGAGATTTCAAATAGCCAAATTAGAAAGTGAGACCAACACCATTGCGTCCGGCTCGGAAACACCTTTCCGATGATATTTCATTTTCTAAAAACGGACACCATATGCACAAGTTACGACCAAAAAACCAACTATGCCTCCGAAAAATAGCTCTGGAAAAAACTAGAGATGGGAAAAAATTTGATGGTGAAACGACCATTGCAGCACTCGGGAATAAAATTTGACGGTTGTCGGCACGTCACGGGCCTATCTGCCGAAATTTTTTTCCAGTCACCGAAAAATTTGAAAAAGTCACCGGCAAAGTGATGTCACTCCTCAGAATGATGATGTCACTAGGGAGCTGGCCGGTGGCGGTGCTCCGGGCGGCGGTGGCGCCTGGGTGGCACTCCGGCGGCTCCTGGGTGGCGCGCCAGCAGGGTGGTGCCTGAGCGGCCTGCGGGTGGCACTGTCGGCGGGGGCCGGGTGCGGGCTGAGCTGGGGTGGCGCGACGGTGCTGCAACTGGTTGAGCCCCAAAGGTGCCCTAAAAGGGTCTTTTTAATTTTTTTTTTTTTTTCCCTCGAGAAGCGTGCTATACGACCTGAGGGGCAATTTTTTTTCCAGAGCTACGGTGGCCAAATATGGCCAACTTTATATGAAAAGTTGATCTCCCGGGCCCTCTGAGCGCAATGACAGTGTCCATTTTTGCTCAAAATGCTCCAGACAAAGGCGCCTCCTCTAGATTGAAGAAAAAACCCCAGAGAAGCTGTGGTTTTCTTCTTCGAATGATGGCTTCAAAAACTTCAGACCAGGCAGCAGCAGGGAAGCTCTGATACCATGTAGGATTTGAGAGACAAATCCACAGAATCCAAAGAACACCTGCATGCGATAACCTATAATAGAAGAGAAGCAGGAAGAGGAAAAGAGAAGAACTCAAAAGTTGCTCAAAAAGTGAGAGAAGTTATAATTTGAATTAATGAAAAAGAAACTACAAAGTTCAACCTATAAAGGTGAACAAAACCCTAAAACATGAAAAGATAGGTTGCACATTAATAATTAACATAAATATTAATTATAATGCACCTAAGAGATAGCTTAAGTAAACTATCCTAGAGTAATAAACAACTTAATTAATTAAATCAAAATGATCTAATTAATAAGTGTAAATAGATAATTACTCTAACATTGTTTACTCCCACTAAGCACAATCTCCTAAAGGAAATCACTTATAGGAACCTCATCTAGATATGAAAATGGGAGACATTAAAGATGGATGATTGTTCAATACTTAGCTAATTATAAGATGTTTGAAAATTTGTGACCATTGAATATAAAGAAGTTTAGAGATCTTGATCATGGAAATGCCCATTCTAGCACATTGAACCAATTTATCATAGTAACATCCCACATATTTTTATTATTTTCTTTACACGACCTTCATCATTAAGAGTACTGTTTGATTATAAACGAATAAATGAAATTCTCAAAGCAATTCTCACGTGTATGTGTAATGCTAATTATGTGTCTATAATATATAAAAGTTATGATGATTGTGATGAAAAAGATGCATAGACTAACGAATCTTGTGTATGACCTACTTCTGTATATTTAAAAATGTCACGTGTATGTGTAATGATGATTATGACTATGCACGTTCACAGATGATTGTTACCATAATATATACACGTTAGACATGATACAAACATATTAGACATGCTTGCCAATACTCATGATTCATTAGGGCTATCCTAGGCTCATTACGATTGTCCTAGGTTCATTACTGTTGTCCTTAATTCATTGCAATAAATAATCAATTGATTAAATATCATGGTAAATCATCGACATAATATAGACATATTAGACATACTATAGACATGTTGATGAATGATTATGATTATGTATGTGCTAAGTTCATTAGGATTGTCCTACATTCATTAGGATGGTCCTAGGTTCATCAGGGTTGTCCTAGGTTTATTAGGGCTATCCTAGGTTTGTCTAGATATGTTAGACATACTATAGACATGTTAGAAATGTTCACAGATGATTATGATTATGTATGTCCTAGGTTCATAGTGTTGTCCTAGGCTCATTAGGGATGCCCTATTCTCATGAATGTTACTTTTTGATAATTTTTTGAACCTAGGGAACCGCTATGGTATGACCCTTGATGTTTGGGAAAGTTGGGAAGTAAAGCAAGACCATACCTAGCATAAACCCTCCTATCCAAAA
Organism: Thuja plicata; assembly: GCA_018584345.1. NCBI lineage: Eukaryota > Viridiplantae > Streptophyta > Pinopsida > Cupressales > Cupressaceae > Thuja > Thuja plicata. The sequence continues at coordinate 1,009,821 of MU223269.1, forward strand.
CTATTTAACCCTTACGGTTGGTGCTCATAATGAATATAATGAGAAATAGGCTACTTTGCAAATTTTCATTGCATGATTATGACGATTTTTGCATCAAGAATTTTTTTCCCCAAGAAAATGGATCCAAGTATTTAAAATACAATATAGGTTATTATAGAGGGGCCTCACATGCCATTGTAGGTTCAAACGAATCCTTTCTATGTGCCATAAATTTTGAGAAATAGCTCATCAAAATTTTGCACATAGGGCACTCGAAGGATAGTGCCACTAGGGTATTGCACTGGATGTTCAAAGAAATTGGGAGGAAGAACAAGACCATGCCTAAGTTAAAATTTCCTAAGTGAATGCGTTGGTATTTACCATGTGGGCCCAATGCAAATAGAACATGAATTAGGCTACTTTTCAACTTTCCATTGCATGCCTCTGTCAATTTTTGTGTCAACATATAAATTGCTTCCCTAAGAAAAATGATCTGAGTATTCAAAATCCAAGATAGGTTATTATAGAGGGGATTCACTTAAACCTCTAGCTTCAAACATATTTTATGTAAGTGCCACAGATTTTGAGAAATAGCCTGTCAAAGTTTGATAACTTTTTGTAATGAGCATTTGGACAAGTTGGGAGGCCGAACGAAACCATGCCTAGGGTAAAACAACATAACTAGATATATTGACATTGACAATTTGGGCCCATGACGAGAAAAACAATAATTAGGCTACTTATTTTCATTGCACGCCTCTGACATTTTTTGAGTCAATAGAAAAATTGTTGCCCTAATAAAACCGCTTAGAATCTTCCAAATCCAAGATAGGTTTATTTTAGAGGGGCCTCACGTGGCCTTGTAGGTTGAAACAAATCATTTGTAAGTGCCACATATTTTAAGAAATAATCCATCAAGGTTTAATGTTTTTTGCACTAAGGGCACTTTAGGGATAACATTGCTAGGGTATGACGCTAAATGTTCAAACGAGTTGGGAGGCAGAATGAGACCATGCTTAGGGTAAACCTACCTAACCAAACATGTTGGAACTAATGGTTTGGGTCCATGATGAATGAAATGAGAATTAAGCTACTTTGCAACTTTTCATTGCATGCCTCTAACGATTTTTGTGTCAAATTTTTTTTTTCCTTAAGAAAACCACTTTGAGTCTTCAAAATCTAAGATAGGCTATTGTAGAGAGGCCTCACATGGACCTATAGGTTTAAATATATCATTCATAAGCTCCATGTATTTTAAGAAACAAACCATCAAATTTTGATAATATTTTACACTTAGGGCACTTAAGCGATAGTGTCGTTAGGGTTGGAACTAAGTGTTTGGACGAGTTGGGAGGTAGAAAAAGACCATGAATAGGGTGAACCCGCCTACTTAGATGTGTTGGAACTGATGGTTTGGGCCCACGATGAATGGTAATTAGAATACTTTACAACTTTTCATTGCATATCTTTGTCAATTTTTACCTCAACAAAAAAATTAGTGCCCTAAGAAAACCACTTTGAGTCTTCAAAATTTAAGATAGATGGACCTCACATGACCCTCTATATTTAAATGGATCATTCATAAATGCCACAAATTTTGAGAAATAGTCCATCAAATTTTGATAGGTTGTTGCTCTTAGGACACTTAAGGGATATTATTTCTAGGGTATGTCATTGAATGTTCAAACAATTTGGGAGGTAGAATGGGACCATTCCTAGGGAAAACCTATCTAATTGGAGATGTTGGCACTATTTGTTCAGGCCCACAATGAATAAAATGATAATTAGGCTACTTTGAAACTTTTCATTGCATGCCTTTGACAATTTTTGTGTCAACAAAAAAATTGTTGGCCTAAGAAAACCACTTTGAGTCTTCAAAATCCAAGATATGTTATTGTAGGGGGGCCTCACATGACCCTACAGGTTCAAACAGTACCACAGACTTTGAGAACTAGCTTGTCAGAATTTTATAGTTGTTTGTAGTTAGGGCACTTAAGGGATATCATCACTAGGGTATGGTGTTAAGTATTCAAACGCATTAGGAGGCTTAATAAGACCATGCCTAGGGTAAAACCACCTAATCAGACATGTTAGCGCTGATGGTTGAGACCCACAATGAATAGAATATAAATTATACTAGTTTGCAACTTTTTATCGCATGCCTTTGATGACTTTTGCATCACCAAAAAAATTGTTTCCCTATGAAAACTGATCAGAGTCTTCAAAATATGAGATAGGTTATTGTAAAGGAGCCTCACAAAACCTTATAGGTTCAAATGTATCATTTGTAAGTGCCTTAGAGTTCAAGAAACAACTTGTCAAAGTTTGAAAGTTTTTTGAACTTAGGACACTTAAGGGATAGCAACACTAGGGTATGGCGTTGAGCATTTGGACGAGTGGAGAGGTTGGATGAGATCATTCCTTGGGTAAACCCACCTAACCAGACACGTTGGCACTGATAATGTGTTTGTAGGTATAAGATCCCACTCACATTAACAATTTCATGTACAATTAATCATACTTTTTTCATCTACATAAACTCAATCTTAGAAATCGTATTGACGATGTGTTTATATGTTCAAATGTGTCAAAGAGTAGAGGATGTATCACATGAACCTAAATCTAGTTTTGATTACTTGTCATCTTTCATTACTAAGCATCCATGCTATCATTAATAATAATGTAAAATTGATCATAAATTTGGCAAAGTTTTCAAAGACAACCAAATTTAACACTTATAATTTACATCGAATACCAATTTTATAATTATAAACATTCTATTAAAATTCAACTTCATTGATCCATAACATGCTAGTGTTCACAATATTTAACCATTCTAAACTGAATCGTTCAAATTTTAAGTTACAAAGTAGGAAGATGTTCACAAAACAAAAAAAATAGATTTAATATCAACTTCTATATATCAAAGTTTAGAATAATCAAGTGTACATATTCATATACAAAAATAGCATATGTGCCAACTCAATAAAATTTTTACAAAAATTTGACACATGTCATCTCGAGATCTATATATAAGAAAAAATATGAATGATTATAATATTTCTTTATCGAATGACCACAACTAATATTTTATCTATATTAAATCCTACGATAGTGGAAAAGCATCAAAATCAAGCCTCTTTGAAGCAGTACATGGCTCTGAAGATGCCTACATAACATAAATTTAAATAAAAAATTATATTACTTATGTCAACAATGCTTTACAAATGAAAAATTAACATCAAAATAACTATATTGAACTATAATTTCTCTAAAATTGAATTTTTTATTACCTCATGCCTTTAATTTTTTGTTGAAAGGCATTCTAAAAATGTTGGTACCCTCTAACAATTAGGATTCCTACCATATCAAAGAGGTAGAAGATTTGTGTCATGATTGAATTGTTAAAAGGGATATAACACACAAAATACAATTGATACAAGTTAATATATTATTATTGTTGATAAAGAAACATAAACCAATCTGGAGAAGGAAAAGTTCACTAACCTCAAGACTGATTAATGTCTCAAAGAATGAGCTGTCCCTTGTGCTAGCTCACTTAACTAGTGCTATGGTGGTCTAGGGGATCAAGACAAACTAATTCAAAAAGACTAAAAGTAAATTAAAGTATGAAATACAAAGAATTGATATAACTACACTATAACAAAAGATAACAATATTTTAAATTATTAAAGGTAAAAGAACTAACTATGATAAACTACTGTGTAATTATGCGAGCTCACTGTCCAAGATGTATGCATGGGTCAAGGACGCTAGTGTGGTGCACATGAGTCCTGTACAAACATAGTAAATAAATTGACATAGTAATCCTAGAAACAAACAAAAAATAACTAGAATAAAAATATATAAAGTAAAGCACCACAATATACAAGAAGTGAAACTAAGATATAAGTATAATGAAAATATGAGATCAAATACACAAGAGAACTTAGAAATGAAGAAGATGATAAAATCCCAAGGAAGAGTTTATATTTTTCCTCTAGACAAGCTTGAACACATGAAAAAAAAGGAAAATGTTGGGTGGCCATTTGACAACTTGCCTCAATTAGATCCCTATTTTGGTGTTTCCACCTTTACAACATCTGATTTAGATGAGATAAAAAGTGATAGATAATTGTAAAGAGAATAGACAAATGATAAAATAACAAGATATTGATCAATAAATAATCTGTGCTATCAAAAAAAAAATGAGATCAAATGAGAGATTCCCCTTCACCACGATGATGCCAAAGCTAAACAAAGTGAAGACAAGGATGACCTAGAGATCACAAATAAGCTATCTGAATACAATAAGAAGCTCAAAAAATGTTGTGAGATAGTTTTGGAAATGGTGTATGAAAGCATGAAGTGGAGAGATTAAGAAAAATTGCCCAAGAAAACCAAAAGTGAGTCAAGATGTAACACCTTGCTAAGGAACCTGAGAGGACGATATCTAAACTATCAAAATAACATTGCAATTTTATTTTTTAAAGTACAATTAATTCTTAATATAAACATTATAATTTAATTTACACAACATGATTTATAGAAATAAAGATGCGTTAACACATCACATATATATTCATTGAAACATGAATAGAAGATAATATATAACTCTAGCTTATGTCCTCTAAGGGTTCCCTAACGTCGGTACTTGAGCAACATATCTACAACATATCAAACTAACTAGAATCATTAATGAAATATAACTCATTAATCATGAACATTATTAGCATTATCATTAGGTTCATTTTAGACACCAATTCTAAATGTTCCTAATTCTTGTCCAACAAATCAATAGCAACATAAAAACTTATATGATAGTTGATACCAACATTGATCTATCTAACTCTAAGCCCTTTAAAAATTCATAGAAAATAATTACATCAACATATTTACAACCACATCAACCTAATTACAATTACATTGTACATAATTAAAATTACATCCTCCTCATGGAGTATCAAATTATAATATCAAATACAAGTTATCAATGATACATGAGATCATATAATGGTCAAATGAAGTTCTCCAAGAAAGAATAATAAAGGTACTGAAAATAGGATCCATCCACGCATCACTAACAATCCAACAAACCTTGATGGAGGAAGATCAAAACCAACCAACCATGTGGAAGCCTGAGGCAAAACCCACCATGCTAAGGTGATAGACATAAGGCCCCTCACACAAGAAAGCCAAAATATGAAACATGGATACAATCAAACCTCCAAAGACATAAAGGAATAAAAAAACTCATAAAAGCAAATGCAAGGACTACCAAATATTAGAGTCATACCACAAAACATATGAAGGGGATTCTAGGATACATGTAGGAAGAGTGTCATCACATAACCCTCCATCTTGGGTTATCTTAGAAACCTCTCTAGACCTCGTTGCCAAGTGAGAACCTATGTGGAACCGAACAATCCTTTCATGAAAATGAGGAAGCTCGATCATGTCATCTCTACATGTCCCATGAACGGATTGAAATCATCCCATTCCCATTCTTAGCCTATACAAATACTCAAGGAATGGACAAGGCATTAATAATTATCTTATTTAATGTATTAACCCCAATTCATTTATTAAATTATCACTTGATTACAACTCATTAATGAGTTATCATGGTAGCCACTTTAGGGCCCCAACCCCCATTAAGAACCACTCCCCCATAATGCATATAGATATCCCACCCCTAATGCTAAACAAAATATAACAAGAGAATAAACAAATCATGTAAGTATGGAACACATCATCATGATTCCAAACAACAACTAGGATCAAATGAATTGATTTAAGAAACTTTTTATAGAGCCTCTCTCATAGGCAAGTCCTAAACCCCAAACCAAGAAGCATATATGAATAGATTCCAACATAACATGAGCATTATGCATATGAACAAGAAATCAACATCATTATGACCAATTAGACCAAATTGACTGATAAAATAGGGTGTATACAAGTCCCTATACCTTTGGTAGGCTTCTATACCCAAAGATTATCAAAACCCTAATCCAAAAATGAAGCAATGCAATTGATTAGGCATTCAACACAATTGATTAAGAATTCAATACAATTGTTAAATTGTTCAATGCAATTGCAATATTATGCAACATAATTGTTGATTAAGCAACATAATTGATTGACATAAATCAAACAAAGCAACCCATTTGACTGTCTGGGTTTAAACCTCCAAATTGGGCATTAATTTAGTCCTGGAAGTGAAATTAGGTATAGACCCATTTGATATCCCCCTATTTTTCTTCTAGAAAACCAATCAATTCAACCCCTACACTCAAGAACAAAATAATAATAATGGTTTTCCAAAAAAAACTCTTAAAAAAACTAGAAAGAAATAGGGAAAAATACATAAAATAAAAAAATACTCTCAATGTAATGAAAGATACATATTTAATATGGTATTATAGCATCAAAAAATTTCTAAAATCATGAACAAACAATATTCAAGAGGGATTGAATCCCTACCCCAAGTCCTGTGAAGATCAAAGAAGAAGAAAAATGGAGGAAAAATAGTGAAGGAGCAATCCAATCTCTAATTCTTAGCAACAATCTTCGAAAAAAATCTCCAGCAATTCCAAAGCCAATACAAACCTAGAAAAAAGCCAATATATTTCTCCAACAATCCAAACAATCTCTTTGTAATTCATCACAAGAATGATCAAAGTCTTCAAGAAAACCAATCCAAATTTTCTTCAACAATTCTAAAAAATGAATGCCGAAAATATTCGAGCAAAAATCCCCTCAAAATGAAATTAGACACAATACAAAAAGCCTTCCTATACATGTACGGGAATGGAAATCAATTTCCACCAATGGCAAAACTAATCAAAGGTTAAGTTTATTAATTCATATACTATAATCAAATAACAATATTCACCCACTCAAAGATATGTATTATTTAATACTATAATATATACACACAATAATATAAAATATTCATTATTTTTAATAATAGTAAACACAAATATATTAATAATTCATCTCCTATTAAATAGGAAAACCACACAAGGTATATATTAGAAGAATACTAAAATATATCAATATAGGATATAATTATTAAAGGATAAATAACATTTAAAATATCAATAATGATTAAATATAATCAATCAATAAATTAATATTTCCTAAAGCATGATTAAACCAATATAAATTAATCCAAAATGAATTCATCATAAAATATAATTAAACCAACAATATCAACAACCGAGCAAACCATAACAAGACACAAGCAAGAGAATCAAGATTTGTCACTATGACAATATGATAAGGTAACTCAAGATTAGGATTGTTCCTTAAGCTAAATTATGGCAAGGCTACGTTCAAATGAGCCTTAATGCTATCTCTCTTGACACAAACATATCATGGGAAATATCATCACAAACATATAATACAAAGCATGTCAATATCCTAAACCATCCTCAATAACATCACCAAAATCATGGGTTAGTCAACAATAATATATTATAAGCATAAAACATAATCATCATAGATCATAATCATAAGAAGAATATAAGTAATGATCCTAATAACATCAATGTATCCATCACATGCATAGATCATCATATGACATCATCATCAAGTCCTAAAATAACAAAGAATTATAAATAGTCCATCTCACACATCAAAGTCTTGAAAGGTCCTCAGCACATAAACTGAAATGGAAACATATGGAAGGGCATCACATAAGATGGACCTAATGAGACTTAAAAATGTAGTTTTAAGCTTGCTGGATTGAATCTTTGTGTTAGTGAGCGGTGGAATCGAGCGTTAAATTGCAAGGGTGGCATTTTGTAGTGCCTCAATGATACTCTATCATATGTAGATTCATAAGATTATTTCTTGTGACATAGATGTCTCCGTGGCATGCATGCATCCTGTACTATCCAGACCACATGGCCGAGATTTTGAGAAGGTGATGACAAAGATTAATGGAGGGGTATGAAAGGTGACATGAATTTTTGTGTTTTAAACTAAGGTTGGGACATGGTGTAATGGTAAATTACATAAGGGTGAAAATTTATGATATTACATTCCACCCTCACTTTAGTGAGCATATCATGACAAGAGATTCAAGCTAAACTAGAGATAACTTACCTAAATTACCTGTGGGGTTTTAATTCACATAGGTTTGCACCCAGTGAGGAAGCCCTGAATTATTGTTGAGCCACATCCAACACACAAGCTACAAACAAGCATGCTAGATGATAGAGATAACCTATAGAAAGAGACCATTGATGGTACACCAGTATGGATGGAAAGTTGTGTTATACCATATAGCCATACAAAAGGGATTTTTTGATAGTGCAATGATGTGAGTAGAAAAATCTAGATAGTCGCATGATAGGGTGGCTTTAGATGGTGCGCCAATGTGAGTAGAAAAGCTAGATAGTCACATGATAGGGGGATTAGATATGCGCTGACACACAAACAAAAAACTAGATAGATGTGTTATAGGGCAACTTAGATCACACTGGTATGAATAGAAAAAGCTCAACAAGTGTGTGATACGATGAGATTTTATAAGATAGTGGATTGGCCCCCACAAAAGAAAATAAGATAGTGGATTTCCCCCCACAAAGGTAGACATGTGGATAAAAAAATTGAATTATTTTGAGAAAAAAATGTAATATAGAGACAACATGATAATTAGATAAAAAGACAATCAGATAAAACATATATAACAACCCCTTAGAATGTACCATGTTTCTCAAAGGAAAGCATGATACATTTTATGGAGAGATAAAGACATTGTGTGATGTCAACACATGGAATGTTTCTATGGAATGTCACTTCCTAACGAGTGACACATGATCTCCACAATATCCAAAATGAGATAGGGGGATCTAATGAATATTTAGTGTCAAAACCTAGAAGAGTAATATACATCCCCTAAGGGGATATTTCACCACTGTCAATCATAAATCATATTTGAAGAATATCATACAAAGGTAAAGAAAATTAAAAAAATTGGGTCAATAGGAAGGGAAGCCTAAATGCCCCCAACACTTTGCATAGTCTCCAAATGTTGAAAATCAATATATGACAAATAGAAGAATAAGACAATGCATAGAAAAAGGTGCACAAAAAATAAAATATTATTTCCAAGTACCAACATAGTACAAGGGTCCTCCAGGAGGGAACAACATTAAAATAAAATCACTGGGGAACACATACAAACACACTCTAATCTAAATATTTAGAAGCAGGTACTACCTTCGCAGGTTTTCCACCAACAAATCATTATCTTCCCAATATTGATCATATGGGGAGGTAAGTCAAGATTTTAATGGTATGGATATGATGATAGACCCATATACCCCACCAAAAACTAGAGGTAAAGATAAGGAAACCTCTACATTCTCATCGAATAGCTCCAATGAGACGAGTGAGAGGGATCTTGTGAAGACCGCCATCAACACTGGAATCTCCTCAAGTGATTCAAAATCATAAGCCTCATAGATTGTAGGTGATCCATGCCAAGGAACAAATGCAGAAGACACCCTTTAGAACTCTATAAAAGGGATGGATAAAAACTCAGGAGTAGTCAGATCTTGATCCACTATGAGGACTGGAATGGAAATAGGATCCACCAGAGAAGACTTATGATGAAAGAAATCCAACACAAGGCCTTGCTCAAAATTCCTCTTAAAGGATGGAGGTGAAGCCCTCAAATCCATTTTAGCATCCTTAAGAAATCTAGGGAAGCTAGGGTGACTATTAGGGGATGGAATTGAGCTGGGTGGACATCACTATAATTCATACCACCTAGGTGTACAACATGTCCACCGGTGGAAAAAAGGGTGGGATATTTGGCAAGGAGGTGATAACCGACAACTCCTACTATATAGAGTTAAATACTTGGACCTGCTTGGCATGATACCCAATGGCCACTTGCGGTGTAGGGGGGAGTGATATGGAGGAGTTCATAAGTAAAAAGGTTGGAGAAGCTGAGATAGGAGCGAAAGAGATTGGAAGGTCCTCAAAAGATGCACCCTCCACCATTGTTCCATCCTCATGTTCCAAGGCCCTCTCTTGAGGGTGATTCTTACACTCACACATAAGCTAGTTTTGACATAGATGTGGGCTAGGATGGGAAGCTTGTGAGGGTCTAGTGAAATATTGCTCCATAATAGTGGTTTTCGATGTTGTTTTCAAAAAAGAGGAGGGCCCCATCAATTGATCAGGAGGTGAAACTATCATAACAACCACTGGCTCAGTCACGTGCACCATTCCTCTTTTCACCCTGTGGGCGGAAAGAGGAACTGAGAACATCGTTAGAGGCTAAAGGGTAGGTGCTAAGGGAGATGGTGTATAATTAAGAGACCTCTTACCCCTACCATGATGGTAGGGTGAGGCATGTTTACAATGATTAGGATGGGGAAAGGCATGCACCCCTTTGGTTTAGGAAACATGGTACCTTTTCTTTGTTTGCACTAGGGGAAAACACAAGAATAAAAGATACCATTGGAGGTTTTGAAGCCTAAGAAGAACAAGGAGGGTTCCTATGGGTGCCAACAAGAAGTTGAGTCCACTTTTTGGCCAAAAAGTGGGATTTTTTTTCCTATTTTTTCAAATTTGTCCTGTTTGATATGAATATTTGAAGCACTTAGAGATTGAATCTTGCACGATTTATCATTGACAAAGAGGATTTCCTTAGTGATTAGGTCAACCAAACATATAGGGTTAACCAAGATACCTATAATAGAGACATCATTGATCAACACCATGATATCTCTGGGAGAGGGCTTTTCATTATGTGACTTATAGGGGTGAAGGTGATATTTGTTTTAGGCACCCTCCAGGTAGGTGGGGAGATAAGAGTGATCATCATCAATCCTACAAATATATTTCCACTCGAGAGGGGAGGGGTTGATGTAGAGGACCATAGATCATATAGGGCTCACCAAAATGTGGAGAAGGAGAATGTCACTGACCTCAGGACCGATTAAAGTCTCAAAAGATGAATCATTCCTTGTACCACCTCACTTAAATAACACTATGGTGAGCTAGGGGATCAAGACAAACTAATTGAAAAAAGACTTGAGGTAAAATAAAGTACAAAACATAGAGAATTGATATAACGACACTATACCAAAAGAAAAAAAAATTTAATTATCAAAGGTCAAAGAACTAACTATCACAAACAATTGTGTAATTCTGCGAGACCACTATCCAAGATTTATGCATGGGTCAAGGATGATAGTGTGGGTATAAGATGCCAGCATAATGCATGTGCATCCTATATATTTGACAAAGTAGAGAAGTTGGCACAAAAATGTAGGAAACAAAAAAAAGTAACTAGAATAACAACATATAAAGTAAAGCATGAAAAATTCAAAAAGTGCACCTAAGATATAAGTATAATGAAAATATGAGATCAAAGATACGAGAGAACTTAAAACCAAAGAAGATGATGGATCTCCCAAGGAATAGTTTATTTTTCTCCTCCAAATAAACTTGTGAACACCAAAAAAAGGAAAATGTTGGGTGGCTATTTGGGAACCCACCTCATTCAGATCCCTATTTTGGTGTTTCCACCTCCATAGAAGCCAATTTAAATGAGATAAACAATGATAGATAACAATAAAGAGAATATACAAATGATAAACTAATAAGATATCAAGATCAATAAACAAGATATGCTATCAAAACACAACAAGATAGAATGAGAGATTCCCCTTCACCACTAAAATGCCAAAGCTTAACTAAGTGAAGACAATGATGACTCAGAGATTAAAGATAAGTCAAGTCCCAATACAATGAGAAGCTCAAGAATATTGTGAGATAGCTATAAAAATGGCATGTCGAGCGAGTATGAACTGGAGAGAGTAAGAAAAATTTCCCAAGCAAACTAAAAGTGAGTCAACAAGACCTAATGAGACTAAAAAATAGAGTTTTAAGTTTGTTGGGTCAAATATTCCCATTGGTGGGTGGTGAAATTAGGTGTTACACTACAAGGGTGGTAGTTTGTAATGCCTCAATGACACTTTACATGTCTCTAGATTCACAAGATGAGTGTGTGTAGCATGGAAATATCTGTGACAAACACACTTCTTGGGTCATTCAGGCCATGTAGCCAATATTCTAAGTGGGTGGTGAGAAAGCTAAATTGAGGGGTCTTGAAGGTGATGTGGAATTTAGTGTTTTAAGCTAAGATAGGGATATGGCGTAATGGTAAATTACACAAGGGTGAAAATTTATGATATTACAACTAAACATGTATATCTAATTCCATCTAAATGTATATCTAAAATATATAATGAACATATACCTGATCCTCTAATGGTTCTCTTGTTGTCATAGTAGGGGGATTCAGTGAAGGTGCAAACAACATACTAGTAAACCCCATTGGTCCCTGTATATAGAAGACAAAAAAGTGTAAGATTTTTGATCTAGATGTATGTATGTATAACCATAACATGTACTCGAATAATCAACATCTAAATGGTGCTACAATAACTCATATAAGCTCTTTAAACTATCATTTCAATAAGAATTGTTTTCAATTACCTTTCCTCAATCACTTGAACTCAAGGAAGAATTCATCATGGTTTGTCATGTGTCAACTGTAAGGAAACTCAGGTGCAGAAACAACTTCCTACACTAATATCTAAAGGAAAGTATTGTGCAAATTATTTTAAATCCTTACAATTTCAGATCCGTTAACTACTTTAACAAAGATATTGCAGCCATATACCATGCATACAGAAAATAGAGAATGACACAATGATTTACCCTGGGGAAAACCTTTCGGTAAAAAATCCCAGCACTCCAAAACCTGCACAATGTATTATCTTCAACACAACGGTTACAACACACTTACAATGCAAGTTCTTTCAGGAGACAATCGACACACAAAGACAAATCCAGTAGCTCCAGATCATACCAACAATACACTCTTTTTCTATATCTGTCTGCAACCCTAAAAATGCTTATATCATGCACTTTCCATTTTAGGGCAACTTCCAAAGATAGTCGTATTAGGGTTTTACCATTCTCCAAGAAAATAGGAACCCTAAAATTTTTTCCATGATTGTGGAAGAGTGTACAGTACTCAACTTTATCAGTTGCCACATGTCATTGCATGTCTTCACCCGTCATTGAATCTTCTAGAAATAGCTCTTACGTGTCATAGGAATCCATCATAACCGTTTCAACCATGATCTCCTTACACAAAATTCAAGATACCGACACATCAAGTGGAGTGCCACATCAACATGCCATCTAGACATGTACACTCACACTTAATTGCATTATTTGACAGAAATACATTTTACAAAACAAATAATAAGAATAGGAATCATCCAAGGTTGAGACACCTTATTCCTAACATCAACCACACCTATTATACCCTATAAGAGTAAGATATGATCAACATATATAATGTTAAAATATAGTTTAAATAATCAGACTTTAAATGATATGCATATTCAATAAGAATTGTAAGTTCACATATATGCAAACTAGGATACCATATAGCTCTGTAAGCCAAATGAAATGGCTGTAAGGATAGCATCATCAACTTGTAAAATTTGATCTATCATCATCGCCTATTAAACCAAAAATAAATATCTATTAGTAAGTTAATATATAATATAAAACATATTTTTAAATACAAGGTCTTACTCTCTCTTGATGTGTAATATAATTTTTACCTCTAACGAGTTTGTGACTAGACAAGTTGTAGCAGCAATGGTCGATGATGTACCACCCTTTGTTGCTACACCTTGAAACACATAATATTTGTATCAGTTTCTAGTTTTATCTATAATAAAAATCTACTTACATTTAGAAATTAAGTATTTAATAAATAAAATGTTATAAAATAAACTCAACATACCTATGTGTCAAACCTATTGAACACCTAGTCATATAAGACTTGCTCCAATGACATCTGATATGATGGCTCATATGCCCAAGGCCCTGACTAAGCTCGTAACATGTCAAACCACAAGTGTTACAAACATGGGAGGAAAATCCATCATCATGTGCACCAATATCTATACCATGACATATATATAAACAACTACTAAAAATGTGGCCAGAGGTATCCAAAGTAGAGGTAGGTGGTCCATTTACTAGGCCATGAGGTTGGGATAACTAGGTGCCATGTTGAATGATAGTATTAGTCAATGTGGAAACCACCTAAAGAGTTTGTACTTCCATAGACTCCTCATCTACTAGGACTATGGCATGAAGAATGAGTTTCACACCTAATTTGGGTGGTTCTATGCCCATCAAGCTCTTGGTCTATCCTGGGTAGACCCTCGACCTCTTCCCTAAAAATCACTCATATCAAAGTAATCAAGAGTGTGATGGAGGCACCTACACAAAATATTATTTTTGATTTCATCGTGAGTATACCAATGTATAGGAAACCTCTTTGAATAAAGAGGGAGATGTGCATTGATTTTGGGATCAGCGAAGAGATCACATATGTTGTATTTTCTTATTTCTTTGGCTTTCACTTCATCATATGACAAGTCATGTGATTAATAATCATGATATGAATCTGTATAAGATTTTCAATTAGTTATTTGTTTGGTGAGTGTGTCAACACTTGTCACCACTATTTCCAAGGTTGTGGCAATGTATGTATGATGGTCATGTTGGGAGGTCCTCAATATGGTAGCCAGGTCATGCAGTGTCCATGTTTTGTGCTAATTGACCTAATAATTTATTTTGTGAGTTTGGTGGAGGGTTTATTGGAGGCAAATGATCACCCATCTAAGGGACTTCTTCAGGGTCATTAGGAGGTAGTTTTTTTTCAGTCCCATAGGTTGAAGGATCTAATATCAATTTTGAGTAAAATGCAAAAGAAAAAAGAAAAAACAATAGTTAAATAATCAAATTGTAATATAAAAAATGCATTAGAAAATGAATAGAGACCTTTTTTGACATAGTGGCATGGTTGATTTCTTGATATTGACCAAAACACAAATGAGTTTTCTTTTCTTTTTTGGAAACTTTCATTTTGTCGCCATGAACTACATGTATAATAATACAGTTGATTTTTTAAAAAAAATATAAATAGAAATACATGACTGTGTTTATTCCATTTTAAAATTGTGATCATGGTTTTATATAATTTTAACATGATTGTGATTTAATGATTAAAACTTTGCATGTGTTAGGGTTCATATTTTTCAAGCTATAATTCAAGGATTTTTTTAGGTGAGTGACCACTCTCTCTCTCTCTCTCTCTCCAAGTATCTCCCTCCTTCCTTCTATAATTATCTCCTCTCTCTTCCTATCTCATTAAACATATTTATCACTCCCATCTATCTCACCTATCTTTCCCCCACTAGGTCTCTCACTTTTCTACCTCTCTCCCTTTGTCCCCCTCTATCAAAAAGGAGAGAAAAAAAGAGAGGTGAGATAGAGAGAAATGGAGAGATAGAGGAATAAAAATATGAAAGGAGGGAGAGGTACGTAGATAAATAGAGTATTGGGGGAGTGGGAGGTAGGTAGGGATATAGAGATATATAGAGATAAATGGAAGATAGAGGAGGTAGATAAAAAGGTAGGGATGAAGACAGATGTAGGTTGTGTGAGAGGTAGAGAGGGAGAAGTAGAGAGGGAGAAGTAGAGAAGGAGAATGTAGGGAGAGGTGAGATTGGTAGAAGTGGAAGGGATGAATCAAGAGATAGGATGGAGATAAATAAAGGTCTTGGAGGAAGGGAAATATATGTAGAGAAAGACAGAGGGAGAGAGAAGATAGAGATAAGTTGATAGGGGGAGATATTTAGAGAGAGAAAGGTGGATAGGGAAGGAGAAATATAGAGAGAGTTGAGATAGAAAGAAGTGGAGAGCGAGGATAGATATCTAGACAACTAGTAAGAAAGAGATAACGTAGTGTAGGGAGAGAGTTGGAGATAGGGATGGATATAAAGTAAGGGAGAAGTAGGAAGAGAGAGGGAAGGAGAGAGGGAGGTAGGTATAAAGAGAAAGGGTGGGAGAGAGATGTATGTAGAGAAATAGGGGTAGGTAGGGAAGGATGGAGAGGTATGTATAGAAAAAGAGAGATGAGAGATTGATATAAGTAGAGATATAAGAGGAGAGAGGGAGGAGGAGGAAAGGAAAAGTATGTAGAGAAATAGAAGCAAGGAGTGATTTTGAGGTACATGTAGAGAGAGGTAGATGGATCAAGAGAAAGATAGGTCTATATATTGGGGAATAGAGGAGGGAATGAGATACATAACATAGTAGAAAGAGAGAGAAGAGAGGGAGATTGATAGGGAGAGAGATGAATAAATTCAGTGGAGAAAAAGAGATTATGATAAATATAAAAAGATAGGGAATGCAGGAGGGAGTGAGAAAGAGATATAGAGAGAATGATATTTATGTGGATAATAGGGATAGGGAGGGAGGGAGGTAGAGGTATGTAGATAGAAGGATAAGAGAGAGAGAGAGAGAGAGAGAGAGAGAGAGAGATGAGAAGTGCTTAATGATTATTAAAATTTGAATAAGTCTAAGAAATTCTACGATCTAGAGATTGGGGAGAGAGGAGAGTGGGGTAGTGATGGGGAATCATAATCCTTCTTCCTAGAGTTAGCCTGAATTTTCTCTAAGGTCTCTCTCCTAGACCTCCTAGGGTACTCTCAACCCTAATCTAAAGTAAGTCACTAAGAACTTCACCTTCTTCTCAAGACCCAATTCCCATCAACAAGTTATTCTTCCAAACTCGGTGAACCTACAAGGGTAGATTCATTCTAACTAAACAAATCGTTCAACCAATGTACTCATAACATCTTTCTTAGTTTCTTCCCTAGCTGGACTATTACCGAGCTTGTCTAGGGTAAGAAATCCAAAATCATGACTGTCACTTCTCCTACCAAAACCAAAAATAAAACTATGTACATGGGTTCCTCTCGAATTCCATCCAGGCACATGGTTCTCACCATGGATTCAAGAAAATTGAGGAGCCATTCAGTATTTACAACCCAAAATGGGCTAGGAACTCACAACTTCTGAAATGAAAGATGCGGTTGGCAGATCTAAAGCCCAGGTGGAAACTGTGAACAAAGTTTGCAATATGGAAAAATAGTTGAAGGACATAAATGATAGGGCGGTGGAAGAAGACAGTGTAGGGAAAATCCACATTCTGAACAACAAGTGGAAAAAATTAAGGATATGGTGTACAAGATAGGGGAGAAATGTTTGGTGAGCCTTAAAGCGTATACTGGGCATGCGAAGATCTTGATGGAAAAGATGGAACATGACAGAGGGGAAAAGGATGAAAAAGAGGTGAAGGATACCACAGGACCTGGTAAACGCATGCGGGCTAGTACCAGGAAGCTGAGTCCAAAGGAAGATAAAGATATTGAAGACCTCAAGAATTCTGTTAATCAGATGCAGATAATGGTTATTCAGGCACAAGATATTGTGGATGGCATGTAGCTGTCCTTTTTTTTGTTGTCCTTGTTATTTTTTGAAGATTTGTGGGACTTTTTTAGTTAGGCTATTAGTTGGCTAGGCTTTTTGGCTTTCCTTTCTAGGTGCTATGGCACAGTTGCTGTTGAACTTTATTGAATATCTGTAATACTTTGTTTAAAGGTTTCGGGTCCTTGTAAAACTTGTTTTTACGTAATCAGAACAATAACTAAACACACAACCTACAAATTTTCATTCACTGGAAAATAAGAAAACCATACAAAAATATCCAACTCTTTCAAACTCTCTTTCAATCTCTATTGACCTCCATCTATGTCGAAATGAAGGCTTGGGAGATCTTAAATAATCTTCCCATCATTAGAACAAACTTAACTACCCACTCAAGTCAAAAGCATCTTTTCAAAAACTGTTACAACTGACCATACTATCCACTAAAGACAAAAGCCACTTTTCTTGGGCCGTTGTAACTGAATGTACCGAGCATTAGTAGTACACATTGAGCATCTGTACATGCCGAGCATCATTACCGAGCATCAGTACTGAGCAACAACAATACCTGCTGAGCACTTCAATACATACCAAACAACTTATCTAAGGTTCCTAATGCCTTGGTTGGATTTCCAAAGGCTTACAAACTACCTCTTCAACACAAAATAAACTAAAAACATGTATCTAAGCAACTAGGGTGTCTATTCAACAAATTGACCCAGTTTACACTCGGTCATTACAATAGTGAATGAACAAACACCTTACAAACCAACTTAAACAAATCCAAAATGTTCCTAAGGGCCTTTAACCCTAAATGCTCCTACACAAGGTAGAAAGGGGTAGAGAGAGAGGAGACAAAGAGTGACAGGGAAATATATAGGTCTAGAGATTGGTGGGGACAAAGAGCACGAAATAGAGAGATAACAAGAGAATGCTGATAAGAGCCCGCTGATTACTAAAATTTGACTAAGTCTAAAAAATATTAGATCTCCTAAAATCTAGAATTTGCATTATAACTCCTGGAGATCTAAAATCATTATCAAACATCCTGAAAAATGTATACATAAAATATAACATAAAGTATAAGAAAGGAAATATAAAAAGAGAAAATATAACTTAAACTTAAAAGTTATATCTTGTATATATACTCTGATGAAAAAATAGTGCGGGGAGGATAAAATAATTAGCATTTAAAATTTGCATGTGTTTTCAAGAACTAAAAATATGAGTTGTAGCATGTATTTCATCTAGTTTATTTAAAGAAGCACATACACAATTTTCTTGTTTTTAACATAATACATATGTGTCATGCTTATTTAGAAATATAGGTACATGTTTTGTTCTCATAAAAGTGCGTATGTATTTTTATTTCAAATACCATATACACATTTTAAATTCAAATAACATATACACATTTTAGCTCAATTTTTTTGAGCCATAACACGCACTGTTTTTTAATTTTTAAAAATCATGTACATATTAGCTCATTTTTTTATTTTTTGGTGAGTGACCACTTTTTTGTTCACCATATTGGTACACATGCCCTTTAATATCAATACTTTATTCTAAGATGAGAATCCATTTTGCACAAATAAATAATGGGGTTGCACATTAATGAAGACAAAAAGAACTTTAAACAATCACGTGTACAACTTTTATATTTTTAAAAGGTATCATTAACTTAAAAATAATTATAAATTTGATTTGATAAGAGAAAGAAGGAAAGAAACCATTACACACACACACACACCAATTTTTACTATTAATAAAATAAATACAAATGAATTATTTATCTTTAACAATAGATAAAATTTAAATAAGTCACAAATGTAAATAATGAAACAATGATAAATATATGAATTTAGAATATAATGAGAAGTCATATAACAATAATTCAAAAAACCATCATTCCATAAAGAAAAAAACTTACATTATATTATTTAATTTCATAGGTATGCATTACAAAAGCATTCTCACACACCTCAAAAATTCCCTACAAGAAATTAATATCCCCAAAATAGCACAAAAATAATAGACCATTAAGTAAGGTGAGTTCATTACAAAATTATAAACATATGACTAACCATAACCATATACTCTTTAGAAACTTCTCTTTAAACTTTTTTTTGAACTAGTTAGAACTCTATCAAGCTACATTGAAACCATCATAAAGGTTTTTCTCTTTCAACTTGAATTCTCAAGTTCATATATTATGCCCTCCTTAAACTTCAAAATTATGGTTCTCCCAAATTATTTGACAAACCTCAATGTTGAGCTACAACTCCATTAAGTTCTTTCATGACTTTCATAATGTGTAATTCTCATAATTCATAGAATTGAATTATCTAGGTAACAATATATGTTGAGTTTCATGTAAACTAAATTCCTTCATATCTTCAAAATATGAGCTTTGTAATATTTTATTTTCACAAAATTATCACCATTCAAAGAAATGAACAAAAATAAAAGTAGGTTCTTTTCAAACAATCAATCATCTCATAGTGATAATCTAGCTTGAGACAGATAAATTCTTCTAGCTTTTGGTGCCCCCAGCTTATTTTATGATCCTATTACACTTTATCCATTTGATGTCCCATTAGACTCGCCAATCTCACAAAATTGTAAATCTTTATAATCACTAGCACTTGCACCTAATAGGAGGTTCAAGGGATAGCCGATAGGATATTAAAAAATTTAAATGCATAATTGTTAGTAGATATTAAAAAATTCAAATGCTTTTTTTTAATGTGAGACATCTTTTAGAGTTATTAGATGTTATTATAGTAATATCAATATGTTATAGTAGATGAAGCTAAACTATGTCAATAGGTTATAGTCTTGGAGTAAGAAAAAGTTCACATTTATAAGTATACCACTAGAAATTGCACTATGGTGTGCAATGAGTACACCAAAAAAATTAATAATAAATAATGAACTTATTAATTTAATATATAATTTAAATATTTATAATTATTTTTTTTGCATTTTTTTGCATACATCTATGTAGTGTGTATAATAATCAAGTACTATAATAATCTTAAATACAAGTTAAATTATGCCAAAAAAATATCCACGTTGGCTATGGAGAAAAACCCACACAAAAATCCAGTGCTGTCATATTGGAAAGATTACAAGCAACAATTTTTGTATGACCGTCCATCCATATGAAAATACAACAACTGTGTTGGGGAGAGGAGGATTGGTTGTGTTGAAGTTTTTAACGTCCTTAGCCGGTGTGGGGAACTGAAAAGTTTACAAATTTTATATTTATCCGAATGTGATAAATTAGAGGAATTGTGCGGCGACTTCCATCACCTTGGAGCCTTAAAAGAGTTAAATTTGTCGGGATGCCGCAGTTTAACCAAACTTCCTAAATTTTTTGGTCAACTTGGTTGCTTGGAGAATATAAATTTATCAGGATGCTCTAATTTAGCTGAGCTTTATGACGATTTCTGGGCTCTCCCATCATTGATAGGATTAAACCTCTCAAATTGTAAGAGACTGGGTGTGGAATGGATGGATCTTGTGGGAGCCATTCTGAGCTTCCGGAGGTGGAGTTGTGTCATAGGTTCCCTTGATTTTGTATTTCATGGTGGCCAAGTACGGAGTCGGAGGAGGAACCAGGGAAATGTTGTTGATCGCCCATTTTGTGTATCCGTTGATCTTGTTCTGCGTGTTGAGAAGAATCAGCCGCCTGTGGGACTGAAGCAGAGGAAGCTCTTGGTGAAAAACACAATCGATTCTCACATTTTCTAATTTTAAACTTTTTAATCTCACATTCTAATTAACTTTTTATGCTTACATTTGGGAAGAAATAATAGTTGAGATTTTTTTTACAGCTATATTTTTTTTATAGTTTAGTTAAATAAAAACTAATAAATTAATAAAATTAAATTTCTAATAGTATTTGTATGTTTATTTTTTAATTATAGTATTTAGTGATTTTAATAAATATATTGTATGAAAAATTTAGTAATAATATTATTTAACTTTTTAAAATATGCATATTTTAAATAAATTAGTTTTATATCAACGTATTTCACAAGATTTTTAATATTTTGATTGTTGGATATTTTGTAAAAGAGTAGATTGTGAAAATCTTATGCACATCTCCTTTGAACTTTTTCATTCGAGATGTTGATGTTAACAATTCATGCACAATAATTCATAAGATAATTAAGAAAAAGATCATGTAGTTTTCAAAAACCATGAAGATATGTGCATAAGATTATAAGATGTCTGATTCAATAGAGTTCCTGGCTCTTTTAAAAGCTAGGTCTTCTTCAAATATTACATCTTTGCTAATTTCAATATTTTTATATCCAGGTATAAATATGCGAAAAGCTTTAGAAGTTTCACTATACCCAACAAGGATTCCTTTTCTTCCCGAGGGTTCTAGTTTTGCCTCTTTTCTTTAGGTACATGAAAATAAACAGGACATCCAAATATCCTTAAATGTTTTATCAATTTTTAGAAAATAAAATAATTAATTAAAAAGGAAAATAAATAAAAAAAGATAATAGTAAAAAGACAATTAGTAGCCACTATGTGGCACTTGTTCAATTTGATAATGAATCTTGTCATTATCTTGGTCATCTATTCATTAAAATGGGTTATAGAATTAGATATAGTTCACATGTAATAATGATCATAAATCCAGAAGCAATTGATTACATTCACATACATGTTTTCAAGGTAATAATAATAATAATAATATATTTGTTGCAACTATCAATCAATTGTGTTGTGTCACTCTCAATTGAATTGATTGTGTTGGGAACAATGGGTCAAACTAGCAGGACACCATTTAAAGGTTCAAGACAAGAACAACTATTGTCATATTGCTATCCATGATTAATTGTGTAGATTTTGAGTCAAACTCATTGACCCTTGATTCGCAAGATCCCATCTTTCATGAGAATGAATGGAACACTTAGGACTCATTACATCTAAGTGATGGTCAACCCCATTTGTGTTCATTAGAAAACCCCTTAAGCTCATCAATTGATAAGTAGGAGATAATTTCCACAACAAGTCAAACTATCATATTGCTATTAGGATTCAACTGTGTAGATTTGAGTCAATCTCTTTGACGCATGAATTTGATTCAACAATGTAGATTTTGATTCAACTGTGTAGATTTTGAGTCAAACTCATTATCTCCTACTTATCAAGAAATATGTGTAACAAAGGAATGAAAGATAAAATTTAAATTATATTAGTCATGGAATGTGTTTTGTTTTATATATTTTTATTAACTTTTATAAATATTTGTTATTTGATTATGTTTTTAGTTTATACAAATTTTATATTATATGTTGAAATTTATTTTAGTATTTTAAAATTTATATAAAGTAAATATTAAATATATTTAATAAGAGTATATTTTAAATTGGTTGTAAGTCAATTTTCTTTATCAATATCAAAATCATAAAATTTAATATAAAGTATTTTTTATTAAAAAATGTCTTTTATTTAAATATTTTTTGATGACTCAAATTTGAACATATTATGACTCAACTAGGGATTTGTACATCTTCTGGTACATCCACATTTCCTATAAAATAAAAAATAGTATCAATTGATTATGCTTTCAAAATGTGTGTACAATTAAATTTTGCATTGAACATATAAATATTTAAATTAAAAAAAAAAATGCAAAAAAATGCAAAAAAAAATAAATATAAATATTTAAATTATAAAAAAAATACAAATTTTTTTTTTATAAATATTTAAATTATATATTAAATCAATAAGTTCATTATTTATTATTAATTTTTTTTGGTGTACTCATTGCACACCATAGTGCAATTTCCAGTAGTATACTTATAAATGTAAACTTTTTCCTATTCCAAGATTATAACCTATAACATGTTGATATTACTATAATAACATCTAATAATTCTAAAAGATGTATCACATTAATAAAAAGCATTTGAATTTTTTAATATCTAATAACAATTATACATTTGAATTTTTTAATATCTAATAACAATTATACATTTGAATTTTTTAATATCTATGAGCTATCCCTTGAACTTCCTATTAGTACTAGTTATACTTAAAGCCTATCGGCTAATTATATGATACAATATAGATGACTTTGAAAATACAAACATTATGTAAAATAGCCATGTAATATATCCAACCATATGCATAAAAGTAAAATTTAGATATTAATTTCTATTGATAATAAACACTTATTTCACGTCAAGTCAACCAATTGTTCTCTACATCGATTCCCTTTCTTTCAACTCAAAATCAAATCTCTATACTCTTGTAAACTTTGTATTTCTAAAACAAACATGACTAAAAGCATAGACTTCTCTAACTCTCCATACAATACTTCCAATCTATAATAGGTGACATTATAACTGATTTCAACCCCATTTAACCAAATCGTTCTCTATACCAATTATTCACCTATCTTTCTCATTTTTTCACTACCTAAAACTAGTCAAGTAATTGAATTTTTTTTTGGATTTTGTATTTATCTAATCTAGAATAAATGCCTCAATTACTCATCTTACCTTCTCCTACACATATGCCTGTCTTTATTATTGCTGATTATTACAAATTATATTAAATAAACTGTTCAAAGAAAGTAAATCACAAGTTGTATGATTGAATGATATGATCTACCATCAGTCTATAAGATCAAGAATAACATTGTTAACAATTTTCAATTTCTTTTCAAATACACCAATATAAACGTACTACTCCCTTATGCAAAAATAAGTACTACTCCCTTATGCAAGAATTTAAACCAATGTATAGCACAAATCAAAACAACAAGTTGAAAAACAAATAGAATGGGTTAGGGTTTTAGGGAAATTAAAAAAACATTTTCATATAAGATTGAAAACATTTTGTCAATAAAACCAGAGCATCTAGGCAATTTAAAGAGGAGGACTGAAAGTAAGTGCAGTGCACATCTTTTTCACTCCTTATCATGCAATTCATTCCAAGCCTATAATACAGAATATGTAAACAGCAGATTTGTCGACTGGGGCGACCTGGGAACACACCCACATGAATATACGTAATGCATATACATCCATCTACGTTTGATATATTCATTGTGTATGTGTTCCAAGGTTGCACCTGTCGAACATATGCTGTGCAAAACGAGATCCACAGTGAGAAGGAATACACAGATGATAAGTTCTCATTATTCTTGGTTTATAAGAGAAAACGTTCAAGCAAGATATTGTAGTACAATAAAATTTTGAAGCACAGATTTAGGTTTTGTACTACAATTCTATTGTGTTACGTCCTCCAAAGGCGAAGTACACCATACGACTGCCAAATCAACCGTGTGTTTAGATGTAAATGTTTATGGGGATTATGTACTACGTTTAAATTTTGGAAATTCAAATAATCATTAATTTTAATGTACTTTAACCAATATTCAACCATGGAATTTCATTTAATATTGTTTTGACAATCAATTGAGAGTGATTCAAATGGAAGTTTGTGTCTAATTTGCCTTTCCATTTAAATATCTATCTATAATATTTTTTTTGATGAATATTTCTTATTTATTTTATATTAATAGAAAAGCAAACGATATAATATTAAAAAAAGAGGGTGTTATTTGACAAATTCACAAGTCTATCAAAATGATCACAATAAAGGGGCCAAACTCATAATCATAATTAAGCAGTCATGGCTATGCTAGGTGCAGGAAGAGGGTCTTGATCACTTGGATTCCTCCACACATCACCAAGAGTGGTGTCATCAATCAACACCCAACCAGTGGAAGTGACATCTTCTTTATCATCCTATGGAGGTTGTTGATTGTGAATTAGAGGGATATCAAGTGACACACAAGGGAACATGTCAAAGTTCGACCAACCTAATCCTTACCTTGGAGATGATAGATGACAAGGTTAAAACCCCTCCTTAGGAAACAAAGTCCTTGGAATTCTAAGATACAAGACCATTAGAATGAGAATCAGGATCTCCACAACTATCCTAATCCTATCAAGACAAGTGCATGTGTCCATATCGATGTTCTCTGGGGGAGGTAGAGCCAGGAGGAAATTGGACAACAATTAGGATGAAACTAGGCAACAATGCAAGGGACATTACACCAAAGGTCTAGAAAATCTTAGAGATGCGGGACTTCAAGTGCAATCTTGATATCTTGCACTTGAATTTGCATGAGGACATCGAAGAAACTGATCACTTTAGTATATGTTGCCATGCTTTTTTCCGCACTTTAAAAAAAACCTTGTTACCCATTCATTTTGGCTAAGTTTGTGTCCTAATGTTTTATGTCTCTTGATCGGTGTAAGCTTGCCTTTGTTTTAATTAAAAATAAAAATTAATACTTAACCATTTTATAGTCCATTAGACATTACCTTTGGTTCTGAAACCGTTGTTGGACTCTAATGGAATTCTCACAACTTGTCTAGGTCTTGACAAAGAACTTCCTTTGTTTTTCCTCAGTTGAAGCAATAATCTTCATTGGTCTTTTCTATGGTTTTGACAACCTACTTGGAGCCTGACAAGTCTTTAATTCTTCATACTCAATTTAGAGAAGTCAAGTGTGGCAGATATTAGATAGACCTTGTGACAAGCTTGTCAGATTTTTTTAGGGTTCTCACAACCCACCATTTTTGCAAGAGGTTTTCTCTTAGTAAAGTATCAAAGGAAAAATGGAAAGATAAGAAAGAGGCAACAAGTATAAGAGATTTCAAAGCCTATGTTGAGAGGTAAAAAGGTTCTCACAACCTTTTCAGATTCCAACGAGAAACTCATAACTAAGTAAAGGATGAGGACAACAAAGAGAGCAAGAAAATGAGGAAACAATGAAAAATCCAAGCAAAAATAAACTTGAAGTTGTGACAACCTTGTCGGCTGCCAACAAGGTTCTCACGACTGCGGTGATAGTCAATGGTAAGGTAAAAAGTGTCAAGGATACAAATGAAAGAAAGAAAAAATTAACGAGGATGAGAGGTTGTAAAACTAGTGCCAAGGCTTGACAAGGTTCTCAAAACCTAGATAAAGTCCAATTGTTCTGTTGGGAATGATTTTAAAATAACAATCTTGGAATATTGAAGTGTTGTTATTTTAATACAAAGTCTCACGGGTGGTATAATTAAGGACTTGAAGGAAATGGTAAAATAAAGTTCATCGCTATTTCACAAAAGGATATATCAAGAGGTTGCGAAATAGCGCTCATCGCTATTTCGCAAAGGAACATATTAAAGGGGTTGCGAAATAGCGCCCATCGTCATTTCACAAAAGACGGTTTAGAGGTTTTACAAAATAGCGAAGTGTTATGTTTCCTTGGGAAACATACAATACTCCTGGCTCATGAGGTGGTGGCTCATTTATTGAAGTAACTCTTCTCGTGTGAGTGTTTTAAGGTGTTTAGCCAAAGAAGTCCGCATTTTTTCTTGACGGAGACCAGTGTAAGGCGACATAGCAAAATAATTGAGTTGAACAGGGTTTGAAAGCTTGACAAGTTGGAAGAAGCGCATAAGGCTGTGAGTGGATTCTGTCAAAGTTTTCTTTCATTTTATTTTTCCAAATGCCTAGGAAGAAGAAGGAAGTGATTGTGGGGAATACTGTAATTCGCCCGCCTCAGTACACCTTATTTAAAACATTTCCCTTGTCGCAAGATATTGGCACTAAGGTTTTATTCTTAGATGTGTGGGTAGGATGTGGAGACTCTAGTGTCCCAGCCCTTGACAGGTCACTTTTCTGGTCTTTTTATAGGAAAATAAATGATAGAGTTCCTCTTTGTAATCCTTGAAAATTTGGTATGGCTAGGATAATTGTGCCAAATGTTTCTATTGATGTTGAGTTGATTGCCGCCTTAGCAACACATTACAAAATGAAAACTCATATGGTGAGGAAAATGGATGGGAGCCCATTTTTGGTCATTTCTAAAAGCATGATACAAGAATGTTTTGGGTTGAACCTACATGCTATTGCTAAGATGGATAGAAAGCAGTTTCCTGTAGATTATGAGAGGATGGTTAAGGGCATTGGTTCAAGAGAAGTATCTTTCTTCATGAGTAGAGGTCCTCACAATAAATTGATTCCGTTGGGTGGTAAAGCCATGTATCGTCAGAAAATGGAAGCATTTCCATTTTGTACTGGTTTAGCCCTCTGAGTAAGTGGTTTGGGGTCATGTCAAATGCCTTGAGTGGGTCTTTGACTTGGATTTGGCTTTTACCCCTATTTTGCCCCATTTTCCACTTCTCTCTGGCCTATTT
Source organism: Thuja plicata (assembly GCA_018584345.1). Taxonomy (NCBI): domain Eukaryota; kingdom Viridiplantae; phylum Streptophyta; class Pinopsida; order Cupressales; family Cupressaceae; genus Thuja; species Thuja plicata. The sequence goes on from MU223269.1 coordinate 1,037,435, forward strand.
TTGGCATCCTGAACTGCAGACCTGAGATTCTTGACCTCAAGGTCAAGGTCAACCTTCTGGGTCAAGGTCGACCTCAACCCTGACCTAGGTCAAGTTCGACCTCGACCCTGCCCTAGGTCAGAGTCGACCTTGACCCTGACCCAGGGTCCAAATTTCATGTTTCCAGGGTTTCCGGATGTCGGGCTTCGGAAAGATTTAATTCCTACTTCTGGGTCGGGTGTTTTGGTCTTTGAGGTAGTGACTCTTGAAATTATATTTAATATAGGTCCAATTCTAAGGGTATAGGTCTAATTGGAATTTAATTCTCCTATGTAGGCCTCTCTAGACGATTGTGCCCTAGATTGGTATATAAGGAAGCTTTCTCCTCTCATTTTCTCTAAGCACAAACCATCTAAGCAAGTGAAATCTAAGTGTGAAAGACAACTCTATGTATTGTCTATTGAAGCAAGCATCTACTCTCAATCATTCAAGCATTCAAAGAAATTCAAGCTTTGAATTCATCAAGGAGATCTATTGGTAGCCATTGAAGGATTCAAGCTCTATGGAGCCCTCTTATTGAAGATTTCTCCATCCACATCCATTCAAGCCTCTTCCTATTCCAAGATACATTCAAGATTGGTGTTGAAGATCTACAAGAAATTGATTTGAGACATCCTAAATTCTACATTCTACATTCATTTGGTGCATACACACTTGTGGATCTAAGGATTTGAATCACCCATAAGGGTTTGTCTACAAGCAAGGTGAATTTGTTTATTTTCTTTGTTTATTTATGCAATTTCAATTATACTTTAAGGTAAATTCCAAAACTGGGGTTTGACCAAGGCAAACCCCTCCCCAACAAACAAAACCATTTTTCTTGCAGGTACAGGTACAAGACAACAAATTACAGAGCAGATTCAGATACCCTTTTCAGCCAACTTTCAGGTTTTGCAAATAGAATTTCCGTCAGAATAGTGCAGGTCAAGGTTGAACATTTTGGGGTACGATTGCACCTCGCCAAAGAGGTCAAAGTTGACCTGACTCAGAAAAGGAAAATATTTCTAGGTTTTGTCCGTCTCTGCGTTTCTGTTCCAAATTTGGTTGTAGAATTTCCCGAAACCTTACACAGACATCAGAAAATAGGATTTTCCAGATCTTCTATATTTTGAGGTTAGTACTTGTCTTCAATTCATTTTAATTAAGGTATCAATCAATTCCATTATATACTCTTCATCCATTATTTGGGATTTTAAGGCTTTCTTCTTCCTTCTTATTTTCGATCGATTGATGCATTTGTGCATTAACCATTTTCTTATGGTTGATCAAAGTGGATCTTTCCTGTGTGAAATTTGGGGCTAAGAGGACAATCTTACCTTCTCCAATATCTCAACAATACAATTTATCCAATAATAATAACAATACATTCAATTTCTACCCCACATCATTATTCATAGCTTACATTCTAGATGACCACCCATTTTATATATTACATTTTGGTGAACTCGCGATAGACAACTCTTTCTTTTTGGTGTTAGATTTACATTTGATGTTAGATCTTGCATGCATATTAGATTATCCTTCTTGTATGTTCTTGCATTTATATTTTCTTAGTTTACTTCATTTACATTGCATTGGTGTATGAGCTTTACTACCTCTATTCCTACCTATAATATCCCGGTTAGAAGAAGTCGCAGACTTATGGGTTCCTTTGAACCTGAGTCTTCCTCTCCTTTCCTTAGGATCCTGGATGGAAATTTGATCACTCATGATTCTAATCCTTCTATGGAGCATAACGCTTCTCACTCATCTCATGATGAGGATGATGCTTTAAGAGTTCTTCCTAAACAAGTCCAAAAATTGTCAACTGAACTTGATAAAATGGGAAATTGGCTTATTCAAGAAAACCATAATCAAGATTCTATTCAAGCTATAGAGGCTATTAAGAAAGTCCTTCATGATAGTGATCAAGATGTTAATCTCTTGCGTGGTATTACTCATCTTGTGCATTTAAATGTTTAACCTTTAGCTCAAGAGGCTCAAGATTTGGGATACACTCTTCCTATCACTAGTGTAGATCCTTCTTCAATTCCTTTACCTAGTAATCCTACTTATACTCCTCCTTTAGTGACTACATCTCTTACATTTTCCAATCCTCTAGCTTCAAATATTCTACCTCCATCTCTTGCTGTGAGTGTTACATCGGTATCTTTACCTACCTCACAACCTTCTACCATAGTGTTCCTTTTACTTATTCCGATCCTCTTCCAACTGTAGTTCCAAGTGTTCCACCAGTTGTGTCTTTTATTCCTGCTGCTTCCTACACTTTTCCTAGTGTTCCAAATGTTTCTATGCCTCCTATTTCTTCTAATGATTCAAAAATTATTAGTTTGGCTCAAACTATTTCCTCTTTATAACAACAAATTGCATCCTTAACTCAATCCAAGTTTAGTATTCCTACATGTGACATGGGTAGTCCTTTATCCCTAGATATTATTCATGCTCCTGTCCCTCAACAAGCTGATATGCCTCATCTTGAGAATTACACTGGTAAGGGAGATCCTGTCACTCATGTTAAAACATTTCAAATCCTTTTCAGTGACTATGCTCATGACCATATGATTTTAGCCAAGTTGTTTGCTAGAAATTTTCATGATAAGGCCTTGCAATGGTATTGTTCCTCGCCTCCTTATTATATTGACTCTTTTCCAAAACTTGCTAATACCTTTATTCAACAGTTCCAAAATAAGATTGGTCCGCAAGTGTCCTTAACTATTTGATGCATTGTAAACAGAATACTAATGAAAAATTGACTGAATTTATTGGTGTATTTAAGCATTTGTATGCTCAGATTTCTTATCCTGTTCCTGATATTGATATTAAACATATGTTTATTTCAAATTTTCAAAAGGATATTAGAGATAAGATTCCTCTTACTGAATTTACCTCTTTTCAACAACTTTGTGCAGTGCTTCATCATTATCAATTACAAGTGAGTCAATTTGAGAGAAACACTCCAATGGCTCCTATTCCAATTGATAAGAGTGATGCTTCTCCTAATCCCAACAAGTTTTAGAAGCCTAACAACTATGTCAAAATAAATAAACAAGAAAATGTAGTTGCTGATCAAGTTGTTGCATCCCCCAATACCACTTCTGCATCCACTGCTTTTCGTATAAATTGTACGTTTACTCCTCTTTCTGAATCTTTACATTCTATTTTGAGTAAATTGTTAACTGCTAATATGATTACTTTTCCTCCTATTCAACCTCTTTTTCCTACTACAATGGCATCAAAATCCTTTGATCCCAAAGCCTTTTGTCAATACCATCGTTAGCATGGTCATGATACTGAGAAGTGTTATTCTCTAAAGCATAAGGTTCAAGATTTAATTGATTCTAATGCTTTATCTATTGATAATTTTGATAGTAGCGGGAACAAATCTAGCTCTCCTCCTAATCAAAAACTTCAAATCTATACGAATCCTTTGCCTATACATGATACTAATACCATTGTTCAACCATCTTATGTGGATATTGTTTATGATTTAAAGATGGACAATCTCAACCATATTGTTAACCATGTGGAGTGCAATGTTTCATCTCAAATTACTGCTCAAGATCCTTCACCTCCACCTCAACTTCAAATTCAACCTCAATCTAAACCTTCAAAGAAACCTAAGGATAAAAGACCTAGGGAACTCTCGATCACCTTTGATGATTCTGAGACCATTAAAGCTCTTGATGGTCCCCTCTACATTTATGCTAGTATTTCTAAGATACCTACGCGTGCTTGTCTTGTTGATCCTACTTCCTTAGTCAATGTTATCACTGAAGAAAACCTTTTTATGAAGAATTTACAATGTGATTATTATGATACATCTGATGTGTGGGTTCAAACTTGTAATGGTTTTCTCTATCCATCATTTGGTTCTTTTAATTTTACCTATTGAACTTTGTGGTAAAGTGGTGGACACTACATTCATTGTTGTCCCTACTTATGATCAATTTCAAGTTAAGCTTGGTTTGCCTTGGTTGACTTTGATGTGTGCCATTGCTTCTCCTATCCATAAGTGTATTAAGTTCATTCATGATGAAGAGGTGAAGATGATTTATCATAGCTTATATCAACCTTCTAGGCCTAGGGAGTGTGCTACCCTTGACTTTTTTTTGGCCTTCATTACCTAATTCATGTTCTTCTCGACCTGATAACCTTTTTTGCTCATATCAAGCCTATAAACATCGCAATATTCTTGATTTAAGAATGCCTCAGATGGATCTTAACCGTGGTCTTTTACCTACACCTTCCATACCTCCTTTATCCATTGCTTCCAGTTTTGTTAATCAAACTCCTAGTGTTTCTTTTCAGCCTACTGCGAATCCTACTAATCCTCCTATAGAACCTGTGAAGACACCACTTGTTGTTCCTCCTAGTCCTCAACATATTTCAAACAATACAAAACATAAAAAATATGCCGATGAGCATTGTAAGAAGCGTCGAGCTCACACTAGGGCCCGTGCTTTTGTTCTTTGAAATTCTTTACCTTCTTTTGACTGGCCTATGCCTAATGTGTTGGAGGAAGTTAATATTAATAATGCTGTTAAGATGAATAATTATGATGATTCCATTCGCATCTTAGATCCTATTTTAATTAATCTTGATGGAGAAGATACTCTAGATGATCCTACTGATGCTAATGATGAATATGAGAGTATTGATCTTGATACTGATTTACCTCATATGATTTCCACACAACTGATCATTACACCTAGTATCGAACATCACAATTCGCAAGAGGATTCTTGTTTGGAATTGGCTATTATTCCTACAGTGTTGGATATAGTCCCTCTTGTGAGTTTCCCACCTTCCCTAAATGATATAAACCAAGATGGGGAGAGTAGGTGATGCGCTTGATTGGCTTATCCTCCATGGTAGCCTTTTATGTGTTTGCCTATTGTACCGTGCTTCTCCCATACTGTATTTGCTAAATGTTTGTTAGATTCTTTTATATGACCCTTGTTACTTTGTTGGTGCAAGGTGATAAAAGAATCAAACCTATTGTATAATTCTTCTATATGTATCTCTATTATTCTATATGTTGTTTCATGTTATGTTGTACCTGTGATATTGTTTGTAAATTTTTTCCTTGTGTAGTCCGCTTGGATTTGCGACACGGTAGCACTGATTCTTTTTGGTCTCCATGTTGTGGTCCGAAAAGAATCTCCTTCATAACTCTTGCATTTTATTTCCTCCATTGTGATTGTAGTTCTACTTTCTTTGGGGAATGATGTCAATTCATTTGCAATAATATCATATCTATATATTCATATTATCTCATGATCATACTGACCCCACGGTTGGTAGATCCCTTATGTGTTCTCTATATGTTTATGTGGTATTTCCCTTGATTTTTCTTTGGTTGGGGGCATCTCGTAGTGGAAATATAATCAGTGGAGTTGTTTATTTTTCCATTAAAGCCATTACTCCTGTTAAAGTGTTATCAATAACTTTAATGTGGGGGCATACGCTCTACTCACTTTTTGCACACACACACTTTCAAAATATTTTTAAAACTTAACACTTTTCTCCCTTTATAGATTAGAGAATAATCCTTAAAGCATGGATTTTTACCTTATAAAATCTCTTGATCCCTCCAATTTCAATATACAAATATTTTTGATCCCTTAAGGTCGAAAGGTGTCCTTAACACTGGATCTCTCTGTATTTTGGCTTTGCTCTTTTGGAGTAGAATATTACCAAGAGTAAAACCTTGATGGGTTGATTAGTGAGTAGCCACATTCACTAGGCGGTTCAACTCCATCTTTCCAGTTACACTTTTTCCTTGTGTGATTCACAATGGGATATAGGTTCTCATTGGGCGAGGTAATCACACCCTCTCTTTTTCTCTTTGACTGGTGATGTCTCTCTTATCGTGATCTTAGGGTTGATAAAGACTTAAGTCCCTAAGGATTGAGAATTCCTTTGTCCCTTTTGATTTCAATAAGATTATCTTTTCTCTATGATCTCCTTTACCAAGAGTTTGCATTGAGTCCATACTCTTGCGAAAGTGAGGGCTGAGGGCTAAATGTATCGTTGGAAAATGGAAGCACTTCCATTTTAGACTGGTTTATCCCTCTGAGTAAGTGGTTTTGGGTCATGTCAAACACCTTGAGTGGGTCTTTGACTTGGATCTAGATTTTACCCCTGTTCTGCCCCCTTTTCCACTTCTCTCCGGCCTATTTTTGGCATCTTGAACTGCAAACCTGAGTTTCTTGACCTCAGGGTCAAGGTTGACCTTCTAGGTGAAGGTCGACCTCGATTGTAACCTAGGTCTGTATGCACCCTAAAATGGTCGCCTAGACTTTGGGCCCCATTTCTCAATTTATCAAACCCCTGAATCAATATTTTCAAATATCAACAATATCAATTATATCAATTTCCTTGATCAAATCATAATCAATTCAATATTTTCTTAAGGTTTGAGCCTTATTTAATTTAAAAGAGAAAAAATAAAAAATAAAAATATTATTTAATTAAGAGAAAATGCTCTCTTTTAATTAATTAAAAATCTCTTTTAATTAAATAATAAAATCACTTTATCTTAAGTCTTTATTTAAATAAAAGGAATTTCCTCCTCTTTTATTTAAATAAAAAATCCTCACTTTTCTTCTTATCCTATGTTGCACAAATAAAACATTATTCTTATTTTATAAAAAAGGAAAAAGACAYAAAAGTCAACTYYTATTTTCCTATTGGAGGATATTTGTGCACAAGGATCAAGCTTCTTTTTWYCTCCACCCTTGATTAAKATTTTTGCCTCTTAATCTCCATCGTCCATTGATTTCTCACTTCTTATAAAAGGAGAGCTCTCTCCTTCATTTTGACATCTTAGGTTTTCATGCTAATGTTATGCTGCAAGTTTGTTAGGTCATTTGGATCTCTTTGAAGACTTGTTATTGTATTCCATTGTAGTTGCATATTTGCTTTCATAGTTGCATTGTTATTTACTTTCATAGTTTCATTTAATAGCTTAGATTTCCTTTTATGCAATAGAATAATCTCACATAGTCTAAATAGGAAGGCTTGGTAACATTTGTGCTTTCCTTTCATAGATTAGTTGCATTGTACTTTCATTTTCATAGACTAGTTTACATGATCAT
>MU223269.1:1059696-1084395 GCA_018584345.1 Thuja plicata
TTTCTACCCTACCGAAATCCATGAGCACAGCCCTGGGAACAAATCTTCCGCAACTGGCCTCATAGGTGGAAGTCGTGTTAAAATGAAATGTATTTCTTTTTTTTTCACTTTTATGCCCCGTGTTGGTTCAAATTTTCGACCAACATGGGCATAGAAGGAAAAAAAAAGAAAATTTTAAAACCATTTTGCACTTTGGTCGGAAATTTTGGTCGAAATTTGGGTTCAAATCTACTAGTGAAAATATACCAATTTTCTTGTCCAATTAGGATATCATATGTTTTCTGAATCTAGTATCTCTGTTATATTGATTCTCACCTTTAAAACTTGTGTGATTGGACTGAAATTCTATAATATTGATTTAAGAAATAGAAATAAATTGTGAAGTGTTGTCTTGTTGCTTCTTATCTTATTGATTCCTCATGAGGAGTAAATACAATTAGATTTATTAATATCAGGAGTTCAATTTATTCACATTAATAGGATTGGGTGATTGATGATACTGCTTAGCCTTTGGAGTGTTGTCTATAGGATAAGTACATGAAGGGTTCAACAAAATTGACTCTGTGCTCAAATTGGATAAGGGACTGGTCTGCACCTATTTAAAGGAGTAAGTAATCTGTAAAACTGATAAGTCTTTTTACTTTATTTTTTTTCTAGGACTATATTGGAGGAAAAAACAAATAAGATTGATTTAATAGGTAATAAGGATTTATTTCTCTCATATTATAAGTAGTGCCACTTTGGAATTAAAGATTGGGAAAGGAATTTTGATTGAAATCTGCTATAAAAAAAACTCTAGTTTAGGAAGAGAAGGGGTTTACGCACCCAGGTTCTACAGAGCCTAAAGACCATAGGATTATATGTACATCTTCGGGTAATTATGTGAGTTGGTTAAGTCAATTGGAGAGTTCAAAGATAAATACTGACATCCTTTTAGTGCTTTCCAATCCATTGATTTGGGAACCAACAGATTGGTGAATCTACTGAGGAGACAGTTGATAAGTTTATTGGAAAAGAATCAAAGGGTTTTACTACCTATTTCAAATAAGAAAAGGTTTGGTGATTTTTTTTGGATTAGAGAACCCGTAATATTGTTAATAGTTCCTCTCACTAGAGAGGTGGTGACTCTAATATATAGGTTGATTGTATGAATGAAAGAATACCATTATTTTAGGTACAATCTTTTCAATACGTAGAACTCTCTCTAGGAAGAGAGAATAAAAATTGTGCTAATATGGAACCATTTAGGGGTGGACAATATGATACAGGTTTTGGGAGTGGATATGAGAGGACCGAGGCTCCTCCAGGATTTTCTTCACCTTCCTCAAGATCTCAAGGGTCGCAAGCATCTCAGGGAAATAAAATTGGGACAAAAGAGGAATTTCAAGGTAAAATTCACAATTTCTTGCAGTATGTAAAGAATTTTAAGGATGATAACATTTTCTTGCCAGTAAATTATCTACACGTGATAGACCAAATAGATAATTTAAATTTTGATGATCGAGGAAATCAAGATAGAAGGCATGTGAACCATGGTCAAAGAGCTGGTCCGGATGGCAAACATGATATGAATCAAGGAGGAAGAAACGACTAGAAACCAATAGAAAATCATGGGTATCAACATGGTTGTGACTATAGAAATACTTATCAAGATCCTCCTACCGATAATAATCAAAATAATAAAGGAGCACCATATAACCAGTATTAGTATATGTACAACTAGCAACCACCTATATATCCATAGTATAATGATAATAATGGACAATATCAATATGGATTCCACCCATTGGCTTTTACGAGATGACTAATGAATGTAAATAAATATAGACCTCTCCATTTCTCAAAGATTTTAGGAGTCCCTCATGATATTTAAAGTGACTGGAAAAAGGATTTTCTCAAGTTTACTGGCAGCAATTGTGAGATAGGAGAAATCCATGTCAGAGCTTTTGAAAACGCTATGGAAAATAATGGAGTATTTCAAAAAGATGTAAAAAAGTTGCTTTTTGTTCAATCTGTGGCTGAGGATGTAAGGGAGTGGTTTAAAAAAATTCCAGATGCCTCGATTGATAGTTGGTTGGAGCTAAAGAGAAAACATTTAGAAGAATTTGGTGATCACAATGATCCTTCTTTTGTACTTCATGAGATAAAAATGTGAAGAAAGGATTCAATGAAATTGTAATAGAATTCAATAAAATGTTTAACAAGTTTTTATACTAGATACCAACAAATATGAAAAAAATGATGAATGTTGTTTGGTAATCTATATGGATGCATTTGATAGTAAAACCAACCATGAAATTAGATCAAAGAATCCCAGGGGTTTATATGATGCATTCAAGATTGCTTTGACAATTAAGAATAATAGGAAGGTTGCAGGAAAAGTGGGTAAGAGAGATGATGTCAGAATCCATAATCCATGAGCTCCTAAGAAGAATAAGGAAGAGGTTAAATTGGACAAAGTAATTAATATACTTCAAGATTCATCACACAAAGTGGGAAGAAATGATAAGATGCCAAGTAAAGGTCACAAGCCTTACTTCAATAGGGTTAGATTGCAAGATATGCCCTATAATACCTCCTAGAAAGATGGCCCACCTAAAATACCTAAGCAGAACATGGACACACTAGATCCCCTAAACAAACAAAGAAAACATGTGTTTAGTGAAGGTCCTTGGTGCACAACAAAAATTAACCTAATTCACCCACACAATGTGTGTTTTCCCAAAGTTTGGGACATGAATTCTTGAAAGATGGAGACTATGATCTAGATCGTACGATAAATACCTTGTTTTCTAAGCCATTCAAGGTCCCTGATGATTATGATTCCTCAAAGGATGGATATGAGGTTGATGTGAGCATGAAAAAGAATAATCAAAGTTGCTTCATGAATGATGAGTTCTTTGATGATGAAGGTGTTTCTACCAAAATAAGGAGGCCTACTGAAAAGGAAAAGAGAGCTCTCATGGTTGCAACAATTGCTTAGGAAAGGAGTAATTACAAATTGCATAACAGAACAGTTAACAATGAAGATGAGGAATATGAGAGATTACTTATCAAAGAACATGCCTTGAAATTGGGAAATAACAACGCACATGTTTCAAAACCTCGGGAGGAAAAGGGCAGATGCAAGACTAAACTTGTGAAGCCTCCCAAGGTACAAAATAAGACTGAGGTGGTCAAATCGATTGGGATTTCATCTAGTTTTGATACTACTAATGCTCTATCACAGACGGTGTCTATTCCTTTGTTAGAAATGATGAAATTTCCCTAGTATAAATGCAATACAAATGATTTGATTAATAGTGCGCTTGAAGAGAAGAATGGTGTTAAAAGCACTGCAAATGATGATCCATCTTATATGACTCTCCTTATCATTAATAAATTGGTGAAAAATGGTATGATTGATTCGGGAGTTGCTATAAATATCATGCCACATGATGTCATGAAATAATTGGGCTTGAAAGTTGATACTATTTATGGAAAATGTTATGCTATGGACAAAAGGTCAATCCCTATGGTTGGAATAATGAAAAATGTTGAATTCAAGATTGTTGAATGCTCGAAAGCCACTTACAGAACTGATATCACCGTTATAGAGGTAGCTCCAAATTATGGTATGATTTGGTCTAGGTAATGGATAGGGTTAGTTGGTGGGCATGTCCAACTTGATTTATCCTATGCCACTATTCTGGTGAATGGGAAGAAAATCAGGATAGATAGAGAACCCAAATCTTCATATATTATAGATGAGGTAGCTCCAAAATAATTACCATGCTTTTTCTAATCAGACATGGATAATTTTACAGTGCAAATGGTGAAACTAGAAGTTGGGAACTCAGATCCAATTCAAGTTCACGTTGAAGAAGGTCATGAACAAATTTGGAAGTTTTTTGTTATGGGGCCTGCAGAAAGGAGGGGAATGGAGCAAGAATTGTATTTATTTCTCCTACTAGCAAGATTTTCAAGCTTTCATTTTTGCTAAATATTTGTTGTACTAATAATGTTTTAGAATATGAAGCATTATTGTTGGGAATGAATATAGCTTGTAAGGATGGAATAAATCTACTTAGTGTTTAGGGACATTCAAAATTAATTATTTCCTAGGTGAGGTCAAGATACAATAATAGGAATGCTAGATTAAAGAAATATAGGAATGACGTATGGGATGCTATTAAATGTTTTGATGCTTTCTTAGTAGAATGGGTGGACAGGTCAAAAAATGTCATGGATGAATTTTTGGATAATGTAGCTCTCAGAATTAGTGATACTACTATGGAAGGTATACCTATGGTAGAAGTAAAGATAAGAGCCAGCTCCTGATAATATATGTAATTGGAAAATTTTTGAAGATGATGTAGACTTGTTAAGTTTCCTTAGATGTGAAGATCAATATCAGGATCAAGAAGTTGATTTCAATTCTTTTGTGGAAAATGAAAATGGGAAGGAGACCTTAATTGGAAAATAAATTGTGCAATTAAAAAATAATAAGATTCCTAGGGTTTAGTATCTCTTGAGAGGAATTTTGATAAAGATAATAAAGTAAACAATAGAACTACTTCCCCTACTGAGGAATAAGCTGAAAACATAAATCTAGGAACTAATGATGTACCCAAAGAAGTTTGCATTCGCAAGAAGCTCATACCAAAGATGAGAAATGCGTTAATAATGTTTCTGAGAAAATATAGACATGTGTTTTCTTGGTCATATGTGTAACCACCCTAATTTGGTCTACTCTGACTATAGACCCTATTTTTCCTAAGTGTGATCATACCCAAAGATTCGCAAGGACAGGGGGCATAATGTTTTGTTAGTTTTCTGCATATGGTGATTGTTCCAAATGATCCTATAAATTTCACCTAACTTAGATGTTTATGGTAAGAGCTGCCAAAATGAGTGGATAGCTACATATATCTTGATCCTTGTTATGTGTAAACTGCGGTGAGGTTGAAATGATTTCCTTGTCTTTTTTCTAACTCATATTCTCACTAAGGTATACGAAGCATAATGTACCCAAGGATATGAATTTTCAAGGTCATTGCGGGTCCAATATCTTACCTTACACAAAATATGATATAGTAGAAGGAAGGTGACTAATTTGTTATCCTAGCTTATATGCCTTGATGCCTAAGTCTATTTATGACATTACATCCAGTAAAAACATAGTATCATACTTTCATAATATCAGTGGGTATTAGTGATTGTTGTACTATCAGGTGGTATCCATTCTGAAAAGAGCCCAATGATGATAAAAATGATACAATATATGCAAGTCAGTGACAAGTCCTAAGAGTTTGCATATAGCTGCATTTAGAGATTGCATGATTCATTTTTGAAAGAAGCAAAAGCATAAGGAATTTGAGCTCAAAATGATTTCAATTTTCTTCTAAATCCAAGTTAATTACATCAATTCAATATTATTGATATTCATATCATTGTACATCCATAGCATACATTTTACATTCATAAATGAGACAAAAGAAAAAAAGAAAAAAAGAATTTATGCATTACATTTATTTCTATATTCTAAGTGCATCCATACATTTTACTTGCATAAGGAAAACTCAAAAACACACATTTGAATATTCACATAGTATCATTTGAAACATATTTATATCAGTGATAAATCCAAAATGCATAAATGATGTCATCATCTAAACAATCTAACTCATCATGGGACCAAGATAAACCTAATCACATGTGCAACAACATCTATCAAAGAAAAGAGAACTCATGAAACATGTCAGAAATAGAAACAACTGCATCAAATATCTATATCAAATCATGGTATAGATCAACACACTGGCACAAATCTACACAAAGAGTATCAGAGTATCAAAGTGTCAGGATGAATCAGATATAAATGTATAAAGTGTCATCATACAAAAGAATGATCTCAGAAGGATCTAGATATACAATATAATCTCAACAATATATATGACAAAATCAACTCTAACTTACCCCCTCTCCCTAATCTGGAGGAGGAGGAGGTGGTATAAATGGAGCTACTGGAGGTGGCATGGCCCCCTTTGACTTATGTGCCAACTATGAGAAAGATGTGGCTCTCTACCCCTTTAGTACTGTAGCATGATATAAGGCATAATAGTACATCACTCTCTATGCCTGGTGTATTGCGGTCCGAGCCTGTGTATCTCTCTTTTCTCTGAGCCTCTCTAGTTGTGTATCTCTATCAACAAGAAAAGAATATACTACCATGATCCTAGCATCTACTACAGTGAGCCTAGCCTCTAATGTAGTAATCCTGGCCCTAAGCTGGTCTCGCTCCTGCTCACACTGAGATAAGGGATCTTTGTCCCTACCAAAACCCCTGCCAGAATCCTGCCTTGAGGACCTATCCTACGACCTGTCTTGTGGTCTCTCCTACTGCTGTTGTTGTCTCTGCTTCCCCCTGTAAGTAAAGGCCCTGAATCTATCGTGGGAGAAAAAAATCTAAAATGGGTGTGCTGACCCTCTCCACTACCACTAGCCACCTCTCTGATACCACCCACAGCTCCACCACCCCTGTCATCTCCACCATCATCCCCATCATCTGGAGGAGGGTGTCTACCATCTCATCTACCCTAATTTGGTCTACTCTGACTATAGACCCCATTTTCCCTAAGTGTGATCATACCCCCAATTATGTTTAGACAACTCTTCAATCGGCTGGCATAATTCATTCAAATCATATTTAATCTCCTAAGTGATCTAATCACTAAATTTTTTTAATCACCTAAGCCAATCAAATCAAATCAATTCAAATCAAAACACATCCAAGGTAATTAATTTAAAAGGAATTAAATAAATCCTAATTATATCTAATCACTTACAAAAAAAGCCTATCTTCTAGCATAAATTAATCTAATTAATTGGCTATAGTCCTAATTAATTATCTAAAGCAATCAAAAGCTTAAATAATTAATTTCCCTATTTTTGAATGAATATATTAATTATAATTCATTTCATTAATATTCCCCTTAACCCTAACCTAACCTATCTCAACCATCTTAACCCTGGGTTCAAACTCATCCCAACCTATTCTCCCCATGCTAAGCCTAATCTTAATATTAATCCTATCTTAACCCCCTCCCTAATGTTGTCACATTCCTAATTTTTTGATTAGGAATTCAACCCACTTGAGAAAGTCAACTTTCTCAAGCTTGACTCCCTCTAAGTCCACCTTCTCAAGCTTGGACTTACACCCCTCACCATGCCTCTTAATTGCTCTCATTAATGCATCATTAATGGAGATTCCTCAAACACATACCTCATTAATGCCTTTGGCATTAATGCCTCTTACACCTCATTAATGGTTTTTACACCTCCATTAATGACCCTTGTCCTCCCTCTCTCTCCTCATTTCTTCTATAAATAGGATGAGTTTTTGAGCTCAAATGGCCCTTAATTTTCAGAGTTAAAAGCATTGTTATGCTATTTAGATTACTTGTGAATCCATATTGTATCTTAGATTTAATATTATGCATTGTTATTATCTTCATATTTAGAGCTAATATGCATGTTTCTTAATCATTTAGATTAGTTTTTCATTCAAATCTTCCATTATTAGGTTGTATATGTTATTGATTTGTGCATAATCTGAGGGCATGATTATGACATTCTTCAGAATCCTCATAGATAGGAAGCAATAGATCGGTTTTAGTGTTTAGCTTCAAACCCTTTCTTTTTATAAGTTTTCACTAATATAATGATCTATTGAATTGTCGTGTTGCACATAACATGTGCACTAATTAACACACACATTTTTGGTACCCACCGTGGGGCTATTTTTCAGATTTTGCCTCATTTCAAGTTCATTTTTTACTAATTCATCTTCCCAGGTTTTTGGAACAGGATCATTTTTGGTCATAAAAGCTCACATCTGGGAGAAATCATCACATCACAAAATCAAGGCTCGCATCCCATATTTTAGAAATCACCTGCTGGAATTCCTGGATTGTTTCTGGTACAGGCTCACCTCTGGTCATGACTCTATCGTATCTGGTAACATAAGCTCACATCTGGCATATTGCATCACATTTTGGATTTCTAGGATTGTATCTGGTTAAAATTTTTGCATGCTCCATTGCCTAACCACTAACATTTTGATCATTTGTGGTTTTGATCTTTTGAACAACCTAACTAGTGATTATAGGTTGCTGTGGAAAGGAGGAAGACTTTGCTAATGTGTGGGTTTGTAGGTTTTTAAAATTTGATTTACCACTAACCTTGTTGCAAGCTTTCCAATTTTAAGACATTTTTTGATCACTTGTTAAACCAACCAGATTATTATGCTCTTTTCCTTCAAGGAAAATTAGAACATCAAAAGTTGGCTTAAAAATTGAAAGGAAAATGGAGTAACTGAACAAAGAAAAACAAACACATAGTTTAAATTTCAATTCTGGATAGTAAATGAACACAATCAAATCACTAAATTTTTTGGCTCAATGAACAAACACATCGCTTAATTCATTTTGGGATAGTAATAGAACAAAGAAAAGCACTAAGAACTGTGGTCAAATGAACAAAAAAAACTTTGCTTTCACATGCAATGCTTTCATAATCTAGGAATATTTAAATTGAGCTCAAATAGCTTGAGGGAATAAACATTGCTTGAAGTGTTTTAGGAGAAAATGACGTGGACTAGGAGAGTATGCTCTTCTTCTTTTGAAGAATCAGAAATCTAGAAATCCTACACTCGCCAATCCTTTGTATGTTTATTAAATAGTAGAGGGCCTACCGGTTGAGGAAGAAATCTCCCGAAAATGACCCAAGTGAGGATAGGTTTTACGCCAACCCTTCCAACTTAGTATAAATAATTGCTTCCTCGTAGGCCAAAGCCTCAGGAGATGGAATCAGTTTTGATCTCAAAATTTTGACATCATTCTTTGAACATGCTTGGGTATGTGTAGAGCAGAGCCGCTTGAATCTTGCTTGTGATACTACACATATTTGAGTGCTCATAAGGCTATACACCTCAATTTTGCCTTGTCTAATTCTGTGGGATACGGTTTTGAAAAGATTTCCCCATCATAAACAATGAATATTGTAGTCGAAATACCCGATTCATCTCCGAAAGGGTGATAATCCTTGTGCAAGGCAAAAAGTAATTGCCCTAAGACACTCATCATATCATGCCCTCACTTTCATTTGGAGTCAGATAATATGACATCATGACTGGTGCCATTGTGTGCTTGGTGATGGCCATATTATGATTAGCGTTTGAGTGTGTATCTAAGTAAACAAGCAAGGATTTTTGTCCTCTACCTAGAAAATAGGGCATAAGGATGTGTCTATTCCCCTAACAATGCAAATCTGCTTGATGTATCAGAAAGATCACTAACAAGATAAATCATTTAAAACAAGCAAAAAAATTCAATCCTTGGAGTACATGTGTTTTACACACATGGGAACGCCTCATAACACAATCTGCGATCAAACAAACTTCATGAACTTCCAAAATGCATTTTACAAAACTGAAAAAGTTTGACAGAAACATCAGAAAATTGTATCTTGTATTTCTTGGCTCATATTTGATATCCTAAATTGCATCTGGTCAGCACTATGTCGCATTTAGGGAGAAAGATTGCATCCTACATTTCTTAGCTCATATCTGGGTCCTCAAAGGCTCATATCCGGTATTTCCTGGCTCGCATCTAGAAGCTCACATCTAGGAAAGTGGACACTTGTAGATTAGTTTCTCATAAAACCTTAGTGTATTTGGATACGCTTTTGGCTCTTTAGATTGTCCATGTTGTCTTTTCTGGTCTCCCTATTGTTGTGTCAAAACACTTTTTCAAAACGTCTACCTTGCATGTCCTATCGATTTCTCGCAATCAGTCTCCATAAGTGTGGTCTATTCACTTTTCAAAACAACTTGATTCCCAACTCACTATCATGACATTCTAACTCTTTGACACTGGAATCATTTACTTCCACTGAAACACAAATGACACCTCTACCTAGACATACTCAGTTGAATAATTTGAGACTCTACTTGACTATCGGGAAACTTTGACGAAGTTGAGATATAAATACATGGTTAACACAAGATGCAACAAGTACAGTTTTAAAGAATCAGAAGTACCTCCAAGATCACTACACTTTCAACAAGGAGAAACATCTCATGGTTCCCTGTTCAATTTAGACTCTCTAGAAATGGAAAGACCCACTCACGAATGGAGTAAGGCCTTTGAGGAATACGATAATGATAAAAACCAAAAAAATGAAGATAGTGATGAGGAAGAAGAAAAAAACTTTGACCATCCTTTGCTTGGTTTAGACAGTGAGGAAGACATCACTGAAGAAGAACACAATAAACTCAAATAGAACAAGAAATTCCAAAAGACATTGGAAAAGTTAATTGGTAAAGATAAAGAGAAATACTTTCTCCATCTAGCATCCACTGGCGTAAAGTTACCTAAGGACTATGATGTTGAACAACTAAAATAAAAGGAGGTGTCATCTCCTATATCTATTCTCACTAAACAACTAACCTTGATGCAAAATGAGCTTGCCACTCTCAAACAGGAGAAGGCTAAACCTAAGATGAGAGACTCTTTGGACTCTATTTTTCAATTTCCTTTCGATAAGAGTATTATTATGGTCCCGTTTCCTCCCAACATGGCAAGGCTGAAATATGAAAAATATACGGGAGAGACCAAACCACATGACCATGTGAGAGAGTTTTGTGATCTAAGCATAGAATACATGCATGAACCTATATACCACATGAGTCTATTTCCAGGAAGCCTAGGAGGCAACGCCATGGAGTGGTTCTCAAAACTTACACCTAAGGTAAAAAATTTTGAGGAGTTAATTCAATGATTTATCCAACATTAATCCTATAATATACAACATGATGTGACTATGATTGATCTATGTAACACTAAACAAAAGACCAATGAATCCTTTACACACTTTCTACAAAGGTGGAGGAAAATCTTTGCAAGATATTCAAGAGCCATTCCCGAATCTGAGAAGATGGAGACCTTTGTTAATAACTTGATACCTAAGTTGAACTACGCATTACAAATGCAAGATTCCCCTAGCTTTGATAGGATGATCAAGAATGCCATATGTATCGAAGAAGTCATGGTTAAAAATGGAGAAATCACTCTCCAAAGTGAAAACAAATCTACTAACCCACACAACAAACCTAAGTGGTGGAAGCAAAACAAAAATGTTGTCAATGATGGAGTAGTAGATGCCTCTAATGTTAATCCTAAAACCAAGGTATTCAACCTAACAAATAGCATGCAACCAAGTAAAGATGCCAAGGTAACAACCTCCATACCTAAAGCAAACAACAAGAATAAAAAAGGTCAGCCATAGACTTCCAAGCCTCAAAAAACATTTAATCCTTTGGAGGAGCCTCTTGAGACTGTTCTGAAGATGCTATTAGACAAAAAAGTTCTCACGATCCTAGATTCCAAACCATGGGAACCAGAAGTCATACCAAGGTGGTGGGATGACAATTCTTACTGCTTCTTTCACAAAAACAAAGGACACAAGACTAATAACTGTCTTAAAATCAAACATGTTATCCAAGACCTTATTGAAGGAGGCAAGATCAAATTGGAAGGGCATACCACTAACGAAGATCATATGACATTTAACAAGCCGTTCCCTAATTACGAGGAAGGGGAATCATTCAAAGGAAAAGGAAATGAGGTGAACTACACCTACTCTAAAAATGATAATGTGATCAACATGCTAGACATTAAAACTGAATCAATTAATATGGTCACTATCAAGGGTGTTTAAAACACATCCTCCCAATCAAATGCGGTAACCTGAAGTGAGGCAAAAGTCATGATCAAAGGACCTTATTCCTCATCAAAACTAGCAACAACTTCCAAAGTACCCATTATCACTATCCCCAAGCCAGTAGCAGCAAAACAAATCGTTACTATTCCTGCAAAAAAGTATAACTTGGTGGATCAATTACAACAAACCTCTACTCAAATTTCCATTTTTGAGTTTCTTAAAATCTCCATAGTGCATAGGGAAATTCTTGAACAATCCCTACATGCTAAAAATTTGCCAAAGGACCTTGATGTGGACAAATTCCAAGCAATGTTTAATCACATCTCAGCGCCACATTACCTCTCTTTTTCTGAAGAGGATGATAAATCATTGACACATCCGCATAATCAACTCCTTCATAATGAAGTCCTCATTCATAAATCCTGTGTTAGATGTGTATTGATAGATGGAGGCATAGGATTGAATATTGGTACCCTTAATCTAATTAGAAAATTGGGTCTTTTAGAATAAACCATTGATTCTAGAAGAAAAATCACTATCAAAGCTTATGATGAGGAAGACATATCCTTTAAAGGTCTTATTGTTCTACCCATCAGAATTGGGCCAGTTGAAAGGAATGTCATATATCAAGTTATGGATCTACCCTTGGCTTACAACATACTGTTAGGGAGACCTTGGATCCATGAAATGGAAGCTATACCATCTACTTACCACTAGTGTTTCAAGTTCACACATAATGGGGTGGAAGTGACGATTCCTGCAGATGCCAATTATACTTGCAACAATATTAAGGTAGGAAGTATGGTCCCACATAACAAATAAGCTAAAAATGAGATTATTCCTAATACTATCAAGGACATGGCTATGAAAGGCTTTGGAAAGACCTTAAAACTTGAAGAAACAGGTATGAGAGAATACAAGTTGGACATGACCCTATCATTAAAAGAACTTCTAGTGTCACTAAGATCCTATAGAAAACCTTCCTCATCATTCACACCTGCTATAGCTCAAACACCAGAAATTCACAAAGAAACTAGCATGGTTAAGGCATCCATCTCTCCTACAGATAACACACAAGAATAGGTGGTCTTGGCCTGGCTTTACAAGGGAGAACCAAAGGAAGCTGAGGAAAAACATGTGGAAATATCCTCGGAAAATTATGGTAAAGGATATGACCTACTTAAACAAATGGGATATAAAGGAATAGGAACTTTAGGGGACAAAGGAAAATGACTCATCAAACCTGTACACATGGAATTCAAGGATATTAAAGATAAAACAGGACTAGGTTTCAGTAATAAATCTAATAACCCTACTTAAAGAGATAGTCCAGTCTCTGACAAAGGGAGTGATGAAGCAGAAAAAATAGAACTAGAACAATGGTCCTATGAAAGGTTATTACATGTTGGTATGGAGAATCCTAAATATCAAGGAGAGCGCTATGTACCAAGCTTTGAAGTACCACAAGAACTTTGTGTGCCTTTATTAGCACAAACTCCTATTCAAGAGGTAGAAGCAATAATAAAAGACAATCCAGTGGTACCATTGATAGAAATAGCTACTAAAGACACCCCTCGACAAAAGGATTTACATCCTAACTAGGGGAAGTTAGTCAAGATTTCACATGTCCTTGATTTACCACACTTTGATCTACAAGTGGCTAATAGAGTACATCAGGTAACTATTGCTAAATTCTTTAACAGGTTTGATGACGAAGTAACTGACTCACATGATTACGAGTGGGATGAGCTATCTGTTGCCATGAAGGACATTGAGATAGATGTAATTCACATGTTTTTAGCTCCATCAGCACAAAGAGAACATTCTAACACCACTTCTAACATTGTTGATATTCCTGAAGCAGAGGAGGAATTCCTTCCCCCACTCATTGATGATGAAACTAGTATTCCCCTAAACCTGGAAGAAATTCAGAGACTACAAGCAAGGAGTCTCCTTTTACGGAGAGATAAAGATGAAAGTTCCACTGATGAGTCACTAGTGTTTGGTCCACGTATGACTAATGATGACTGTGATAATGATGATCTAACTTTTATTGATCTAAACATCGAAGAGATTAAACTAACTGAGCATGTCATATTAGTTAATAGTCTTGATGCTAACGCAATGTTGTCCTTCCCAAAATCTGACTCCTTGTCTTTGATAAACCCAGAGCTAATTGATTGGACTGATATAGATCCTACTCCTATCTTAGACTTCCCTAATGACTACACCTTGTCTTTCTATCTAAACACTTGTGAACCTTACTCTTCTTCCACCAATGCAAGGAGTGTGAACATTACACAGGAGGATATCAAGTTTCTCAATTACAAATTGAAAAATAAAAAGAAGAAAAGAACTGATGGTGAAAACCACGTTGTGGTAGTATCAGATTCTAAAATAGTAAAAAAAAGACATATCTAATGGTGAAAACCTCTTAGAGGCACCAAAGGATGAGATTCTTGATATCCTCCCCAAGCACTTTCAAGAAAGATCTTCAGTTCTAATAGAACCAATAGAACCAGTTAACTTGGGCACAACTGAAGTTCCTCAAATTGTTCACCTAGCACAATCTTTGTCAGATGAGGAGAAGACACAGTTCACTAAATTCCTAAAAGAGAAAAAGATAAACTTTGCATGGTCTTACAGAGAAAATTCTTGGACTAGATCTTGAATTAATAATACACCACTTATCTATAGCTCCTGGGATCAAACCCGTGAAACAAAAACTCAGAAAGATGCATCCTAATGTTGCATTACTAGTAAAAGTAGAGATAGTAAAATTATTGAAAGCTGGATTCATTAGAGTCATCGCTTACGCATGATGGATATCTAATGTGGTCCCAATATCTAAATTAGATAAATCTATTAGGATCTGTACAGACTTCCGGAACTTAAACAAGGCATGTCCTAAAGATGATTTTCCACTACCTAATATTGATATGATCATAGACCTCAGAGCAGGCTACCAAATGTACTCACTAATGGATGGTTTCTCAGGCTATAATTAGATTAAAATTTCTCCTGAAGATCAAGAGAAGACCGCATTTACATGCACATGGGGCACGTTTTGCTGGCACGTTATGCCATTTGGGTTAATTAATGCAGGTGCTACATATCAAAGAGAAATGACCACTATATTCCATGATATGATGCATAAAAACATGGAGGATTACGTAGATGATACCTTAGCTAAATCAAAAGAATGGGCTACACATATTGATGACTTAATAAATATATTGGATCGTATGGAGCAATTTCAACTCAGGCTCAATCCCAAGAAATGTGCCTTTGGGGTCCAATCAGGAAAGCTCCTAGGATTTATCATCTCAGCAAAAGGAATTGAGGTCGACCCTGCAAAAGTCAAAGCTATACTAGAAATGAATCCTCCACACAACATTAGTCAAATGAGAACATTACAAGGGAGACTCCAATCAATTAGGAGGTTCATGTCACAACTTGTGGATAGAGCGCAACCCTTCACCAAGTTACTACACAAAGATGTCACCTTCAAATGGGATGAAAATTGTGAAGTCAACTTCATAGAATTAAAAGAGTACCTAGCTACTCCTATTCTTATGGCACCCATTCATGGAAAGCCATTACTCCTGTATATTTCAGCTACCACCACATCACTGAGAGTATTGCTGGTACAAGATGATGAAACTAAGAAATAAAGAGCAATCTAATACATCATTAGAACACTAGTCTCCTATGAAATCAATTACAACATTATTGAGAAAGCATGCTTAGCAGTTTTCTTCGCATCACAAAAAATTGAGACATTACATGCTATCACATATAGTAAGGCTCATTGCAAAGATAGATCCTTTGAAGTACCTCCTAAGAAAGACACCATTAATGGGACATCTGGAAAACTGGGTCCTCATTCTGAGCGAATTTGACATTGAATATGTGGACATGAGGGCTGTTAAAGGACAAGTCCTCATAGATCAATTAGTTGATTCACCAATCCAAGATGAAGAACCTTTAAGAATTGAGTTCCCTGATGAAACAATTATGCATCTAACTAAGTATCCATGGAAGATGTACTTTGATGGTTCTTTCATGCAATAAGGCTCTGTAGCAGGGGTTATATTCATAACTCCTCAAGGCTACAACATACCCAAGTCCTACAAATTGATGTTTACATACACAAATAACATTTTTGAATATGAGGCATTGATAAAGGGTCTTAAACTTTCTATGGAATGGAAGATTGTAGAGTTAAATGTGTATGGTGAACCCCAGCTCATTATCAATCAAGTAAATGGAGATTATTAGACAAAAGATGAGAAGTTGATGCCCTACAAGAAACTAGTTGATGACTTAAAGAAGTACTTTGTCTTCATCAGATTCCATCAAGTACCCAAACTAGAGAATAAGGTTGCAGATGCCATGGCTACACTGGCATCCATGTTACAACTGGAGGAACATCAATTCTTCTATAACTTCTTGGTGGAAGAATTATCCTATCTAGCCTTTGATACCCCTGAATACCAAGTAATTTGTGCTTTAAACACCCAAAACCAATCTTGGTATGCTAATATCATTGCTTACCTAACTAAACAAACTATTCACAATTATCTATCCAGAAATGAAAAGCGAGCCTTGATTAGGAAAGCATCATGTTATGTTCTCATAACTAATAACTTATATAGACAAGGTCTCGACGGTACACTTCTTAGATGTTTAGAACATAAAGAGTCGGGTCGTGCATTAAAAGAAGTTCATGAAGGTGTATGTGGATCAAATTCAAATGGCTTTTCATTAGCAAAGAAACTACTCAGAGTAGGCTATTACTGACCTACAATGGAAAAAGATGCTATTCTATTTTCCAAAACATGTCATAAATGCCAAACACATGGAAATCTCATCCATGCTCCTGCTAGAGAACTTATACCTTTCATTACACATTGGCCATTTCAAAAATGGGCCTTTTACTTGGTTGGACAAATATATCCCACTTCTTCAAATGGACACAAGTTCATCATTACGACCACTGAGTATTTTACAAAGTGGGTCAAAATCGTGTCGCTAATCAAAGCCACTAGAAAATAGGTGGCTATGTTCATCTTGATCTACATTATCTCTAGATATGGGATACCCTCTTCAATTTTAACAGACAATGGGGCCCAATTTAAACACCAAGACATTGATGACCTCTACAAACGGTTCCACATCACTCAACATTTCTCCTCAATCTATTATCCTTAAACTAATGGACAGGCTGAGGCATCTAACAAGAATATCCTCAAGATCCTACATAGAAGTGTGAGTAAGTCTGGTAGAGACTGACATTTACAACTAAATCTGACACTATGGGCCTACATAACAAGCATCAAAACACCAACTAGAGCCATGCCATTTTCCCTAGTCTATGGCGCTGAGGCAGTACTACCTATTAAGGTTGAAATGCCATCTTTGCACATATCTTTACAAGGCTTGGTTACTGATGAGCAATACCGCATCAATAGGGTGAATGCACTAGAATTACTTGATGAGCACATGCAATAGGCATTCGAACATCTAAAGGTGTACCAAGCATGAATGTCCAAAGTATACAATAAAAAGGTCAAACCATGATAATTTTAGGTGGGGGATCTTGTCCTAAAGGAGAATCCTAAGAACCAGCTTAACTGGGAACAGAAAGGAAAGTTTGAACCAAACTGGTTGGGACCTTATGTTTTCACTGCTACTTTTGGAACTGGAGCTTATCAACTAGCTACACCTGAGGGAGATGTCCTTCTGGATCCTATCAATACTCTACATTTGAAGCGGTTCTACACTTGATGTTTGGCTACTAGAGCCTGTACAATGAAAAATCAGAAAATACCAAAAAAAAATTAGAAAATTGATCATGGAGAAATCTAAAAATAGTGGAAAAGTCCTGAAGAAAGGTATCTTACGTGAAAAATGGAAAACAGGCACCTTGATACTACAAAAACATTCAAAAAAGAAAAAATAGCAAAAAAAAATTGAAAAAGAGAAAGTGCCTTGATGACAACTTGGTAAAACGGGCATCCTGGTAGCAAAAAGAATGAGAAAGTTTTTTCAAGTGATGAAAACCTGGCAATCAGGTGTCACTTGTATTTTGCGATCCATCTATCAACGCATTGCTGATACTAGGCCTTCACGATTAATACCTGTGCTAAGAGTTGACTTTGTTTCCTTACAAATATCCTATCCTTGCTTGTGATTTGTCTGCATTTCTTTCTTAGGAACAAATCATTCTGTACTAGGGGCATCTTGGTTAGCATGGTAGGTTGCATCTACTAGGTCATCATAGGATGGTTTGTCTTGTGACACAATGCTACTCGATGCTTGCACCAAAATGTCACTTTCACGAAACAAGGATGGCACAAACATTGCACTAACATAAATGATGTTCCTAAGACCTGCATTGGATTGAAAATGAGAAAAATACAAAGACATGGAATACATATTGCTTAAAATCCAAATTTTTTATTGATGAGTCTATACCGTGCTTGAAAAATGAATCAATAGTATTTCTCAGAACTACTTAGACATAGTTTGATCTTGGTTTGATTATAACTCTTTTATGTTCCAATGATGCTTTAACTAGGGGCATACAATCAGTTATGAGTTTTCTTTGATTAATTCTCAATTGATGGTTGTTATGTCTTCTGAGTTACTCCATGATGTCTATGCAAAGACAAAGAGTCACAAGGACAGGGGGCATAACATCTTCTTGGTTTTCTATGTATGGTGATTGTTCCAAATGATCCTATAAATTTCACATAACTTAGATGTTTATGGTAAGAGCTGCCAACATGAGTGGATAGCTGCATATATCTCGATCCTTGTTATGTGTAAACTACGGTGAGGTTGAAACGATTTTCTTGTCTATTTTCTAACTCAGATTCGTACTAAGGTATACGAAGCATAATGTACCCAAGGATATGAATTTTCAAAGTCATTGCGGGTCCAATATCTTACCTTACACAGAATCTGATATAGTAAAGGAAGGTGACTAATTTTTTATCCGGGCTTCTATGCCTTGATGCCTAAGTCTATTTCCAACATTACATCCAATAAAAACATAGTATTCATACTTTCATAATATTAGTGGGTGTTAGTGATTGTTGTACTATCAGGTGGTATCTATTCTGAAAAGAGCCCAATGATGATAAAAATGATACAATATCTCCAAATCAGTGACAAGTCCTAAGAGTTTGCATATAGCTGCATTTAGAGATTGCAAGATTCATTTTTGTAAGAAACAAAAGCATAAGAAATTTGAGCTCAAAATGATTTCAATTTTCTTCTAAATCCAAGTTAATTACATCAATTCAATATTACTGATATTCATATCCGTGCACATCCATAGCATACATTTTACATTCATAAATGAGACAAAATGAAAATACAAAAAAGCATTTATGCATTACATTTATTTCTACATCCTAATTGCATCCATACATTTTACTTGCATAAGAAGAACTCAAAAACATACATTTGCATATTCACATAGTATCATTTGAAACACATTTATATTTAATGATAAATCCAAAATTCATAAATGATGTCATAATCTATACAATCTAACTCATCATGGGACCAAGATAAACCTAATCACATGTGCAATAACATCTATCAAAGAAAAGAGAACTCATGAAACATTTTAGAAACATAAACAACTGCATCAAATATCTATATAAAATCATGGTATAGATCAAAAAACTGGCACAAATCTACACAAAGAGTATCAGAGTATCAGAGTGTCAGGATGAATCAGATATACATGTATAAAGTGTCATCGTACAAAAGAATGATCTCAAAAGGATCCTCATATACAATATAATCTCAACAATATATATAAAAAAATCAACTTTGACTTTCCCCCTCTCCCTGATCTAGAGGAGGAGGAGGTGGTATAAATGGAGCTGCTGGAGGTGGCATGTCCCCCTCTGACTGTTGTGCCAACCATGAGAAACATGTAGCTCTATGTCCCTCTAGTACTGCAACATGATATAACGCATAATAGTACGTCGCTCTTTGTGCCTGGTGTACTATGTGTTGGTACCTTAAATTTTGAGAATTTAGAAGTCCCAATCCATTATCAAGAAAGCAAGTTTCTCCATACTAAAAAAATCAAAGGAAGGAAGCTTTAGGACACAAATAAATAGAACTAACTAATCGAAGCTTTCAAAAAATGTTAGAATTTTGACCTGCTACAAAGATGATGCTGACAGAGGAGGAAGATGGTCAAATTTTAAAAATCTAAAAATGACCCAGTTCGGGAAATCAAATTTCCTATCTCCAAAAGAAATATTAGATTTTCACAAGGTGTTTTGGATTTTTGGCCAAAGCCAAATCCAAAATTTAGGTAGTTATTTTTTAGTTAGTTTATTGTTTTTTCAAAATAATTTATAATAAGGGTATGTATTTTCACCCTAAAGAGGTGTGAAAGCCACTCAAAAACATATATATACATAACATAAAGAGATAAGAATACAATACATATTTTTAGGATAGATTTTGATCACAACTACAACATGGACTCTGATGTACTATTTTTTCAACATTAATAAAGATAAGTGCTTTTCTTTTTATTTGTGGTTATAAGTTATATATTTTCAATTAGTCTTTCAGATATTCTATTGTATTAGAGTATTTCACTATGGTGAATTCCCTGAGTATCATAATTCAAAATTAATATATATAGTTAAAATATCAATTGAAAGATCTGCCTATCTTCTCTTGTTTTATCAGTCTCTTAATTTGAGTTAAATTCAATAAGATTAGTTGTATAGATTGATTTGAATTATAAGTCAAGTGGAAGCCTATGAAGTGATAGTCTCACTTTATTAAAAGCAAGTTTTTAAAATTGCCTCCGATCGTACGTAGGACTGAAAATTTTCTGACTCTATAGCCTAAGTATTTAGAAGGCACTGATCTAATCATTATTTGGAAATTGTCATTTGTTCATACTTTGTAGTTTGTAGATTATTTAATCATTATATCAAAAGCATTACTTTTCAGTCCTTAGTATAATCCATTTTAGTCAAGCTTTATAGAGTATAAATTATCAAGAGATTTGTTGCTTTCCTCCAAGGATCATTCACCACCTTTGGAAGAACTTTGTTTTGTATACGCAGTTGTGTGACATAGCGAATTTGATTGTTTAAGGTTAATTTAGGCCTACCAGCCTTGGCTTGATTAAGCCAAAATTGAAGAGGTATCAAGTGGTGCATCACCATTATACCTGTCAGTTGGCCAAAAGGGAATCCATCATTTTTGGGCACCAACAAATTGGCGACTCTACTGAGGAAACATTTATCTGTGAAAGACATTTTCAGAATTTCTGGTTAAGCTTATGAATTGTGACAGTTTGGTTAGACTCTACTGGGAAGGAAGAACTCAGGACAATTATTATATTTCCTCACAAAAGGTGAGGTGGAAACTCTACAATTAAGTTTTTGTGAGAATTAAGAAGATCAAGAATACATTATGGGAGAAGAGTTATCTCTTTTGGATGCATTTTTTAATGTGGAGAGAGAAGAGGGTGAGTCTATAGTTTTTTTGTTCTTAAGGATGATGTGTTTTTATTTGGAGATACCCTTAGACATCAGGTCTTCAAACAAGAAAATTATGAAAAGATTTCATGAATTGGGAATTTCGCCAGATGATCCTGATTTGAAGTTCCTTATTTAGAAAATGAAAGAGTATCTTAAAGTTGAGCATAAACCTGATGAGGCCCCCTATTCAAATAAAATTTTTGGAACAGATTGAAGAATCATCTACATCAGATCAAATTTGTGTGGAAACAAATGAAAATATGATCAGGAGGAGAATCTTCTCAGTAAGGAACAAATTTTGGATTTATTGGATATCAAATATCAGAAATATGTAAAGAGAAATGGTACGAAGATTTTCTCAATATATCAGAATATTCAGATTAAGAAGTCAATACACATTCATGAGGTATCTGGTGAAGATGAAAATAAAATTCTACACGATAAGACATTTGATTCTATCTCAGGAGAATATTCAAAATCTCTTAAATAATGAGGTCTCAAAAGGATATGGAGGAATACTCAATAATCCTTTTTATGAGATAAAATTGTATCAAGAGCATGGGAATGAAATAAGCCCATATATAAATATAATGGATGATGCTAGTAAAAATATTGCTCCTGTTGATGAAGCACAAAAGGATTCTCAAGGAAATCCATTCAACAAAGGAATGCATTATAATACATTTGATGTATTCTTATGCAAGGGTCAAGCAAAAGATATTAAAGGATGCATTCATGAAAAGTTACCATTAGATGATGTGTTCAACTCAGGTATGTATTACTACCAGCAAGTAAGTATTCTTGAAAATCCTTCTAAAAATCTTTCTAATACATTCAACATTAATATTTATATTTTCTCAAAATTATTGTATGAAAAGGGAAAGAAAATATCATATCAGACTAATGTTGAAAAGAAACATTTATTCCCCAAATTCTGAAGGAGAGAAATAGACAAGATGAAAATATTCACCAGTATTGTTAATGATTTTAGGGATTACTATAATAATAAATTTTATAACAAAATTCTTGCGAATACCCAAATTAATAATATGATGATTCATTATAAGAATTGGAGATTTTCAGACAAATTATTTATCAAATATGAATATGGGTTTTTTATTTCAGGAATGTTACAAAAAGAGTCAAACCTTAAAAATCATATATTCAAAGAAACATATAGTAATTTAAGACGGATGAGAAAATATTTAATGAGTAAAGTGATAGATAATTATGTTTTTAGATTTTTAATACTCTTACATGATCAAAACAAAGTTTTTGACCGAGGAAAGGAATAAGTTTCACTTAAAAAGCCAACAATTACAGGTGTGTTCTTCTATTTTCAAATTTTAGTAGACTTGGATGGATAAGCTCCAGGTATGAATGTATTAACAAATGCTAAATTGTTTTAGGTATGCATTTTTGGACCTAAGTTTCTTCATGCTCAAGTATTCTTATGTCTATTATCGTTTGTATCTTTAGATATTTTTCATATGCATTTTATTAAAATCTACCCTATAGAAAAATAATAACATTCATTAACCATATTTTGAACATGGAACATATAGCAATGATAATATTTTATTATCAATTGCTGATGTATGGAGTCATATTAGATATGACATTTTTGTCAATCCATGCATTTGATTGAAGGATAATTTTTTTTATAGATGCTGTTCAAAAATTTGAATCACATTTTTGATATTGAGGCATAATTTTGGGACCATTTTTGGGCTGCAAATGATCATCTACATATCCCAAATGACCCTTGGACATTTTCCCATACATGGGAAATGATTTTCTTGCAATCTCATATGTTTTTGAGTTGCCGGCAACCTCAAAAATGCCCAGCCATCTCCAAAAATGGCCAGCAGATTCTGTAACAGCAGAAGTTTTTATTAGTAGGCTTGAGTGTTATTATCAGTCATAAATTTAAAGAAGTCTCAGAACTTTCAAACAAATGTAATTGCAAAATATAGAATTGTTTTTCCCTTATCATCACATTCACCAGCTGGCAGTTTTTTTCCCTCCACAAGTAGATTTTCAACAAGTAGATTTTTAGCTGGAGACATAAGTGGGAGAAATAATAAAAATAAAATGTTAATGCTAGAATAAGAAGCAGTTCTCGGGAGATAGCTTTTTCCGATGGTTGGTATGCTTGAAGTTAAGGAAGGGGTTATAACGATGGATAATGACTTCATTGATGAAATGAAAGAACAGTGATCAACAGACCATTGGCTGAAAATATAAGGATGTCTATGAGAATCAACAAGAATATCATAATAGCAGGTCCAGATGGAAATAAAAGAGATTGAAGCATGGAGCATTATTAATGCACTCATTAAAAGCATCTGCAAAAGCTTTCAAATTGTTGAAAATTGTAGTATATGTTTGAGTCGGGATTTAAATATTCTTAGGAAAATGATCATCATGGTGAAGGTTTAGTTCCACACATTTTGTGCCGGTGTTCCCTATGACATGAAACAAATACAAAAGTAGAATCATCCTATAGAGGAAACTGAGGGAGTATTTTTAACTCTACACTTATTTCTTTTATGTTTCTTCTTCCTAATGGTCTGCTTCTTCCAGAGAAAGCTGGATTCTTGTTGTGCCTAGGTATGGACACACGTCCCCAATTGGAGCCACTATTGACACCTAAATTTGCAAGCTCAAATTTGACAGGGAAGTATTCTTTATTGTTAAAATACTTGATTATTCAGTGGTGTTTTTAAAAAAAACTATACTCTTTTAAAAAAAAATAAAAAATAAAAAATGTTTACCCTTGTCAAACAAATGAAATCTATCACTACGGTAAAAAAAAAAAAAAAAAATTTCTTTTAAAAGGGAAATGTATGTTCTTTTGAAAATATTAATAATTACTTAAATTTTAATATTAGAAGATTTGAAAATTCATACTTCAATAATTAAATATTTCCTACTTGAAAACAAAAAGAAATAAATTCAAAAGTAAAATATTCATTTTGAATAAAAGAGTGGCAATTGGGAGTTGAACACTTGACATCTCAAGCCAACCCTTTTTCCTACCTACCTACCCATCCCCCCTCTAACCAATTAGTCTAAATATTTTCTTCAATTTGTGTTAGAGAGAATCATATTATCTCACTTCTCTTTTATATTTGCTATTAAAAGTGTTTCACATAAATGTATTTCCTTTATTTTAGTTTTATCCTAATGTGAGATATCTTATTAGGGTAAAAAAAAGTATAATTGAGAATCTTTTTATTTTTTGAAATGTATATTTCACCTTATAATTTTTTTGAAAATATTTACTGTGGTGATTTATGCATATATTTCTATGCTTCTAAATTGATCTATGAAGATACATAAATATACTTTGATTAATGTATTCCCTTTTTACCTTGGTTATGTTGAAAATATT
>MU223269.1:1117526-1143262 GCA_018584345.1 Thuja plicata
TGTAACCTTTAACAGGGTTGGCTCCTAACAGGGCTCACTTCAGAAGAGTGAAAATCAGTAACTAGTTACATTGGTGGTTTTCCCAAATTGGGTTTCCACATTATATCTGGTGTTACTTGTGTTACTTATATTTGTTTTATGCATGCCAGTAACTGTGAATGTTTAATGAACAATAAAAAGGTTAATTTACCGAGTAACAACAACATATATTAAGACATCTAAGGGACTTGTGGATTTATTTTTGTAGTAACTGATTCACCCCTCCCCTCTCAGTTACTCCATCCATATTTCCAACAGAAATTCATATATATATGCATTTGTAAAGGTATCCTTGATTCATTTCTACATTCCAAGGTCAAAAAAGCAGCATTCAAGTGTCTTCATGTGTGATCTCAATATCAATTCATGAAGGTATTGGAAAGGTAGATCTAATATTTACCTTCATATTTACTTTATTTTATGCAATCTTATTTTATTTTCAAGGTTGAATCCTATATATTGGTTTGACCAAGGAAAACCCCTTTCCACAACCTTTTCCCTATTTTTCTATGTGCAGGTGCAGGTAGTAAAACTATCAGAACTTTCTCAAAAATATCAAGATTGACAAGACTTTCAGTCAAAGTTTTAGGTAGAACTCTTGGGAATAGAACACCCTAGGCTTCTTGTTCCCAAGAAAAAAATGCCTGTGGAATTTTTCTCCTATCAAAACAATTTTAGATTTAGTTTACCGGTTAGTACAGTTTCTACTTTTTTTTTAGGTCACTATAGTTTTCTATATGTTTTCATTAGTTTGTGTTTTCCTGAAACTACTTAATTTATCTTATTTTAGTATTTATCTTGCATCATTATATCATTTCCCTAAATCTATTTCATTATTAATCACATACAGTGAAGGATCATTGCACTCACTTAGTGTTGAATTCCTACTTGAGCCTATTGGGTCATCTTCCTTCCTATTGTGCATTAGAAAAAGGTGGGAAAATCCCTTGCATACCAACTACTCTCCTTGTATCTTTTCCTTATTGTACAATTGCATCAATAGATATGACCTTAAAATGGGAAAAATTAAAACAAATGAACAAATGATAAACAAATTTTGATAATGTTAGACAAAGATGCCATAAGCAATCATTTTAAAATCCTAGGGAGAGAATTTTTCACCAATTGGGATTTCACCATGTTGGCATCAAAATTTATCCTTATAAGGGGGAATTATACAAATATCATTATAGGGGAGTGATTTGTAGTACCTCAGATAGGTAAGGATCAATTATCGAAGGTATTTCACAAACCCCACTTTAGGGGGGAAAATAGTAGACATCATAATCTTACTCTACATATTAGAAGGCATTGAAACTCCCCATGATTTTGAAGATTGGATGGACTTCTTCATACAATGTTTTTGTGTCAATGATTAGTAGAGATATTTGTTAGGATTGATGAACATTGAGAGGAGGGGAGGTGAACCACTGTTCTAGCTTTTAATAACTTTTTAACTTGATTACACAACCATAAACCAAAATCAATAAAAATAAGCAACTAAAAGATAAGAAAAGAATCCACAACATCATAACACCATTATTTTTTGCATGGAGAACTGGTTAAGGGAAAAACCACGGTGGGGATGGAAACCACAAGTATTACTTATGCAGAAATAAAGTATGCCTTGTTAGGGGTTTAAGTAAAATATGGAATGCATGCGCATTCAAGATTATAACCTAGAGCTCACTACTCAATTAAAAAATAGGTATACAACCTTCAAAGGCTCACTACCATACAAAAGATTCATCCACAAAAGATGAACTGAGAAACAACATCACATTGCCAATACAGTTCCAATGAAGCACAAAGAAAAACTATTTATCTGAGTGTTGATCCTCTGATCACTCATCCATCAATCATGTATGTGATATAGAAATCATATCAAACCATCAAATATATCAATCAACACAAAAAATGAGCTTATATACCAATCAGCCAAGTTGTTCATCTTCACTATCAGCCTTAGGAACCAAACACGTAACATGTGAAGTGTCTGCCAAATATCCCATCAAAATTTGTACCTAACCTCAAAATCAAACATATAAGTCATCACATGTGTTGGATTTAACATCTCAAAAAATGAAACTAATCAAATCATTGTTCTGATAGGATTGCTGATTGATCCAACATACCGCTGTCTCAATCTCTTACTGAACTCTGCTAACCTGATACTCAAAAGATCACAACTTCATCAAATGATAAGATAAATTGTTGTGATATTAAACATAGATACATAATACCTCTTAAAATAATCTCCTAGCTTCACAAATTAAAACTTGATCAAGTGTGTCCATACAGATCCACCTATTGAAACCTATACACTGGGTTTGTTATTCCATACTTAGCCAAATTTATAGTCAAACCTTTGGTATCATCGAAATAGAAAAGATATCTTCATAAAAATGGGTAGTTTCCATCAACGACAAAATACAACATTTCCTATCAGTTTCTCTTTTCAACAATATCCCCCTTTGGCATTGACGGAAACACTTTGCAAAAACTGACTAAGTGTCCAAGCAAAATGCCAAACTCCAAATAGTATCTCTCCTTATAAAAAATTTAGCTCCCCCTAAGATGAATCTGTCATGTCATTTTTCCTTATCTCTCCCCCTAAATCAATAGAAAATTCTGGGAACTATCTCAAAAATCATCTACCCAAATACTATATATACCATTCACTCATATACATAGGTATGCAAAATATACTTACAGGAGTTTCAATATATCAGAACAATTACTCCTCAAAGATGTAAAATTTGTGTCCCAATTCTACTTTATGCTCTATGCAATGGATTTGACCACAAACTACATATGCCAACTTTTCTACATCAACCAAATAAGGTGCAAAAGGATACTCAAAGGCTGAAGTAGCTTCCTTCAAACTTCTACATAGAATATCTAGTTTTAGAAAAATATGATTCAACAACTCTCCAATTTTTTCCCTTTATCCTACTCCTCTTAGTAACAAGTGAAATAATCTTATCATTGAGTTTTCTCACTTGACTTAATTGATTTAATTTCATTTCCTTTGTGATAATTATTCTATCTTGGATTCACTTTCCTTAAAGATTTTATCAATATCAGTAACATGCATAGGATAATTTACACAAGACTTATACACTTTGCCTCCTTCAGTCAATGCATCGTTTAGTTGTTGAATAGAAACTACCAAAGAGTTCTTATCATTAGAAATTATGAAATTCAACTGATTGAATATGTTGGAAACTAATTCACTTTGAAAATTTCTCAATGTAAACTTCTCTAAAGTCTCCAAATCACTGTCAAGAACATCCAATAATCCTTCAAGCTGATTAGATATAGACATGTTTGGATCAAATGCATGAGATATTATATTTATCTTAAAACATGTGTTTCCTTGGATAATATTTTGGTACCTTTTCACTGGTCTTCAGAATTCTCTCTCTTTCCTTAGCCTGAGAAATAGAAGCAAGTCCCATAAACTGATTTTCCTTCAGATTGTCCAACTCAATTGGATCTTGCATGATCTATATTTTTGAAGTGTCTCTTGCCTCAATCTTCTAAAAAAAATATTTTTTTTTTATATCTGCACCATCATTAACATTTGTATCCAGAATTGTATCTTGAACTTTCTCTTCTTCCTTGTCCTTCTCACCTTCCACATCATCAACTACCTAATTTATTGTTTGGTCAATGTCAATGATTTCAATATCCTTTATCTCATAGTCATCTACTGTCTCAGTCAAATCTATATTCTCTATCAAAGGTTCCATAGTGAAAGTAATAGAACTCCTCTAATGTATGCATCAGGTTCATCTAATTCCTTTTGGGTCAGTGTATCAGCCGGTGAATCAACTTTCTCAACACTGGTTTCCATATCATCCTTCTTCTGAATTACATTGATGTTATTTTCAATGAGTAACTTAGTCAAAAAAATTTCTATCTCCTCAAATACCTCATCAATATTTTCTATCATCATCTTGTTTATTCTTGTTTTTCTTCTGAAATCTTTCTTTGCCAAGTCAAGGATCTTATAAATTTATTCAATAGAAAATACAAGATTGAGTTGAAGTAATACTTTTTCCCTTATCTCCTTGTCCTTTTCTAAAGTTGTCAATATTATTTCATCAAGTTTTTCATATAGTTCATAAGGTATTTCACTTCTGATCTCTATTAAGGCTCTATTGTACTTTTTCAAATATACTATCATTCCATCTTCAATTCTCCTCTTCTCATCTTCATCATACTTATTGTGATATATTTTTTATTGAACTAATATCACATAAACAATCATGTTCTTAATAACATCATCAATAGAGAAATGTGGCTTATCAATATCAATCTTGGTTCTCTTCATTTCAAGTTCATCTTCTACAATCCTTGCTTCCTTAGCACCTTCTAATCATGAAAATCAGTAGCATCATCCTTATGTTCTTCATCAACACCTTTTTAAGTTATTTTGGCTTTTATTTTTGTTTTCCTTCTAGTAGGGGTGGTAATATTCTTATTCTTTACTAATTTTCCTTTTGATGTCACATGAGTATATTTATTAGGTGAAATAGGTTCCTTCTTGATTGTAGTAGTTGCACTTCTAGTTTTTCTAGCCCATAGTGATTGTGCAAATGGAATGTATACAGAAGAGGCATCCTCCACATTAATTGGTTCTTCAATTTATTTCTCATCTCCCTTTATCTTTTCATGTTCTCTTGATTTATTTCTTTCTTATTCAACTTGTTCTTTAGTAAATCTCATCTTTGCTGCCACTTCCTCTACCTATTTTCTGATTTTTCTTTCTCCTCCTAGTCTAGTAAGTGTCTCATGTACTTCAAGATATTTCTTAGAACATGTACCAAACATCTTTTCAAAAGTTTCAATAGGTTTTTGTAGAATGTCTTATGCATAGACCTCAAGAAATGGACCATCCGCCTCAAATACCATAGGCATTACCCATGATGTTCTGGGTTCAACAACCTCCATTAGACATTCATCAATTTCTACCATGAAACATATAGTCTTTTCATATTTCTTCATAATTTCAAGAGGAATTATGTACCTTATTTGCAAAGACTCTTGGAATTGTTTAAATAAATCCCACATAGTACTCTTTGCTGACTAATCTCCAATAATATCATAATTTGTTTTCATCTGAATAGAAATTGGTGTATCCTTTTTCCACACTATATTCCCAATTCCTCAAAAGTAGTTCATGAAATAGAAGAAAATACATACCAAGAGCTGACCATACTTGAATATTTGCCTCTTATCCTTCTTTATCTTCACCAAATTCTCCATCAACTGATCTCTCAATTACTCACAGATTTCATAATTAGCAATCTCCTTCACCATATACTATGAAACATAAATGATTATGCTAGAAATTGAATTTTCTCTGCTAGAGTGGAAGAATTTATAACCTACAACCATGGTCACAAACTTTACATCAGGATGCCAAATGTTGTTAACTATAATAGCTCTCTTGTTCCATTGTGAATCTGTCAACAATGTCCTTCTGAATATATTTGAGTCCAACCACCTCTCCATCATCATACTATCCAGTTACTACCTTCAAAACTTCCTTTGTGATTTGTAGGGTTTTTCTAACCAAATAAAATGGTCATGAACTTTTCTTAATACATATCAAATCCAATCCAATTCAAAGAAATCTAGAAACTTCATGACCTTTCGTCAATTTTAGGGTAAGACTCAAAATTTCCATGAAATATTCTTAATCTCTTTAGAAATTCTTCAATATGCTCTACAAACTCCTATAACTCACAAGGTGACAAATAAAAATAGAAAATGTCCCTTTTATACTTCACAAAGCCACAAAGTGGTCCCATTTAATGTGGATTTATTCAAACTCTCAAAGTGTCTCAGAACACAGTGTTCCAAATTCATCTTAGAACCTTCAAATCTTCAAACAATCTTCTGCGAATGATATAAAATGTCAAACCTAAACTCTTCATCTAAGGATGTGGATCACATTCACTTTTCTATCAGATTTAGGGTCAGGTAACAATTTTGATGAAGAAATCCCCTTTAGGTCAATGACCTAATATATTCCCAAATGAAATTTCCACACCAGAAGCTGGTGCAATCTTTCTCATAGCATCAATCAATTCTTTTCTAACCCATGTATTTCTCATTTCCTTTTAGACTTTCTCAACATCAATTATTTTATTTCCTTAATCATTTTCCACACTGTTCTTATCTACAGAACCACTTATATTTTTGTATCTATGATTTCTAGAAATATGACTAGAATTCTTACAATTAAAACATGTCACATTTCCATACCTTGTGTTCACTAGATTTTTCCTCAATCTACACTGCTTCACAATGTGTCCAAAGTTTTTGCATTTGTAATAGGTTTTGTTCCTCTAGTTCACATAACTATTAACCTTTGATCTGCATTCTCTTGATTTGTGTCCATACTTGTAGCAAGTGAAATAATAGCCCGAATATTGTGTATCATTAGATCTTCCTCTCACTCCTTCGCTCTATGCCCAAATTTATTACATTTAAAACATCAACCACTAAAATTTTCTTGCCTCATAGGTGTCTTCTTAGGTTATTCAATAGGATTCTACTATGAATTGATTTTCTCTTTTGATATTGAACTTTATCCTTTCTGAAAACCAAGTCCTTGAGTTTCTCCTTAGGTCTTTGTCTTTTAAGTTGTTCATCAAGCTTCGCTAAACTAGATTTGAACTTTTATTTGAATTCATTATCTGCTGAAAGTTCACTCCTAAGAAATTCGTTGACTCTTTCAAGCTCTTCCTCATTGTGTCTATATTCCTCAAGATTAATCTTCAACCGTCAAATTTCACCATTTAGTTTGTAACATTCTTCTATCGTATCCTTCAAGGTTTGTTCAAGATTTTTCTTAGCTTCAATCTCCTTAGTCATGTTCATTACCACAAATTCTAATTCATGTTTCAAACTATCTTTATCTTTAGCAATCTGATCATATTCATCTGACTTGTCTTTCAATGCCTTTAAATCATCTTTATGCTGCAACTGATCATCATCTTTATGTTTCAACTAATCAACAAGATATTTCCTCTTATCTCTAGATTGTTCAATTGTTCCTTCAGGTACCAACAAAACTTTCAACATCCTTAAGATTCTTTTCCAACTCAAAGTTATAGGCATTAGATTTTTCAAGAGCATCAAGCGCAACCAAGATTTGTTTCTGAGCACTGCTAGAAATTGTCATATCTGCCATTAGGACCTTCCTCAAGATGTTAAACTTCTTCCAAGGACCAAATATTTGATACCAATTGTTAGGATTGAGGAACACTGAGAGGGGGTTGGATCATTTTTCTATTTTATAATAAATTTTTACTTGATTGCACAACCATAAATTGAAGGCAATAAACAATAAGAAAATGAAAGATAAGAAAAACATCCACGACATCATAACACAATGATTTTTGTGTGGAAACCCAGTAAAGGGAAAAACCACAATGGGGATGAAAACCAGAAGTAAAAATTATGCAGAAATAAAGTATACCCCATTAGGGGTTTAAGTACAATAAGGAATGCACATGCATTTAGGATTATAGCCTAAAGCTCACTGCTCAATTATAAAACAAGTATACAACCTTCAAAATCTCACTGTCATATCAAAGATTCACCCACAAAAGGTGAACTGAGAAACAACATCACAATGCCAATATAGTTCCAATGAAGCACAAAATAAAATTATTTATCTAACTGTCGATCCTCTGATCACTGAACCATTACACATGTATATCATATATAAATCATATCCAACCATCAAATATATCAATCAACACAAAAACTCGAGCTTATATAGCAATCATCCAAGTTGTTCATCTTTAATGTCGACCTCAGGAACCAAATCGGTACCATGTGAAGTGTCATCCAAAATTTCCCATCAAAATGTGTACCTAACCTCTAACTCAAACATAGAAGTCATCAAATGTGTTGTCTCTAATATCTTCAGCAATGAAAGCAATCAGATAATCAATCCAATAGGATTGCTGATTGATCCAACATACAATTGTCTCAGTCTTTAACTAAACTTTGCTAACCTGGTACTCAGAAGATCATAACTTCATCAAATGATAATATAAACTATTGCGATCTTAAACATAGATACATAATACCTCAAGTAGAATCATCTCCTCTCTTTGTACATTAAAAATTGATCAAGTGTGTTCGTACAGATCCATATATCAAAACCTTTACACTGGGTCTGTTATTCCCTACTTAGCTAGATATGTAGTCAAACCTTAAGTATCATCAAAATATGAAAAGCTATCTTCATAATAGTTTATAGTTTCCATCAATGATCACATACAACATCTACCTATCAGTGTCTCTTGCCAACCATATTGGACAAGCCTTAGTAATAGTCTTCACTCATCATTTATCCACTTTTAGTTCGCTAAATCCTTTTATATGTTATCATATTTGTTCTATTCCCTAGCCTACACAAGGCCTTAGCTTAGTCTTAGATATGCAGAATAATTTGACACTCATATTTAGATCTACAATTACTACCTAGATATATATTTGGAAAAGAGTTACTCCAGGTACAAAAGGGTAAATGATGTTTTTACTATACAACTAGTCAAAGGGTTGCAAGGAAATCCATGGAAGATAATTTCACTTGATTTTTTCCAGCTTATCAATCAATATGGAAGCTATTTCATACAATTCTAACACTTATTCTATATTTGGGTAGAAGGATACAATGGGATTTAACTCAAATAGGCCAAGTATGTTGAAGAAAAAAATATTTTTTTATAAAAATAATTTGACAAGAATGTCAAGTGAACAAATCTGTGCTAAAAGGAAAAAGGAAAGAATTCATTTTCCAATTTGGCTAGGTTACTATTATTATAAGACCCAATCTAATTCCTTGAATATTGAAAGAGTATTGGTAAAATTTACCATCCACACTTATGACCATTATAGATTTCCACTTGATACCAAGAATTTCCTAAAAAATAATCTATATCTTAGCCCTGAGTTACATCACATGTGAAATTTAGAACACTATTGGGAAGACTACACTGACGACTATGAAGTTATAAAAATGAACAAGATGAGGCATACACTGGACTATATTTCTACTTAACAACTTGGTTAGGAAGTTGAAAAGGTAGAAGATAATGGATCTCATTTGATCAACCTTATTTACAAGACACACATTTAGATGTAACTTTTTGTTCCTATTCATTGGTGCCGACAAGAGCCCAAATATCTCCAAACCATATGTTTTGTAGTCCTGAAGAGGACTGAAGTGGGGTTTGCCAAAGATAAATTAGAAACACCAAAGGCTCAACCTAAGGGAGGCCAACACATAGAAATACAATCTTACCCAACTTCTATGAGAACTCCTACTTTATAAATGAAAATACCAAGAAAAAATAATTTTGTCCCAAGTGGAAGTGAATGGGGAGATTACCTCCTAAGAGAATAGGGCACAAAAGAAGACATGTGGAGATGACCCTCCAAAGGAAAGTAGGATAAGGGAGAAGGCCCAAGATGATACTCTTAAAGAGAAGGAAAATAAAAAAGAGACCAATGTACTGTATAAAAAGGAGGATGAAACATACAAGTACCATAAATAGAGGTATTGATAACTAAGAAAGAGAAAATTCTTGAAAAAGGTAAAACCAAGTTGTTGTGTTCCCTTTAAACATGTAAAATATCACAAGGAATCATCTATTCAAGATAACCATTCAATTCTCTTCCAAGTCTCTAAAAGATATTTTGGGTTCCTAATCTTCTCCATCATTGCTAGAGACTCCATTGATAAAGAAGAGAAAAACTAAATCAGTCAACCTCCATATCAATGACCTTGTTGGCTAAATGCTTCAAAAAAACCCAAAACCAAATAAAATGAAAACCCTTTCCAAGTCGGTTGAAGATGATGATTTTGAACATTTATTTTTGGAGATATCTCACCTAGAAATACCTATAGATCTCAACAAATGCATGCCATAATATTTCAACATGACTAGGATAGACATAGGTCCTCCAAGTACGGATGGTAATGTGATGGTTAGAATAATTGGATTAGATAAGAAAATATAAAGAGGATATGAAGAATGTGACATAGATCCTTATTATTTGCTTCAATTCATTCCTCATTGGATGCCTCTTTTGATCTTAGTTCTAACACTAGTAGAGAACTAGTAAATAAGGTACAAGATGATAGCCTTTTGGGTAGAATGAAAAAAGAGTGTATCAAAAAAGTGAGAGTTAAAGGGATACCCTTTATTGATTATATGAGAAACATATATGGTGACTTGGTGTTAACATGCAATGGTGTTAATACAGAGATAGAAAATACCAAGAAAGAAGAAGGTGCATGTCTGCAAATGGAATGAGAATTCACTAAAATGATCAAAATGGGTATGGCCAAAGTAGTATCTGAAGGTATTATTGTAGATGCCTAGGATAATCAATGCATAACATGGAAATAAATTTTTAAGTAAAAGAGAACCTTTCTAAAACATAAAATCGAAGAACAAATAAAGTTACTCAAAAAATTTAACTGCATGTTGGGAAATATATCTCACCAATTTGTGGACATTATATGTCAAGTGAAAAAGAAAGACAACTCTAGTAATGCTGCTATTGATGAACTCAAGGCTGAGTTCGAGAACACGATATTTATACATCTCAAATTCTAAATCAGGTTCAATAAAGAGAACCTCCAAAAATTGGTTAGGATATAATTAAATTTATTATGGTTTTAAAACAACTCCAAAATATTTGCTTCCAAGAATGAACTGGTATAAGCCAATAAATATTTATGGAATTTAAGAACACAAAATGTCTTCATATCTAGAGAAGAGGGAATTCCAGTGGTGTTATAGGCCTTCAAAAATTACAAAGGAGAGGGTTGCATAACAAGAGAAAGGTCAACAATATGGGTTTTGCAGGGACCAACAAAAAGTGCCACCTCAGCCTTAGTGTTGTCTTTTATGTTATTTATTTTTAATGTTATTACAATTCTAAAATGATTCAAAACATTATTTTAAAAAATTATTATAAATTGAAAGAATAAGTTACAAGACCTTAGACAATTACTTAATATAATATTATAAATGTGTCTTAATGGACATTGAGAGGGTCCAACTTTTTAATCCCCATTTCATTGTCTGTGTGCATTGAAATCGAGTGTGTTTATATTTTGTTTAAAGTGCCTTTCTAAAATAGAACATCAAAGAAGAAACAAAATTACTCAAAATTTGTAATCACATGTTGGGCAATATAGCATAAAAATTTGTGGACATTAGATGTCAAATGAAGAAGAAAGAAAAATCAGGTGATATTACTATGAATGAGCTCAAGAATAAGTTTTAGAACACTATTTATACACTCTCAAATTCCAAATCCTTCAACGGAGAGAAATGTTGATCTCTAAGAGGCTCACACCTAAATAAGAGTAGTTAGGAAGTTCTTCATACGGGGACCTAGTGCGCTACATTGAAGAACATCCAGGATTTTAGAATCCAACTCTTCATTTCTTGGGATGAGAAAAGGGAAAAATGAACAAGAAAAGGAAAATCTATGTTACAAGGTGATGCACCAAGGTTTTCTCAAAATTTTAGAGGCTCATAATGGAACCTTAGAAAACATCATAATATTTGAATTTGGGCCACCCTCCCTCGAGAATGGACATGATGCAGGTGCAAGGGTCCAAGATACGATAAGGGAAACTTGCAGTCGTGAAACCACCATGAGTGAGAGACATAGTGTGGGCAATAGATTTGTCTAGAATAGAACCACTCCCGCCAAAGGTTGGATGCACTAAAACACAACTGATTAACCCACTAATTGAGTACATAGACCATTAATGACACAATACAACCTTCATGTGAAGGAATAATGGAGGAGTGGATAACCCACATGAACCATTACATTATAACATATGCAAAGGATCTGAAGGCCAGTGTCTAGGGCCAGACCAAGCGTGGGATAGATTATCACAATACACCCACCTTAATAAGTAGAGAAAGATGATAAAGGAACAATCTCAAAACCTTATTAAGAGTGAACATGCAAAGGCTAGAATCCAAGCCACGGATCATAGAGAATATAGAATGTAGACAAGCATAACAAGTGAATGAAAAACACTCTTTTATATTGCAAAACTTACACTAATGAGCTAGCTCAATGGTCGTAGTACACAAAAAATAATATGTACATACTCCTTAATAAGTCAAACACAAGGGCTTATATAGGCCTCACTCTTCCTCTATTTGAAAAAAAATATGGACTTTGAAATCCAACAGGGTTTGTAAAAAGTGGCATTTGTAATTTTTTTGTAGGTAGATTGTGTTGGCATTATGATGAAGATGATTATATCCTAGATCATGTGTTGAATTTTGTAGTGTTTTCATTGCTAGAAACAAGTCTTCTAGGTTGATTGAATCCATTATACCAATGATGAAGGTGAATACAAACGGATTTGTCTATCTAGTGTATTGGTGATAATACAACCAGTCATGGTAAATTTGATGTGCAATAATAACTCTGAGGATTCAAATGGTGCGATCGAACAAGAAGTATCTAACGAATTAGATTTTCCTAAAAATATGATTGTGTAAGAAGATTTAATGTATAGGAAGAGATTTGAGGACAACAACAGTAATATCAGTAAGAATAGTGAACAGTCAAACTGGTCTAGTCAAATTGGTTAAATTGAGGTTGCGGTCAATTTTGTTAATGTTTAATTTATTTTTTAATTGTATTGTTAAGAGCC
The DNA here is from genome assembly GCA_018584345.1 of Thuja plicata. Lineage (NCBI taxonomy): Eukaryota > Viridiplantae > Streptophyta > Pinopsida > Cupressales > Cupressaceae > Thuja > Thuja plicata. Next base: position 1,130,302 of record MU223269.1, read on the forward strand.
AAAATTGAACATTACAATCTCCTATTTCAGAGTGATGACTTCTAAATTTTGATAGGGAATTAGCGGTCAACTCAGGTAACATGTTTTAGGGTTATTCCACCAACCTAAATGCATTTATAAGAGATGAAATTGAAAAGAGAAAGGGTGTTATTGAGGTTGTTGATGTTAGATCATTAAGGGAAAAGTTTGTATGATCAGAGCAACACCATGATTAGTATAAATGTGTATTTTTCAAGCAGAAGGTGACATTATCAAGTCATGCTTTGAGTTTACTTAATCAAGGAAAGTTCTAACAGGATTGTGGTCAAAATCCTTTAACAAGGTTACTCCTAACAAGGTAAGAAGGATCCTAACAGGTCTGAAGACTAAATCCTTTAACAGTGTGACTCTCAGAAGGAGTTTAAAATACCTTAGCAGAGTAGTTCCTAATAGGACTTTGTAACAACTCTTAACCAAATTATAGATACTCTTAACTGGGTATACCCTTAGCAGGGTATTGTAATGCTCCTAATAGAGAAGATCTTATTGGTGCACTAGTGAGATTTATGGGTGATAATTACTACCATGTTTTTTTCCCTCTAACAAGGTTTTCCATGCTAAAATATTGGTGTGTTTGTGTTGTTTCGTGGATGTATTCTTTGTTATTCTTTTATGTTATCTTTAGCTTTGCATGTTGGTTACTTTGGAAGTTGATGACAAGCTTTTTTAGATCTGTGGTTGCACTAATTCACCCCCCCTCTCAGTCCCTTATACACTAACAGATTAATGAAAGAGACAAAAGATTGGTCGTGTGTCTGTCAATCATTACATAAATGGGGTTCACATTTTTTAGATTTGGAAGTATTTCCCAATATTTTTCTTTTGGATATGACCATACAATTTCGATGCATAGGAGAGTGGGCCCCATCTTATGCAAAGCAACCGTGAATGACACATGTCACCATGGTAGGCATTTTTGGAGACTTCTTGATGAAGGCTCCTAAAATGTGCATAGTGATACCTCATGGTAGGTTTCCAACATAATTGATCATCCCATTGGTTCTATTTCATGTTTTGAGGTTTGCCCTAAATTTTTTTGATGTTCTCAGTCATGTCTTCGCTTAAAAGTTGAAAGTATGTTCAAAATTGTTAAAGTCCCTCTGAAAATTGATGGCCTTTAGGTAAAAATCAAAGTGAGATGTCAAAAACCCTAAGTCTTAATTCATTCTGCTCTAAAATGGCTAAAAATCCTGGTTCATTGAAAAATCATTCTAATTAGAAGTTACTTTTTCATAACTCAGAAATCACTTAAGTCATGTGTTTATTTCCCTTCAGTCGTGAGGTCTCTAAATAATTTTAGAATATTCCTTCCCTTCACGAGACTTAGTGTTTTTCTTCAGTCGAGTTACCTTCTGATAAATAAAATATTCCTTCAGTGGTCAGGAGATCAGGCAACAACCGTTGATTCAAATCAAGATCCTATGGTAGTCGGGAAGTCTCTCGATTTAACATGGGTTAGAAAATTCTTGTGGAAAATTTGAGATTACCCAGTCTCTTGATCGCTAGATATAAACCAAATCTAAGAAAGGGCTATTTCATGGTTAATTCACGTCAGAATGCTACGTGTTGTTGTTGATGGGCCCAGATGTAGTTTAAGGACAGTTCTCTTCAGTCGCCAAGTCTCTAGATGATAAAGTCAAATGTTAGCAAAAAGGGGAGATTTCATCTTGGCTGTCCATTTCAATGTAATCTTAGGGTTATCACCAGGTCTCATGATAAGATTGTGGTTAAGAAAAATATCAAGTGACACTAAGTTGTCACAGTCGCCAAGTCTTTAGTTTGAAATATGGTTAAGGTTGAGTTTTAAAATTTCATTTTCACCTCATCTTGTGATGAAGGTTGAGTTAATTTGAAAATCAAGAGATCTAGCAATAGTCATCTAATGCAAGGTTGATCCAATGGTCAGTCAGGTTGTCTCAAGATTTAACATGGGTTAGAAAATTATTGTGGCGTCTTTGAGATTACTCAGTTGCATCATCTCCAGATTTAATATATGGTTGATAAGTTATGTGAATGATTAAATTTTCCATTTGGTTGCTTTATCTCCTGATGAAAAGTGAGTTAAGTTATGAATCATGAGATCTAGCAACAACCATTAATCAAAAGATTAATTTGATGGTAGTCGGGAAATCTCCAGATAAACTCTATAGTTTAGAAAATATCAAGCAATATTGAGTTCATACAGTCGCAAGGTCTCTTGATTCAACAAAGGTTAAAGCTAAGTTCTTGTGTTATATTGTCACCTAAACTCATGAAGAAAGATGAGTTAAGTTAAAAGTCAGGAGATCTAGCAACATCCATTGGATTGAGAGATGATCTAACGATGGTCGTTGAATCACTAGTGAAAGTTGAAAAGTCAAAAGTTATCTAGCGATCACAAGACAAAAAATAAGATGAAACACGTGTTCAAAAGGTATGAATTAGTTGTTAATTATTTAGTTGCATGGCCTCCAAATGGAATTCAATGATAATGAGATCACACTAGCCAAATCTCATAATAATTTAGGGTTTTTTTAAAGATTAATAGACTTGGTGAGAACCGTTAGATGAAGATGAGAGAAGATCAACAACACTCGGGTGATCTCTAGATAATTGATTAAAATGAAAAATGATTCAGCAATCATGAGATAAAACTATAGTCGACAGGCCTCTGAATGAATTATCAAATAAAAGAAATGTGCAACGATAAAGAGATTAAGGTGTGGTCGCTAAATCTCCAGATAGAAACCAAAGGTTAAAGTGAAGTTTTAAAGAGCTACAGTCGCCTGATCTCTTGAGGTAACTATAGTTAGTGAAATCATCCAGCGATAAGGAGATACATAGTCACGAGGTCATTGAAAAGGAACCTCAGTTAAAAGATGACTTTTATCACCATGAGAAGGTACAGTGGCTAGCCAATGAGAAGTAAGGAATGAATGCCACGGTGGAAAAATAGTTGAAAGACAACCAATCAAATTTGAATATTTTAAATTTAATAAAGTTTTTGAGAAAAGGCACTCATTCAAATTTGATTTTTTATCACTTTCAGAGGCCACAGCTAGGAATTGAATTTATTTCACAGTGCGTAAACTTATGACAGAAGTGATGGATTTTAAATCTATAGATCTCGAAGGGATGTTTGCATTGATTTCACAATTATAAGTAAGTATGTCCATTGTCATTTTACTTCAACAAAATTCAATATTTTAGCGCATAAGTTTTCTGTGTGATCAACATTTCCTGAGAGCAGTGAGATTTTCAAGCAGCCATTATTGAAGGAAGGATTTTAATTGGCAGTATAGTTGATCTGGAATTTAGAATTGGTGAGTTTTATAGTGTTTATATTTTCAAGGCTACAGAGAATTAAGTGGTTGATAGTTCTGTAGTGAGGGTTTGGAGGAGTTTTGTTTCAATATCAATGAAGAAGTGTGAGAAAAATAGAACAAAGAAAATGAGTCAAGCACTCAGTGTGGCATCCACTAGTGGATGAAGTGGAGATACTAGAGAAGATACAAAAGGGAAAAGGAACTACTCTAATGAATCTCTTCAATTGCTGCCAGGGTCTACCCAAAATAGAAAGGTAAGTGTTGACATCCTTCTAGATGATTTATTATATATTAGGGATTCTAAGACCCCAGGTTCTTCTGGCTTTTCCTTGTATAATTATTTTTGGAGAAATAGTAATCAAGAAATTCTGATTTCAAACCCTTGGACCCATGGATTGGCCAAGCTATTAGCTCCTGACGTATTTTTGGATGCTGACTTCATTCTTGAGTTAGAAAATAGATATGATCCCCTCACCAAGATAATTAAAAAGGATAATGGGAGACCCTTGGTAGCCCTAGATAGAAGCTCTCTAATGAAGGCATTTGATGTCTATTACCCTATGACTATGGAGATAAATTTGCAGAGTTTGAAGAATAGATATGTCAGGGAGTCCGGGGTTGCAGAAAAATTGATCAAAGATAATCATGTCTCCAAGAAAATGAAAAATTATATTACACCTATCCTAGGGGAGATTCCTTATTTTTACAAGGATTTGAATTTTTATATAAATTATATTGCATATGCACTATATAGAGTGTTGGGAGTAGATGTAGGAGCTGAGATGATTTGTTCAGATATCTTCATGATTGTTTTAGACATGCAAATCCCTCACATCAACACTAGTTATGACTATATCTAGTACATAATAGATATAATGCATGAAGGGTTTGTGCAAATTTAGAAGGAGGGAAACCCTAAGTTTATGCAATATTCAATATTAATTCATTTGATTTTGTACTACAATTTCCCTTTGATGAACTGCGACAATTTGAGAGCACAGAGATTCTTTCAGAATCAACCCATCCCAATCCAATTATGGTTGAGGGTGTGGAATTATACTTCTTAGGATAATGATTTCTATGCCTTTGAGAATTGGATGATATACCCAATCCTAAGGGCTATTAGTGTTGATAAAACAAGGCTAATAGTGAAGGTTTTTTAATTATTGAGGCCTTGTGATTGTGTAGATAGATGGTCTGGAGATCACAACTGGGGGGATTTCTTTTATGAGAAGAATTATACAATGATAAGGGTATATGGTTGTTCATACCCACCCTAAATTCTCCCATTCCATGTGCCACCTAGGATTTCTACCATGGAATTCATTAGGCAGTTAATTTTGATAGATAAAGAACATATTGCTCCCCATAGAAAGGGAACATTTACCCCAAGACAATTCAAAGTATGAGGTTTAATAATTGGGAAAGGGGCTATAGACCTGATAAATACATGGATGAACCACTATAAAATGAATTTTTCCCTATGTAAACTTGTAAACTTAGAGGGTTTCATCCTGAGTGCTAGAAATTTTCTCATTCCTTCCATTCCATTTAATAAAGAGCATGAACAGTGCATGGAAGAGGACCTCATCACAAATATGATGGAGGATGAGGAAATTAACATAAGGGAAAATAAGTTCAATGAATTGATGGGCTTGGAGAGGAAAGTAAAAAGAAAGTGATACACCTTTGGTGGGTTTTTCCCTCAAATGCCCTATTTGGATAGGCTTAATGCAATGATCCAGTTTCACACTTTATTGTGTAATCAGTTAGAGGATATACTAGTGGGAAAGGATAAGAAGAAGGAAGAATACTCTTATTCTGAGTATGAAGATGACATTGAAGGGGAATAATATGTTCCTAACCCCTCTCCCATGGATCAAAAAATGATAGAAGAACAACCGGCAGAGGCAGAACAAGGTGAAAATGTTATCGAATTGACACAAGTCCTAGAGACTAGGATGATAGAGGAGCCCCCATTCAAAAAGAAGAAAGTGGAACTTGGGGAGCATTCACAGAGAAGAGAGAAGAAAAGGGATATAATAGGTGCTCTAATCCTAAGGGATAGAGCCTATGATCATGAGCTCAGAAAATAGATCAGACAAGGTAAGAAGTTGTTAAAGGACACCTAAGAAGAAATTGAATTGCCTTTATTGACTTGCACTGATGAAAGAACAATCCAACAATAGGAATTTTTGAGTGATGATAACTTCATCAAGACAAAATAATTCAAGGAGTTCCTCATTTGGAACAAACATAGAAAAGTGCAAGAATGGTTGCAATTGGCAGGAGGTGAACCAGTCACAGAAGAAGCTTTGCAAGAAGTACAGGATTATGATCCCGGATCATAACAAATGACACCTGAGGAGGCCAGGAAACTAGTGAAAGCTAGTGGGATGTTGCTAGTAGAAGGATGGGATCTTGCTTCTGCATTCATTGCAGACCAAATTAGGAAGCATCCTGATGTGAAATTATCATCAGAAGTTCATGTGGGTGAAATGATAAGGGGATTTGGATATAATCCAAAATCCCAGGCACTAGCAATATGGAGATTATCTCCTAAGAACCAAAAGCCATTAGTGGTGAGCATAGAGGATAAGATGGTTGGTAACCAAATTGTTTGGTCCATCCAAAACATAGGAGAATTGGAAATTTCCCAAGTTCTCACACTTTTTTCTCAGCTCAATGAGGCTAAAACAACCCTTCTACATTCATTATAGACCAAATTAGGAAGTAGCCTGATGTGAAATTATCATTAGAAGTTCATGTGGGTGAAATGATAAGGGGATTTGGATATAATCCAAAATCCCAGGCACTAGCAATATGGAGATTAGCTCATAAGAACCAAAAGCCATCAGTGGTGACCATAAAGGAGAAAATGGTTGGCAACCAAATTATTTGGTCCATCCAAAACACAGGAGACTTGGAAATTTCCCAATTTCTCACACATTTTTCTTAGCTCAATGAGGCTAAAACAACCCAATTGTCAGAAAAATTGAATAAACTGACAACTGAAACAAGTGATATTGTAAAGGATAGGGAGTTGTGTAAAATACAGATCCATAAGTTGATTAAAGAGTTAACAGAACAATTGTTGGAAATGCCTGAGGTTGCTCCTACCTAAAGAGGTAGCTGAGGTTGAAGTGAAAACAAAGTTGGCAGTAGGGGGAATAGAGGAGGCTGTTAGAGAGCAAAATAGTGTAATTATGGGTGCCCGTTTCCACATTTTTCAACATAGAATAAATATTTTTAAGGATAAGGGAGATGTAGTATTTGATGCTTATGTAAAAATTCTAGGGTTACATGTTGAGGTTACAAATTATGTAACAAATTTGAACCCCTATTATGCTACATGGTTAGTAAGGACTAGCATTTTTGAAAGGTTGGCATCATTGCAACCTTTAAGAGATGATCTACCAGAAATAGTTATCCAAGTTTTGGAGCAAATAGAGTAGATAGGATTCACTTTATCTTTCTTTAAAGGTAAAGTAAATTAAATAGAGGTCAGAATGAAGATGTTTGGGCCAAAGTACAATAGATTTGTACCATCAATTAGGTCAGATGATAACCATATCAAGCCATTAGGGGCATGGATCACCGAGTTTGATAATGTGATGGAAAGATATAACATGATTTTGGATGAAGCCTTTAAGGCTGAAACATACTTAAATAAGTTTGTGACAGATTGTAAGAACATAACAGATGCTTGTATGCACCCTAAAATGGTCGCCTGGACTATGGGCCCCCATTTATCAATTAATCAATTTATCAAATTCCTAAATCAATGCTTTGCAACATTTTCAATTCAAATCAATTTCCTTGATCAAATCGTAATTAATTCAATTATTTCAATATTTCTTAAGGTTTGATCATTTTTATTTAATTAAAAGATTTAATCTCCCTTTTAATTAAATAAAATTCATCTTATTTAATTAAAATAAATTCCTCCCATTTAATTAAATAAAATTCTTCTAATATTTTTAATTAAAAGAAAACCCCCTTTTAATTAAATATATAAAAATCCCCCACTTAAAGCACTTTTTTTATGAAAAAATAAATAAATTAAATAAAAATCCTTTTTTTATCACATCTTTCTAAGTGGTGGGCTTTTTGCTTTAATGAGTACATGGAGCAACCAAGATTTAATCTCCACCATTGCTCATTTCTTTTTGCCTCTTAATCTCAACCGTTCACTTTTCTTTATAAGGAGCCCCCTCCTTCTCATTTAGGATCCCACTTTTATTGTATTGTTATGCTTTAGGTTTGGAGAGCAATTTTGGAGAATTTGAGCACTCAAGCTTGGATATTGCAACTTCTCTATCTTATTGTCTTCTTCTTCATGCATCCATGGATATTCATGTAGATTAGATTCATATTAGATTAAATTCATATTTCCTTTCATAGAATAATCTTGCATTATTATCATTTAGACTAATTTCCTTTATTGCATTGTTATCATATAGAATAGATTTCATTTTCATACATTGAATCTCTCATTTCATGGTGTACTTGCATAGGCACAACTAGGTCAATCTGAGGGCATCCATCACAAACCTTTGCACTCCATGACTAGGGAGCTATGAGTCAATATTTGAGGCCTCATTATTGAGAAACCTTGGATGGAATGACTCATAGAAGTGTGACACATTTTTAGCACACATTTTTGGTGCCCACCGTGGGGCAGATCTAGCTCCATTTCCATTATTTTCTTACAAATCTGATTTTTCCGTCTGTACGGCTCTGTGACAAAAATCCATGTGACATTTTGCTTAAAATGGGGTGAAGTTTTGCCAGTCTGTGCAAAATTTTGCGTGATACACAAAGTTTTGTCACGCGGCTCTGTGCAAATTTTTGCGTCGACTTTGGCGACGGGCAGTGATTTGTTACTGTTTATTGTTTTTTGCATTTTTTTGTTGTCTGTGTATTTCTTCGCATGAGATTCTATAAATCTTCACGTGGCACAATATGAATCTTCATGTAGCACTCTGAGAATCTTCGCATGAGATGTCACACCAGAGATCTAATTTTTATTGCTATATTTAAAATCTTTGATCTCTAACCACTAATGTTTACTGTTTTTGGTGGTTTCTGATTTGTTGTTGTTGTTGCTATTGCTGATTTGGACTTGCGTGGATAAAAAACAAAATGTTTGCGTTGCTTTGGAATTGAGGTATTTTGTTGCATCTCTATAGCATTTGGATTTTGGAAATAAAAATGAACCTCTCATGTGTTTAGTTTGACTATTTTCTTGCTTTAATAGATCACATTTCCAATTGGTGTTATAAAATTTGAACCTAGATTTTCTTTCTTGCATGTATGTTTCACATAGTAATTAGGCCCTATGAACACTATTTGTGACAATCTTGAGAGAGCGGGCTTCATTCTCTTGTCTTACTTGCGAAGCTCTTCTTGATGATAGATCCCCTTGTAGGTAGGGAATGATTTGTCATTACTTTAAACTTGGTTTAGTCTTCAACTTTGATTGGTACTTTCTCTCTTGAGATTGGTGCTCATTATTGTTGACATACAAACCTTAGGTGAGGTGATTTCAAATTAGTGGGTTAATTAATCTTTCTTGCTATGTTTGGGTGAGGTGAAGAGGCTAGAGGATTACGCTCTTTTCCCTTTTGGGAAAATTAGAAACTTGGAACCCTTGAATCCAAACTAAGTCCCCATGTGGTTCATATTGTGAGTCTTCCTTGTTATAAAGGGTTAACCATAGTGGACATTCCCTTCATTGGGTAAAACATGTGGACAAAACCTCAAGTGGTAATAGCTATTTTTTACATGGTAGCAACAACCGCTATATAAATGTCCTTGTGGAAGAAATATCCACGGGTGTAGTTTCTTGTGGGTTCTCAGATCTCCTTAAAAGCTCCTATTGATTAAATTATTGGACTGTGTCAAAACCTCAGTGTGCTAAGATTGGATTTCACCCACTTGAGATTGCAAAAGTTGCAGAGTCAAACAATTATTAAGAACCATAGTGCAACCAACTTTTTATTCTCTAGGACTATGTGCTTGATTGGAAAACATTTTGAGAACATACACAAGTAGAATTTTTAGGGAGTTGAATACTACGTCACTATTCTTGATCATGTGCAAGGTTTCTTTGTCCCTTGCTCATTGTTTGAAGACAAATGTTTTCTTGAACTCCCTGAAATCTGTTTTGTGTGCTTGATTCACGAGAAAAATATGTTAATGCATCTAGTTGGTCAATTTAAAATGAACAAAACTGAGTTCCAATTCCTTTCTGTTAGAACCCTTGCATGAGAAAATTGTTTCCTCGTGCAGCTCGCCATGTTTTCTTGCGTGACACAGTGATAATCATCGCGCGATATTATGCCAACTTGCTATCAATTTTCTGTCATCCTGTCAGACCAGTCTACTATTTCCTTTTGCCATATTTGCAAAACTTTGCGTGGTCCTATGGTAATCTTTGAGTGAGCAAGCATTTCATCGTGCGAATCTGTCCTTTGTTGCTAAACTAGTGAGCTATTTTCTGTCATTATCAACTTGCTTAACCTACTATCCTATCAATTTCCAATTTCCTTGGTCGATCCGGATTAGATTGGATTACTTACCCTATTGTTAGAAGCTTGTTTAAGCTTTGGATTCTTGCATTTTGACCTCTTTGATTAGTGATTTTTTATTTCACAAGTGACCTTGCTTGGAGCTTGGTGAGCTAGAAACCGTCCTTGTTGAAAAGATAAACCTTTAGATTCTTTGATAACACACTTGGAGAGTTTTGGTAATCTCTTGTCCATTCACTTTCATATATTCAAATTCAATCAATATAACTTGGGTAAGATCAGCCTCCTATTCCATATGTTCTAGGATACTTATCCAAAGCATGGGCACCTCTGTGGTAGTATTGGCTTACGCCTCTTTCATAATTCTATCTTATCACCTCTTTTGGACAAGTTAATTCCTTTACTATCCTAGTTTGGTACCAACATTTCTTAGGGTCTTCCTATTAGCTAGTATGTTTTCTTTCATGCTAGTTACAACAAGATATCAAGTAAATCAAGAAAAATGACCTCAAGTGGTCTTCAACCAATTACCTTTAGTACAAACTTGCCAAAAACATAAGGGAAAGGAACCTATATTTGATCAATCACCTAGGAACAACTTGGAAGTTTGGTTTGATTCGAAGAGTCACCTTAGTGAGTTGGGTACCCCCTTAGCATCTTCTCACTCTTCTATGGATATGAGTTACACACTGAGTTGGTGAGAGAGAGAAGACATGGATAAACATCTTGATGATATATTTACAAAGCATAGAGATGCTATTTCATTTGGTGGTTCCTCTCATAATAGTTGACCAAATTCACCCCTCATCTCAACAAGATATCTAGATGCACACCAAAGGGTCGAGAGAGAGAGAGATAAAAGACAATCTTATGAAGATGATTTATCACAACATGAGAACCAAGGGGAAAAACTTTATGACACTCATGTTAATGCAACCTATACCAACAACTTGTTTTGAAATTCAAGACCAAGTTTACCACTCAAGACATCTGCAACATACATGAGCGAAAGACTTAAGAGAATTGAGAATGAAAAGAAAGATTTCCTAGATGAACAAGCTTGTAAGGAAGAACAGATCAAACTCCTAGAGTTGGAGAGGAAAACATTGTTGGATATAGAAAAGAAAGCCTTTCAAGAAAAACAAGATAGACTCTTGGCTCAACAACTCAATGATCAATTAAACAACATGCGTGTTAATGGTGGAAACAACTCTCCTCCATCCACTCCTCCTAAGACTCCACATAGTGGAAGATATTCAAGAACACCATCACGATCTCCTGGTCCTAGAGGAAGAAGGGCTTCCAAACATGATCATTATAGGAGATGAACACCTCCTAGGAACTCAAGGAAACCTTCACAATGTGCTCATCATGGTTCACAGTATGGGGGTAGTAGCTCAAATTTTGACTCCAACTCCCAAGACTTCATGAAAATGCAACAAAAACCACTTTTCCAATAGTATGTGGAGAAATATCTAGAGGAAAATAAAGACAAGTTCCCAGAGAGTCTAATCAACAAAGGTGCTAGAGTCCCCTACAACTTTGATGTGGAAAAAAAGATTAAAAAGCAAGGTCCAACTCAAGAGGAAGAGCTCAAGGAACTTAAGAGCATGGTGGAAAAGATGATGGCACCTAAGAATTTTCTTTCACTGGATTCAATTTTTCCTAATCCTTTTGATAAGAGTGTTGACATGAAAGAGTTCCCTAGAAAGGTTGAAATTCCTCAATATGACAAATATGATGGCAATGGAGATCCACATGATCATGTGTGCCAGTTTTATACCACAAGTTTTGAGTTCCATGAAGATGACTTGTATCTTATGATATTATTCCCAAGGAGTCTAAAAGGTCAAGCAATGGAATGGTTCACCAATATAACTCCCCCCGTCAAGACTTTTAAAGAGCTTGTTCATAGATTTGTTCAACACTTTGCATACAACCTCTCAAGATCAATCACTATGTTGGACTTATGCAATTTAAAACAAATTCAAGGAAAATCCTTTGTTACTTTCTTGCAAAGGTGGAGATGATAGTGCTCTCGATATTCTAGGACCATTCCAAAAAATGAGAAGATTGGTATCCTTGTTAGAAACTTGGTTCCCGAAATGTGGTATGAAGTTAGAAAAATGGTTTTTGATTCCTTTGATACCATGGTTGAAACCGCATGTAGGATGGAGGATGTTTTAAAAGAACAAGGAATTTTGACCAAACATGGAAACAACAACAAAAATGGTCAAAATAACAATAACAATGGTCAAAACAATAACAACCCTAACAAGGATAAGGGAAGGAACTCACAATGGAATAAGAACAAACAAGTGATTAATGATGGATTTTTGGACTCCTCCCAACACAAGGATCAAAATGTGCTTCATTTATCTAGTGTTGTTCAAGCTATGAAGCTCAACACATCTAATCAACAAGAGAGTAAGCCAAGATACCAAGATAAGCCTAAGAGAGAAAGACGTCAATTTACAAAACTTGGTGATTCATATGAGGATATTTTAAAGATTCTCATTGCCAAAAATCTTGCACATCCTCAAGATCTTTTGAATTTTCATATACCTGACGTTAAGCCACATTGGTGGGATGAGAAGGCCTTTTGCATATTTCACAATGGTATTGGACATAACATTGAAAACTGCTACAAACTCAAGCATCTTATTCAAGATCTCATCGAGAATGGAAAGCTTAAGGTAGATAGATTGAATACTAATGTCGATCAAGTGGTAAATGATGGATTGACCATATATCTCTTACAAGGGTGAGCTTGATATGGAAAGATATAACAAGATTTTGGATGAAGCCTTTAAGGCTAAAACTGTTAGAATAGTCCCAAAGGATAACTGAGAGGGGGGGGGTGAATCAGTTATCAAATAATTTAATTCTTTTCTTTTATTAACTCCAGAATACAATAAAGTAAATGCACATTTAGATAACAAAATATACAACACCATAATTTGGTTACGGGGAAACCAAATGGTAAAAACCCTGGTGGGAATTAACACCCATAATGAACTATACTTGTTTATAATAATCCATGTTAGAAGATCTTGCAACCCTGTTAGGAGTTGTTCTTTACAA
>MU223269.1:1143312-1155589 GCA_018584345.1 Thuja plicata
TTATAATAATCCATGTTAGAAGATCTTGCAACCCTGTTAGGAGTTGTTCTTTACAATGCAATAAGTATAGTGACCTGGTTAAGGGTCTGACCCTGTTAGGAGTCTTTTACAAATAACCCTGTTAAGGATGAGGACTGACTGTCCAAAAGCTCACTACTTCAATGGTGAAGGCTACAACCTTCTATAGAACAGATATGCACTATATCTAATTGATGAACTATAGAGTAGACCTGTTGTCTTGATCAGATCCAATGTATTTTAATCTTTCACTTCTTCTTCACATAGATCCTTGATGAATGAAACACAATTGATATTCTGCCCTGTACATTTTCTATCTTTTATCTTCTCATTCACACTTAGCGTTCCACAAATGAGCTACTATAAGTATCTTCCTCAAAGTATGAGATCATGGGACCTGTTAGGAAACTCTTCATAACATCCTTGTTGGCTTAACTAACCACGCAAGCATAATTACAACTACGTAATATAAATTGAATAGACACAACGCTTCACTAAGTCGGCATCACCAAATTATCTCTAACTTTGCAATCTTGTTAAAACACATTTGGAACCTTTAGATAACTAGCTTCAATTCATAACTAAACTTGAATATACACACGCATATCCCGAAGATAGGTGCAACTTAAGAACCAATGCAATACGTTAGCTCTGTACAGACAAACTCCAAAAACTGTAACTACCACTAATAGAATTACACAACACAACTGGAAATTCATATCTGAGTCTACATGTATGAACATGACATAATAAACATGTCTAAAACATGAAAATAACTGTGCAAGGATTGATAACATCATTCTGATAAGTACATATAGAACACTGTTGTATATTATATGTTGTCATCAATGACAAACATACAATCAACTAGCTGTCAGAAGTAAATCTCCAACATAAACAGACTTTAATAAGTTTGTGATAGATGTTAAGAACATAACAAATGCCACATAGGATAGGTTGAAGACAAAGCTAGAGAACATTCAAAGCTTCAACTGGCCAACTAATGCAAAGGTCACAACATGGGACACATTGACAAAACCCAAGAAAAAGAAGGTTATGGACATGGATTTAGACATTCTGGATACAAAGTAAAGAAGACACATTGCACCTGATCTCTTAGCAAAGGGAGAATGACTACTTCATAGACTAGTTTAGGTTATCCTACAATGGCAGTCACTAGGTCTTGTTACAACTAGCTAGAGTTATTCTGAATCTCAACAAACAAAGGTTCCAGCTAGATGAAGATTGAAGACCAAATTCAATTGCAACAAATTTTTTATTTCCATTGCCAAAAGGATCAACTAAATATTTTGTCTTTTAGTGTCTTAAGGATTGGCTTAGTCATCCAAAGCTTGTTGCATCCTTGATCTTTAAGGATTCCAAGATGACTAATGCTCACTATAAATAGCATTTTGTAATATATTGTAGAGGATGATGAATTTACAAAAGGAAAGAAGACTTGTTATTTTGTTCAGTTTTCAAGCTTTGGTCTAATAAAATGTATTGAAATAGAAAGTTATTAATAAAATCTAGTGGAATCTCCTATTTCAAATCTATGATGTCTTTTTATGCTTTTTTCCATGCTCTTGTATGTTTGATTTGTAGGACATCTTAAACATATTGGTTATAAAGTAACTGTGCAATTACTTGTGAGTTTTGTTCAAGGAAGGAGTCAGTCTTGTGAGTAGTCCCAGAGAGCTAGGTATTAGTATGAGAATTTGATACATAGGTGTGAGGATGAGTAGATAGTTTGTAAGGCATTCTGTCTGTGATTTTACTTGTGTTCTTATTAATTGTTTTCTATGGATTTTCATCTCATTGGACTCTTTGCTCGGGATTAGGCATTGGTCTAAAGTTCTGATAGTAATTCTCATTATCAATTATATTTCAAATAAATCTTTACATTTATGTTGTTAAGAATATCCATGTTTGATTGTATTCAAGAAATACAATTCATTTTGGTGATTCCTTGAAGAGAGAATCAATAGGTTATACTTCCTAAGTCTAGCACTTTAAAAAGAAGAAGGATGGATGTCCTTGTTTCACTGTTGTCTTCTATTATCATTGTTATATTCTGGTTTGTTAAATTTTGTGTCAAGGTGATTATAACAATTTGTAATGTATTTCATCAGTTGATCTAGTAAATGATAATTAGATAATTAGTGTAAACCCCAATCCACTGATAATACTACTGTCAGACAGAAACCTGTACAAGGTATACCCACCTGGGTCTATGGAGCCTAAAGTGTAGAAGGATTAAATCCTTGTTAATTAGCCTTTTCTCTGTAAGAATCTGGAATTGGGATTCTAAGAGTCAAGCTTAATAGCTATATAGTGATTCTACAAGAAATAGTGCTAACAAATTGGCGACTCTACTGGGGAATAATTTAATGTTCTAGAGTCATGTTCATGAAAGAGTTAGCTCTTACAATATTAAGAATAAGTCTATTTTCCCTCATAATCATAAAAGCAAGTTTATTATACTTATCTATCATTGTACATTGTTTAAATGTTTTGGTCTTGAAAATGATACAGATCTTGTCTCAAATAGAGTGACTGGCGATTGTAAAATTTCTAATTTAATACAGTGTGTGTTTTTCAAAGAAAAGTTACAGAGTTGAGAAGATTGGCAGTGATATGGATAGTGAAGAATCATTTTCTTGAGATTCACAAGTAAGGAATTATCAAGAAATGTTGCTTTTATGTTTCATTCAGGGTTGTTGTTGTAAAAGAGAATCTAAGTTAGGAAAAGCCGCTCAATATTTTTATATATTTGTCCTCTGAAAAGAGGTGGCAACTCTAACCTCTATGTAATCCATTGTTGCACATTAAAAATATTGAATATACTTGTCTATTTTGAAAGATGAGTCATCAAAGGAATACTAGGTCCTATTTTAAAGAAAATCCTGAGAAAGATGTTGGAGAAGAGCTCCATACACCTAGAAGGAAACAATGGTCCAAGAGAGGTATATCTAAACATGAATCCCCAAATACCTCTAAGGGAAGGATGGAGACCCCTACTCCAGAAAGAAAGTCATCTTCATATGAAGATGCAGGACCCATAGGACCAATTGACACTTATAGAGCTGATGCTAAGTTTGATCCTTTCAGAGATGGAGAAAATACTGATATATGTTTCTTCCCTACAAAATAAAATCTAGCTCCCTCTGAAGAAACTTCTGCTACTGAGACAACTTCCTATGATTCTAACAAGTTGCAGGATGAGGATCTACCTTTAAGAAAAAGAAAGAAGGAATAAGAAAAGGAAATAGCAGATGTAGAGAAGAAATGTGAGAAAGAGTTATATGACTTAATGATGGAAAGAGAAGAACTCTTGGCTCAAACTAGAAGAAATGACCTGAAAGCTAAAAGTCTAAGTCAAGAGGTCAAAGGTTTAAATCCAGACTTGTTTGGTGATTTTGATGATTTGAGGAAGAAAGCCCCAAAAAAGGTGACAAATCCTAATAAGGATGAATTTGAGAAAGAAGGGCCTGTCATCAGACAGTTATACCCATATGAGATTGAACAAAATGCAAAACTTAAGACAAGTACTAAAGATGCCCCAAAAAAGGTAAGAAAAATGTTGTTGGTGTGACTATAGAGGAACCTAAGAAGAACTTGACCATTCCTATGGGAATATCTCAAGTTGATCTTGAGCTGGAACAAGATAGAAAAGCTAAAGAGGAATTAGCCAAACATTTGGAGAATTTAGAATTAGAGGCTATTGCAGGTGATATGAGAATAATGATAGCTTTCCTACATGCCACTACTAACACTTCTGCAAGAAAATCTATGCCAATTAATCATGGGACACAACAAAAAAATAAAACTGCTGGCCCAATCCCAAATAGTCAAGGGGTTGATCCTAAAGTACAATCCTCTAGTTTTAATTCGAATGTCAAAACTTCTGGCCCTAATGCAAGTGTTCATCCTGTTGGTCCTGGCCCAAGCATTCAAGCCTCTAACCCTAAACAAAGTGTTCCCCCACCCATTCAAAATCAAGGAGGAGCTACTAGACCAAGTGGTAATAATGTGCTTGTAAATTCCCAAAGGAGACCTATCCACATGAATAGATATAGAGATCTCTTCTTTGAAGGCATTCTTGGTCACCCAAATGTGACCCCCAATGAGGTAAGACACAAAATCCCCAAGTTCATATGAAATAATGTTGTTAATTGTGAAGATCATTTGAAATATTTTAGTAATAAGATAACTAACTTTGAAATTGAAAATCAGGATGTCATTATGAAGCTTTTTGTTTAGTCATTAACAGAAGATGCTAGGGATTGGTTTAGAAATTTACCTAATGATAGAATTGCTTCTTGGGATGAATTTGTAAAATATTTTAGGGAACAATATAGAGAACATGTTAATTCTGGATACATGTTGAATGAATTCAATAACATTAAAAAGTTCCCTAATGAAAGTATGGTTGATTTTAACAATAGATTTCAAAAGGCCATGAATAAACTATTCCAAGTCTTGAGGTTAGATGAGGAAGTATGTCTTACAACCTATATCAATGTTGTTGATGATAAAATGTCTTACTTACTTAGAGATAAGAACCCAACAACCTTAAGGGATGCTTACAAAATAGCTATTGATATTGAAATAAATAAGAGAGCATTAGGAAAATTGGGGAAGAGGGAAGACAATAAACTTTGGAAAGAAAAAGGGTCAGCCAACAAAACTGTCAAAGAAGATGATACAGTAGATAAACTAGTGAGTGCAGTAAAATAAATTGCTGCCAAAATGGATAAAAATGATAGGGGAGGGTATTGTGACAATAATTACACTAACCAAAGGTTTGATAAATAGCCTAACCTAAGAAACTATCCATATAAAAAAATGGAAAAATGGTAAGCCAGTCCCTAAAGGAAAAGATAACCCAAAAGCCAAAGAAACCCCAGATCCCTTGAAAATGAATAGTGCCAACTATGTTGAGAACACTCCTTGGTGTGATGCTTGCAATATGCCACATTCTTCCTACTAGTGTGTAGTAGCCCAGGCTTTGTTTGATCAAACAGAAGAAAGGAAACAAGAAGGCCCTACCATTAATATGTTCACAGTAAAGAAACCATACCCATGGTTCTCTTACAATGGTTCATCTTCTGATAACTTGTGTACAAAAGACAATTCAAGTTTAGAATATCAATAATAGATTCCACCCTACCAAAGTGATGAAGTTGACAGTGTTTCACAAGAAACTATAAATACAGTGGGAAGTGAAAAATCACACTCTCATTTTAAAACTCCTACTAATGAGGAAAATAGATCTTTGACTGTTGCAGCAATTAATCAAGCCAGAAATGCATATAATCTGAGAAATAGAATAGTGCAACCAGCCCAAGGTAAACCTTCCCCTGTCTATGTTAGAAAGGATTCACCTCAAGTTACTATGGATTCTCATGTCAGGGAAAATAAAGATGAAAAGTATGAAAGACATGCATTACCCTCTTTTGATCATGTTAAAAAGGAAGAAGCCAAGGAGGAACAAATAGCCAATGATAAATCCAAGAAAGGTAAAAAGATGAGTGATGTGCCCTCTGAATTACCCCTTTTTAACATGATACATGCTCTGACTCAAATGAAAGTTTTGGTCCCACTCATGGAAATGCTGAAAATAAAAGAACATAAAGACGTTGCTTTAGCACTTCTCAGAGGGATAGATGAGGTGTTTGTACCAAACCAAGAGAAAATACCCTTGACATCAAATGATAGTAGAATGGATAGTCCACAAGTAAAAGGAAAAGAGAAATAAAAGAATTTTCCAATATCTACATTGGCAACATAATCACCCAAGAACCATTATCTGTTGACCCATTTTATGTCACCTTAATGGTTAATATTTTCTTAGTAAAAAATTGTATGATTGATTCAAGAGCTACAAAAAATGTGATGTCTTATCATGTCATGAAGGAATTGGGCCTTCAGGTCACCACACCTTCTGGAAGTTGTTATGCTATGGACAATAGGGAAGTTCCTGTGATAGGAACACTGAAAGACATTGAAGTGAAAATTGCTTCTTTCCCTGAAGCAACTTACTGAATGGATATAGTAGTTATTGATACTAAGCCATATTATGGTATGCTTCTATCAAGATAGTGGGTTGCAGCAGTGGGTGGAAAGATGCAATTAGATCTTTCCTATGAAACTATCCTTGTAAATGGAAATGAGGTCAAGTTGTACAGAGAACCCCGGTCACCTGTCATGGTGGAGGTGGTCCTACTTGATCAATTAAATTGTTTTGTAGATGTTGATATGGAAAACTTTACTATGGAATAAATTAAGCCACAATTAAAGAATACTGACCCAATTGTGGATGAATTGTTGTTGCAACAAGATGGACTATGGAAAATGTACTTTGATGGGGGATGTTCCAAAGAAGGATCAGGAGTTGGAGTTTTTTTTATTTCCCCATTAGGTATCACTTTCAAGTATTCCTTCCTGCTAACTTTTCACTGTACAAATAATACTGCTAAATATGAAGATTTAATCTTGGGAATGGATATTTCTATTAAGCATGGTATTAAATGTTTGAAATTTCATGGGGATTCTCAGTTAATCATATCTCAGATAAGGGAACATTATGCTGCCAAAAATGATAGACTAAAATTGTACAAGTATGCAGTCTAGGAAAGGATATAATTCTTTGATGCCTTCAATATCCTATGGATAGAGAGATCAAATAAAATAATGGGAGATTTCCTTGCCAATATTGCCCTAAAAAATAATGATGTCACCCTTACTGGCATGTCTGTGGTAGAAATAAAAAGTAGACCTGTATCCCTGACAATGTTCATAATTGGCAAGTATTTGAGGATGATGATGATATCCTTAGGTTTATTCAGTGTGTAGATCAATATGATGGTCAGAAGATTGATTTTGAATCTCTAGTAGTAGTTTTGGATGGTAAAGAGTATATCTTTGATCAAGAAATTATCTAGCTAGCTACTAATCACATTCCCAAAGGGTTGGTCGAGTTGGAAGGCATGTTCAACATAAATGACAATTATATGACCCATAAATCCAATGCAAAGATAGGAGATTTAGAAGAAGTCAACTTGGGATCTGAAACATCTCCTCAATTAGTTTATATTGGTAAAAGGTTGGATAGCAATGTGAGACTAAATTTGATAAAAATACTAAAAAAGTACAAACATGTATTTGCTTGGTCTTATGAGGATCTGAAAGCTTATAGAAAAGACTTATTCAAGCATGACATCCCTCTAAAAGAGGGTATAAAACCATTTAGGAAAAAAAAAAGGCCCATTAATTCACTGCTGGCTACCAAAATGTATACAGAATTGATGGAGCTGAGAGATACATGCATAATTCAGCCTATCAGGCATTCATCATGGGTTTATAATCTAGTCTCTGTGAGAAAGAAGAATGGGTATATAAGACTATCTATTGATTTTAGAAACCTGAATGTAGCTTCACTGAAAGATAATTATGGATTGCCAAATATGGAGAACATGTTGCATAAAGTCACTGGATGTGATTTATTGTCTATGATGGACGGGTTCTCAGGGTACAATCAAGTGCTAGTCAAAGAATCTGAGCAATTCAAGACAACATTTACTACTCCTTGGGGCACTTATGTGTATGCTCGCATGCCATTTGGTTTGAATAATGCTGGTGCAACCTTTCAAAGGGCCATGGACGTAGCCTTCAAAGATCTCATAGATGTTCTGATGTTAGTATACCAAGATGATTTAACATATTTTTCAAAAAGGGCAGAAGATCATTGCAACCACTTGGAGAAAGTGATGATAAAAGCTTTGGAATATGGGGTGTCTTTGAACCCAAAAAAGTGTCACTTTGCTATTATTGAGAGGAAACTTCTGGGCCACATAGTGTCAAAGGAGGGAGTTAGAATAGATATTGAAATAATTGAGGCTATTTAGAAGGTACTTGCTCCAAAAAAATTGAAAGGTATACAATCACTTCTAGGGAAAATCAACTTTGTCAGGAGATTCATTGCCAATTTTGCATAACTGGTCAAGCCCATTGTCAGATTGCTAAAAAGGGATGTAAAATTTGAATGGAATCAAGAGGCACACTCAGCATTTGAAAAAATAAAACAAGCTATCCAAGAAGCACCTGTCCTAGTGTCCCCTGATTATACCAAACCCCTTTGTTTATTCACTTTTGCTTCTTTCCATACTATTGCTGCAGTTCTATTGCAAAAAGATGATGAGGGATTTGAACATCCAATAGCCTTTTTCAGAAAATCTTTACAGTTAGCTGAACTAAAATATCAATTGATGGAAAAGAAGGCTTATGCCTTGGTGAAAGTAGTCAAGGATTTTAGGCCCTATCTGGTATGTGCAAAGGTGAATGCATATGTTCCTCATGCTGCTGTCAAAGATATATTTGTTCAAAATGAGGTAACAAGGAAATCATGCAAGTGGATAAATAAAGTTTAGGAATTTGATCTGGAAATTCACATCAAAAAATTGATAAGAGGGTTGGGATTGGAAAAATAGATGACAAAATAAAATCTGGATCTAGTTCAGGTCAACAATGTTGACACAAATGGAAATTTCCTAACAAGTATCAAAATGCAACCCTGGTATACTAATATTATACATTTTTTGAAAAATTCTAAGTGTCCAGATGACCTAAGTGATAACCAAAGGAGGAGGTTGATATTACAGGCTCAGAAATATGTCTTGTTGCATGGTGGTTTGTTTTGGAAAAATAGAGATGGAATCTTGTTGTTTTGTCTTGACAAAGGACAATAAAAGAGAATGTTGAGTGAAATGCATGATGGAATGTGTGCAGGGAATTATTCTTCCAGATCAATAGCTCATAAAATTCTAAGAGCTGGGTATTATTGGCCTTGCTTGTTCCAAGATGCTTATACTTTTGTCAGAAAATGTGAGCCATGTCAGATATTCTCAAGCAAAATGAAGTTTTCAGGAGCTTTATTACTAAATCCTGTAGTGGTAGAAGCCCCCTTTGCAATGTGGGGAATGGATTTTTTTGGAGAGTTTGCTAAGAAATCAAGTGGAGGCCATAGTTGGATTCTATTAGTGACTGATTATTTTACAAAATGGGTAGAGACAGTTCCAACCAAAAGAGAAACAAGCACAGTGGTCATTGATTTTCTGATGGATAATGTGATTACAAGATTTGGTGTTCCCATCAACTTGGTAATGGATAATGCCATGTGTTTCAGGTCTGAAGAATTTACTAATTTTTTCTCTAATATGGGAATTTTTTTCTTATTCATCCCCATACCATCCACAAGCCAATGATTAGGCTGAATCCAGCAATAAGAATCTCTTGCAAATTTTGAAAAAGACCCTGGAAGGTAACAAAAGAGCTTGGCATGTAAAATTAAAGGTTGCCCTTTGGGCAGATAGGATCACTATAAAAAAGGCAACTGGAAAGTACCCCTTTGAGTTGGTATATGGTGTTCAATCAAGGATTCCTATCAATAATTTGCTTCCAATTTATAAATTTATCCAAGATGAAAAGATTGAAGTCTTTGAACCTAAGGAAGAAAGAATGGTTCAATTGGTAGAATTGGATGAAATAAGGAGAGAAAGCCAGAGGGAAAATGTCAAATTGCAGAAAAAAATGAAGTATATTTTTGACAAAAGAGCACATGAAAGAAAGTTCCAGCCTGGTGATTTTGTATTGCAATGGAATACCAGGGCTGAAGACAAAGGAAAGCATAAAAAATTTGAGCCATTATGGCTAGGGCCTTTTTTCATCTCATGGATTTTTGGAAAGGATTCATATTTCCTCAGGAATATGGATGATGAAGAACAGGAATTGCCAGTGCATGGACAATTTCTAAAAAATTTCTTCAATTAGATCTTATGTTCCATGCACAATAGTGTTGTATCATATGTATAGGTGTGTTTGTTTCTGTCACGTGTTTCCTTCCTAGCTGTGTGTTTGTTTCTATTATAGGTTAGTCCGGTTTTGGTCTGCTTTTCTAGAGATCTATGGTTCTTGATATAAACTTGCATTTAATCATCCTCAGATAGATCCACTGTTGGTTCTATTTCATGTTTTGAGGTCTTCCCTAAAATATTTTGATGTTCTCAGTCATGTCTTCACTTCTGTCGTGCCCAAAACTAGGGCAAAACACACAAATTTTTTTTTTTAAAAGGGGTTCAGAGATACCTAAGGTATAAGATATACACTTCAACCTGATAAGACTATACCCTCAATAATGTCCGCTTAGGTTATGTTCCTCAAGCAGTGTTCAGTTCAATTGTAGGATGACTAATCCTGTGGTGAAGGTTCGCGGGATAATTGCATTAACGATAGGATTCCAATTAACATACGACAAATGAACTTATAAGTGTTATTCAAGATACAATGTCATCTGGTCGTACAAAGGACTATGGTTATACTACCATCTTTTAAACTCCTTCTAGGGAATGAGATTACTTACGAAACATTGATTCAATGATCTATGGTCCTACTAACCAAGGGCAAGTCGACAACTTAATTTAAACCAACTAATTTTAGTGTTAACATTCTAATGTTAAACATTTATAAATTGAATAAAATGAACTATGACATTTAATTGATTCATTAAGAATAAGTCTAATATACTAGGCTTTTTAATTAATTAATAGTGAAGATCCTATTAACTAATTATCCAATAATTAATTTGACTATAAGTTTAGCAAGAAGTTATGTTACTAGAAGAGTTTGAACATGTTCCCAATAAAACTATTGATTAAATAATTTGATTCATTACCATTTAAGTTTGAAAAATAATGCCACTAATTAATAAGCAATTTCATTAGTCACCCAAATAAAGTTAATGACTAATAAATATAATTATCATTTAAAGAGCTTATGTCAAAACCCAAATTAAACCCTAATCTATCAAATCATTAAGCCTATAACTTAATACACTATTCTATCTATAAAAAATCCCCTAATCTACAAACCTATCCAATCTAACCTAAAACTCTATTACTTGATAACCAAATGATTACATGGTGATTCAATCATATAAACATTAAGTCCATTACTTACTAATTAATTGATTATTTATTTTACTAAAAGTGCTACCCAAACAAAATAATAAATAAAATAAAAACACAAATGAATATCCTATTCTATACACCTACACACCTACTGTCCTATCATCTTAGCCCTTAACCTAATCTAACATTTAAACTTTTTACAAAATAAGGCATGGACTAAGGGTTTCAAAATCTGCACGGAAAGAGAGAGTACAAGTGACAAGACTAGCTCTAGGGGGGGGGCCCACCATACCACCTACACACCTCCCCTTCAAGAATTTTTCATGGAATGAAAAGAAACCAAGGAGGTGGTGTGGAAAACAAGCTGGGAGATGAAAAGTCAGCAGGGCCCACCATCCTATGTTACCATTCCCCAAGTAAACATTTCACATGAAATGAGGAGAAGGGGGGGTTTGACCTTGGGAAAAGGTCATGAAAGATAGTATTTGAGGGGAGAGGATAGCAAGAAAGGTGGCGTGGTTTTTGGGGGAAGAATTAATCCTCTGCATTCTCTATGCTAGCTTAGTGTGCTGACAAGACATGTGGCCCCTTCTCCAAAGTTTTTTTAAATGTAAGTTTTTTTTTTTTGGTCATAAAGTTTGAAAAGGCCAGGCTTGAAAACCAATGCATATAAATAATATGTTAAGTTAATAAATATTAAAATGATTAAGATGAGGTAGTAAGGAAGGCTATGGGGCCCACTAGCCTTTAAGTTATATGGGTTTTATAAATCTTTATTAATTAAGGGTTAGTTGATAATAGAATGGGTAAGATAGGGGGTTTAGGTTACTAATTCCAATTAGGGGAGTATAATGAAAAGGGAAGGGAATATTCTCTGTGGTAAGAGAATAATTTCCTTCCCTTAAAATATCCAGAGAGTTTTTGCTCTTAAAAATTTGGAAGATGCCATTGCAAATATATGAATTTTCCTCTAAATTTACTTGCTTGTTTTTTTTGAAAGCCACATGAATGCATTGATTTATCCAATTAGTGTATTATACAAGGAAAATTATGGGTTGAATGATAGTTTCATGATATTTTAACATAGTAATCTAACATGTTCATTTGTTCATTGTTTCATGCTTCAATTTAGAGGAATAAGAATGAGATTTTGTTCAAATGGAGGTTGATTATAATGAATATGAAAATTTACAACCAACATTAGAGAGATTACTAAATTCATTCATCAACCAAGGTATGTAATCTAATGAAATTATTTCATTGTCTATTCTATCAACCTTGGATATCATTTC
>MU223269.1:1194652-1211372 GCA_018584345.1 Thuja plicata
TTCCTTTTTCATGTGTCTCAGCTAAAGAGGGTGAATTTAATTTAATTAAAGTGCTAGGACTTTATTAATTAAATTAATTTGATCATAGGGTTTGTTTAGCCAAATAGATATTTAGGAATTAAATATGCTATATGATTAATACAGATTTAGGATTTTCTGCATTTGACACTCAAGTCGAGTAGAGTCAGTTAAAACTCAGAATTGCCTAGTACAATAGAACTTTGATGATTTAGAAGAATGACAAATGCAACAAAATTGGTTAGGGTTGCAAGATGCCAATTTTGGGGTGTTACAGTTACCTTCATAAGAAATGACATCTTTGGGAGTGGCACCTAGGTATGATGGCAGTCATTTTTGAGGAAATTAGTCAGCCACAATAAATGTATATTTGACAATAATGATCCTCTTTTGGAAATAAATAAATACTGTCACCCTTGAAAAATCATTTCAATTATAGCCATTGAGTAACAACATAGCATTGCTTAGTTAGTTTCAATCATGGAAACCCCAGTTAGGCTTTACCAGCACTAAGTCTCAAAAAAATTCCTTGGCCAGGTCATAGATGATGGGCTCAAAAGATTGAGGGAATTAGATGATAAATCTATTGCGAAAGTTGTGAAATGGGTCCCGGGGGACGAATTCCTTACCAGCAAAGATAGATACTAGGTTAAAAATGACATTATTTCATTCTTTGTGGGTTCCCTACTAGATTTAGGGGAGGCTCCTTCCATGATTGATCATTTGTCCAAAGGTTTATTTGGGGAAGCTTATTGGGAGGGGATTGTGAAGGTTATGTGAGTTAATCAAACAGGGGTTGGCCTGCGCTGGCTACTAACCTGAGGGCCTACGGGGACTAAGATTAGGTGGTGCTTTGGTGGTCTTTTGTGTCAAATTTGTGGACCATGAAAATTATCAAGCACAAGGAGTGGGTCAAATGCAGGGCCAACTATCTAAAGCAACTAGTTGGGGATGGCTCTATGGACAGGGAATGGTTGGACAAATTCCAAGCTAGGGTAATCTAGGAAGAAGACTAGGAAGGAGGTGGTGATGATTCCAACTCAACAGAGGAAGAAGAGGACTCAGAGGATGACTATCCAAAGTCACCACCACAAATGACTAATTAGCGGAAAGGATAGTCTATATAAAAGAAAAAAAAAATCCCTTTTTTCTTTTATCAAAAAATCAAGATGTAAAAGAATGTACATACTCTATATAAATACAAAATATCTATATATTGTTTATACGTTCTTTTTTTAACTTTGTGTCTCTTTTTCTCTTTCAAATTTAATTTATTTACATGACCATTTGTAACTAGCTATTAATTACAAATATAAATAAAATAAATTATTTTCTATTTTAAAATACAAGGTGAAACTTCATTGTATACAGAACTAGCATCGTTTAGTAGATCCCTAACCCTCGAAAACATATGGATGTGACTACTCTAGGCATTTTCTTGTTTTCTCTTAGCAAGGTGGCGAGGCTATTATGTATAAATGTCACTTGGCTGAGGTGGTTATAAACTTTATGGTAGGTCATACAATGATGTTGACCTTTGTTGACTTCTTGTGTTCATCACTTATTTAGGCATCAGTATGTGGAAAACTATGCATAGGGTTTCCTTAAAGGAGAAACCTTGTGCAGTAGTGCTTTAGGGAAATAAAAAAAAACTATCTACCCTAATCTAGCCATATACCCAAAATCATTAGAGTGACCCATTAACTAGGTTTTGGAAATATCTTCCCCTTTTCCCTATTTTTATTTTATTTTGTATTCCGTTTAAAGGTTGGAGATGGACCAGAAAAAAATTGGGCCTACCCTTTCTTACTTCTCTAGGAAAAATTACATAAATATACATAGTAGGGTCATTTCCTAAAGATTTGGGGAGAGAATTATTCATATGAATTATAACCTCATGTCCTGATGTGGACACGACAAGGATGATTCAGTGATAAATGAGATCTATTTCATTCCTGATGGGGCATCCATGTGTCGGTAGTAGATTCTCTTGATCAGGAATCTGAACTGGGGCGTTGTGGGGAGTTGAAATTGAACTAAAATATCCTCCTTTGGTTGCTTCTCTAGAAGTGAATCCTTCTCTAGATATGCACATAATAGGTCAAGCTCATCCTAGAATTTTGCATTATTGTCATCCCATACGTCCTCTTTCAATGTTGGTGCAGTTTCTCCAGCTGCTTCCTTCTTTGGGACATCTAGTGTTGCCAACAAGGGAGTATGTTCTGCGATGATATGTCACTCCTCTTCCAGGTGATTATTTTTCCAAATGACTAGCCCACCCTCATACAAAGAGAGTGTTTTGGGGAGAATTTTGAGGGGTGGAAACAGTTCCTCGAGACAAGGAATCTAGATGTCTTCTTCGAAAATAGGGAGATGATGTCTCTTGGAGAAAAACTAGGCAACACACCTTTGGATGCAAATAGGTTTCTTGGGCATCATCATGGCCTAGGTCGGGGGAAACATACGAGTATCTTTCCACATCTATTTCCATTATTTCCTATTGGAAATCATGTAGGATATCCTACATATTGCCCCCACAATAGAGAACATTTATTGTTGTGGGGATCTTCGTCTCTCCAGCTGAAATATTTTGTAACAAAATTATGTTAGTCATCCTAGGCCATAATTTGGAGCTAGGCCTATAATTTCTGCATAACCATGTTATGTCACAACACAAAGTGTTTTTGAACAAGCTTCTTATAAAGATGGTTTTCCAAAAAGAGCACTTACTTTTGGCAACATTAAACTTTTGGTCCCACCTAGCGTGCCATACATTTTTTTGATCTCAAAGAGGCTTATGCCTAAATAAGAGCATTTGGGAATTTTTTCATATGGGGTACATGGGGTGCTATGTCAAATAACCTCTAGGATTTTAGAAGTAAACTCTTCATTCCTTGGGCTAAGCAAAGGGAAAAAGGAACAAGAAAAGGAAAATTTACACTAGAAGGTGATGCACCAAGGTTTTCTCAGCATTTTGCAGGCTCATAATGGAACCTTAGAGAAACATCAAAATATTCAACTCCATGCCACCCTCCCTCGAGAATGAACACAATGCTTATACAAGGGTCCAAGAGAGGACAAGGGAAAACCAATAGGTATTAAATCACCGCGAGTGAGAGACATAGTGTGGGCAGCGGCTTTGCCTAAAATTTAACCACTCCTATCAAAGGTTGAATGCATAAAAATACACTTGATTAACTCACTACTTAGGTACATACACCATTAAGGGCACAATCCAACCTTCATGCAAAGGAATAATGGAGAAGAAAATAACCTGCATGATCCATTACATTCCCATAGATGTGAAGGATGTAAAGGTCATTGTTTATGGTTGAGGCAAGGTGTGCAATAGATTAGCATAGTACACCCACCTTAATAAGTAGAGAAATGTGACAAAGGCATAGTCTCAAAACCTTATAAAGAGTAAACATGAAAAGGTTTTAAGCCAAGCCACAGATCATAGAGACTATAGAATGTATACAAAAATAACAAGTGAATGAAATAAAACTCTTTTATATTGCAAAAATTACACTGATGAGCTAGTTCAATGCCCATAGATACAAAAAAATTAATATATACATCCTCCTTAATAAGTCAAAAACAAGGGCTTATATAGGTCCTTCTCTTCCTTGGTTAAAAAAACACACCCTTTGAAATATAAAAAAATCTATAAAAACTAGCGTTTGTAAGATTTTTGTAGGTAGATCAATGACAAAGACTGAAGATCAATCGCAATGTTAGTCAGTCATTACATAAATGGGTTTGAAAATAATTTGTTTACTTCTAGGGAAACTAGATTTTTTGAAATTGGAAATATTTCCTGATATTTTTCCTTTGGATGTGACCATACAATGTCAATTTATAGGAGAATGGGCCCCAGCTTTTGTGAAGCAGACTTAAATAACACCTGTCACTATGGTGGGCATTTTCAGAGACCACTTGGTGAAGGCTCCTCAGATGTGTGTGGTTATGCCATGTGGCACGTCTCCGATGAAGTTGATCATCCTATGAGTAGTGAATGGGAAGCATACACTTTGGAGATGAACATATGGGGGTCTCCTTTGTGATGATTTGACCATTGTGGAAATAGTCTACAAGAACCTCCTAATTGTCTATGACAGATTCAACTTTATTCTAGTATGCAAACCACTCCAAAACCTTTGCTTTTGGGAATGAAGTAGTATGAGCCAATAGAGTTTTATGAAGGTTAAGAGCACAAAATGTCTTCATACCCAAAGAAGAGGGAATTTCAGTGGTGTTATAGGCCTTTAGAAATTACAAGGAAAGTGTGGCATCTTAGGAGCAAGGTCAACAAGATGGATCTCATTGGTACCAACAAGTGCCACCTCAGCCCTACCATTATCTTTTATGTTATAAATTTTAAGTTTTATTATATTTTAAAAATATTTCAAAAACTCTATTTTTATAAATGATTTTAATTTAAAGAATCGGTTACAAGAACTCTAGATAATTAATTTATGTAATATTATAAATATGTTCTTAACAAACATTGAGAGGGTCTGAATTTTCTATCCCCTTTACATTATAGTATAAGGGTGAGAACCAATCAAAACTAAAGATCAATAAAATTTTGTAGTGTTTCTAAGATTTTTATTGTTGTTGTGCAGTGAAATTGAGAGGATTCTCATATTTTTTTAAGCACCTTTCTAAAATAGAACATCAAAGAACAAACAAAATTATTCAAAAAATGTAATCATATGTTGCATAATATAACTCAAGAATTTATGGAGATTGGATGTCAAGTGAAGAATAAATACAACTACGGTGATGTTGTCAATGAGATCAACACTAATTTTCATAGCATTGTTGATACACTCTCAGATTCCAAATCCTTCAATTAGAGAACCTCCAGAGATTTGCTAGGATAGATTCAACTTTATTCTAGTATGAAAGTGACTCCAAAAAAGTTCACTTCCAAGAATAAATTGGTATGATCGAAAAAATATTTATGAAGGTTAAGAACACAAAATCTCTTCATACCCAAATACGATGTAATTTCATTGGTGTTATAGGCCTTCAAAATTACAAGTTGAGGGTAGTGTCTTAGGAGAAAGGTCAACAAGATGGGACCAACAACAAGTGCCACCTTAGCCTTAGCCCTGTCTTTTATGTTATAAATTTTTCATGCTGTGCAATTTCTAAAATATTTCAAAAACATTTTTTAAATGATTCTGAATTAAAATAATCAGCTAAAAGAGTTATAGATAATTACTTAATGTAATATTATAAATAAGTACTTAATGGATATTGAGAGGGTCCAATTTTTTTTATCCCCATTACATTGTAGTGTAAGAGTGAGAATCAATCAAATCTAAAGCTCAATAAATATTTGTGGTGTTTCTATGTTTTTTTCATCTGTGCACATTGACATTGAAAGTGTGCTTATATTGTGTTCTAAGTTTGTGATCTTAAACATTTTTTAATGTCTTTTTCTTTAAAAAAAAATTAGTATTCATATGAGTAATTATCTTTATCTTGGAATCTCAACATAGAACTTTAACTCTAAAATTTATATTTTAGTATTTTCATTTGAATATGTGTGTTGATACCAATCTTGGTTTATTCCTTGTAAAATTATGTGTCATGTGAGTCTCAAAGTTAAATATTTCAAAATCAATGTTTTATTTTTGTTTAATCTTTAGCATTGGTTGCATGGTCACGAGAAAATGTTAGCTACCTTTCCAATTTATAGTTAAAAGTATAACTCTCTCAAAATCTATAAAATAAAAATATTAAATCTTCCAATTTAGGAGTTGTACCTTTATTCAAAATTTAGAGGGAAACCAACTAGTAGTTTACCCAGCTATTGTTAAAAAATTGTCTACATTCCTCTTGGAAAGATAAGAGTAATTTTGTTTATTATTTTTAAGAGGACAAATCTGTTAACCAACATATTCTTGGCGACTTTGTTGGGGACATGAAAAAATTATTGATAGTTTACCATAATGAAAGAATATGCTTCTTACATACAATCATAACTTCCTAGTTGTACAACCATACTTTGATTGGGTTCACATAGAACATGAAGATATTGTTTGTCAAATAAATGAATTGGCCTAGAGACACAAAATAAATTTTGTTGAATATATAAGAATGAATTTAGCCGTTGAGGAAGAAGAAGAAGAGCTAGCATAACAACTCATGCCAGTTTCTGAAAGGGCGATGGAGATTTCCCTCCATGACTTAATGGTCCAATGGTGGAGAGATGGTGGCCCTGCCTATGGAAATGATATGTAATATTTTGTCAAGAAATTGAAATTTGTTAACTAAAAACTTAAGAAATGGAATAATATTTGGTAACATTTATGCTATGAAGAGGAAGGTTAAAGCACTCCTAGATTTCATCACTTGGAAAATATGGGATCTTGATTTTTCAAAGGATTTGGGTAGAGTGGAGTCTCGGGTTGTCAGAGAATTTGAGGAATAGGAACTTTGAGAGGATAGTTTTTGGAATCAAAAGGCTACGGTTGATTGGCTTCAACAAGGACAGGAATACTTCTTTTTTCCATAAATTATTGCAAGCTCATTGGAATTAGATTTATATACCTTCTTTGGTAAATTTGGGCAGACTTAAGTTGTCATCTCCACAAGATCTATCTGTTGGAAATATGTTGAGTCAATGTGACTGAGAGGGGGGGTGAATCAAGAACCAATAAAACTTAATATTTTTAATCCAATATTAGATTATCTAATCTGATTGCATGCATGAAATGAAAAGCAATAAAATATTCACAATAGTTGACACAATAATTGGTTTCCCAGAAACCTTCCAAATAGAAAGTAAAACTGGGGTAGGGATGGTACCCACAAGATTTATTAATACAGTATAAATTTATCTTGTTAAAGCTTACAAGTGACCACTTCTGATGGCCTGCCCTGTTAGGAGCAATAAGAACTATTAGGTCAACCTTGTGAAAGGATTTAATACAATATAATCAAGTAATGCAACTCTGTTAGGGGATTTATAAAGGACTGTTAGGTCCACCTTGTTATAGGATTTTGCTGATGTACCTGTTAGGATGAACCAGAAGATGATCTTCAATGCAACTCTAGATTTTCTAAATAAGATTCAATGATATAAACTAATCACCTGACTGTGATGGATGAGTCTCTGTTGTTCCTTATACTATTGTAGCTTCTTAAACTATATGTCTCTTCATATTCGCATGCATTCTCTTACACATATGTTCACACACTCTATTTGGATAAACAAAAGCCTTTATATTTATATCTTATCCAAACCAAATGCAACTGTAAATCAGCTTCCATAAGATAAATTAATATCTAACAATATAAGCTAGTTTGGCCCAAAACTGTCACTCAGGTCCAATAATCCATTCTGGCAATACACTGGAACTCGGGCATTATGTTGTCACATGGGAAACATACTATACTCTATCACTTGGGCTACTCTATGTACTCGGGTAATACTGATTTCCGCTAACTTCTGGGTCGACACTGCCACTGCTCAAGTTACATAGTAACTGCTCAGGTTGCACTGTTGGCTCGGTCAACACTGTGATGACTAAGTGTTTTGGTACTAATTTTCGGTCAACACTCCCCCTTACCATATGCTTGGGTACTTGCTCAGGTTTTGACACTATCTTTGTAACTCGGTTACAACTGACTTTCCTTTTGATTTTTCAAAAAAAAATTGTAACACTTATATATATCACTACTCTACTACTGTACATGTCTTTCCTATATACATTTCCCCCTTGTTTTTGACACAAATGCCAAAATATATCTATATGGTAATACCAAAATTAAGATAGTAAATCACTATCTACCTTTAAAATTTGAGACAAAGTATTGCCCCAATTATCCTACAACACCTTCAGGTTGTGTAACTCTATCTGTAACTCTCCTAGTAGCTCCATCATAAGCTCTACAACTAATCAATTTTTTTCATGAATAAGATTCTTAGCATGAGCTATATGCTTCTGCATTACATCCATGTGTGGAACGATTTGGCTTTGCATAGCTGTGAGAGATTCTCTTGTCCTTGCTTCTTCCCTTAGTAATTCAGCCTGCATGTCTGTCAGATACTTAATTTTCACAAAATGTGTTGAGCTTCAACTCAGGTTAAGTGCCAACTAATTTGCACTTTCCTTCAGATCTGTATCAACCTTTATCAGCTTTGTCTTGATTTCCATTGTGAAATTTGAAGTATCACTTAGCTTTACAAGTAATGAAGCAACATTATTTACTGTAGTCTCTAGAGAGCTAATGAGAGAATTTAGCTTGACTTGGTCAATTACAATCTTTCTTGCAAAATTCTCTAGGACTTTGTTTTCAAACTTTCTTTCTTCTTTCTCTAGTAGTTTTTCTTGACCAGTTAAGTCTTTATTGAACTTGTGGACTATGTATAAAATTTGGTCCATAACGGAATCACTCTCATTTACTTCTACTTCTAGTGCATCTAGAAATATAACTTTGATTTCTTCTAGCACTCTTTTTCTCTTCTTCTCTGCTCGGAGCTTCTGTTGAGTAGATCTTTTCTTCCATAGCTCCCCTAGTGTGTCCATTTTCTCTACTAATAGATTGGATAGATCCCAATTTGGAATCACAATGTCTTTCTCAAGATCAATATCATCAGTGATTTTTTCTTTTCCTTTTCCATTGTCTTTAGGATTAGGTGAAGGAATAATTTCTTTACCTTTTCCACTGTCATCTACTTCCTTTCCTTCCTATGTTTTCTACTCACTATTCAGTTGGGATAGGTAATTTACATTTGTTGCACCAACTGTAGGGTCTGAATCAAATGTAGCATATGTGTTTATTGAAGGAATGTTCATAGTGACCTTCTGTGACTCAGTCATACTTGGCCCTGTAGTAGGTGGAGCCTAGTGCTCGGTCCCTACTAGTCTTGATGTTGATTTAGTAGACTTGTGTTTGATCAGAGATAAGATGATATGAATAGGTGATTGTGGTAGAGATTCCATTACCTCTACTACTATCTTCTCTACAATGGTTTCCTTAATAGATTCCACCTCTGGTAAATCTGCATCATCAGTCTTCTCCTTGTGTTCTGTACTCGGTGCTTCAGTCGTGTCTTCTTCTTTGATTTCTAAGACTGTCTTCCATATGTTTGTATCTTCCTTCACCACATCCTCTATCTTCTTATTCAACACCTGAAAGGTCCTAAAACTTGGAGTGTGATTTCTTTCATACTTGTCCATTGCCTCTTTCACCTCTTTGTTTATCATAGGAGGCATGATTTGCCTCAATGTCTGTTCTCTAATGTCTTTCTCTGTTCATAATGCATTGCTCCAGGGAATATATATTGCCTTTAATAGGTCTTTAGGAATATGACTCTTCAATTCGGATGGATCATACTACCATCTAGTCATCTTCTCTACAACTGCTTCCTCAATTTGTTTTTGTTCATCCTTCATTCTGGATGCATAATTCAGAGATTTTAGAGAAATCATACCACTAGCTTCTCTTAAGGCTTCAATTTTATTTTCAAAGGTAGAAGGAGGCTTCTTGAATGTGATTTCATCTTCTTCATCTTCCTTAGGTAATATGAGTTTCCTTCTTGATCTCCTTGGTTTGCTAGTAGTGAGGATAGATGTAGGGGCCTTAGGTATTCTCTTGAGAGCTAGCCTCTTTTTCTTCTTAGGAGGATCTAATTCTACCTCTTCCTCTTCCTTCTTAGATATATCATCTTCTATCTTCATTCATCTCCTTGGCTTACTAAGATAGAAGGATAAGTCTTTCCATACTTCTTTCCAAACTATTCCAACATTTTTCTTTCCTCTTTTCAGAATCTTAGGAATCTCAATCTCTATTGAAATTCTACTCTTGGCTTCTTCATATGTACCAAAGTAAGGTGCTTTGGGTTCAACCGACTCATTCACAAGAGCTTCAATGATGTTCTTGGTCTCATCTATGTTAACCTCATATGCAAGAGGTTTCACCCATGCAACCCAAGGTCTGGCTGCCTAAATATATACTTTATCACTGTCTACTAGGAAAAAAACATCATCCTTATGGTATTCAACCAATTGTTTAGGAATTATATACCTATTATGCATCTTTTTATGAATTCCTCAAAAATATGCATCCATGGTACTCTCAAAATTGTCTCCTAACTCATCTATGAATTCATTTATCTGATATAATATGGGTCTATCCTTCTTCCAAACAATTGTGCCTTTGGAAGGGAAAAACTTCTGAATGTAAAAGAATATGCAGACCAGAAGTGAACCAAAATTGCATGGATTAGTCTTTGATGCCTGGATGCTTTCCATGTTCTTGCTTAATTGGATGAGCTGCAACTCGGCAAGGTTGAATGAGAGGTTGTTCTTGACCACCTGGTATGCCAAGTCCATAGCTTCACATGGTACATTGTTAGGTCTGCTAGAACTGTAGATTTTGTGAGCAATAACATGAATCCTAAATTTCAATTCCATGTCAGTTACTCCATTAAGTCTCATGCCTCTGTTGTCCCACTCGACGAGAGTCTTCTTAGCTAGGCTATCCTGAGGTAGGGTTTTGGTAGCTTTGGACTTGTCCAACATATGATACCCTGTAACACGGTGTATCATTTTCTTTGTAATCTTCACCAATTTGTCTAGCCATAGCTGCATGTCGTGAACATAGCTCATAATGAAACTAATCCACTTAACCTATAAATTATGTGGCATATGCATGATATGAGTCAAACCCTTGAATTCTAGATGTTTATGCTCTGGCTTTAGATTCCCAGCATCACAGATTTTATCATAAGCACTCTTCATTTCCAATGTTCCAAGATTTTGAATTGTGCAATGATAGAAGGCTTAGATTTCATTAATCAATAATACCCTTGGAGGAATTAGGGAATGAGCTCCCATTGGGTCTATTTCCTCTGCAACTGCTAGATGAAGCTTAAGTTTAGGAGGTTCACAGGTATCATTCCTAACCAACATCTTGGATCCTTTCTTGACCTTGTTGCTAGATGTAGATTTCATTATGCTCAGAGGCTCGATAAAACTTTGCAGCTAAAAATTTTGAATATAATTTTTCTCTGAATCGCTTAAGGCACTGAATCACTTTGTAAACTAAAAGCTTTGTAAATAATAACACTTACAATTCATGTTTTATAAGATATTTTTCCATTGAGTTTTCATGAAATGCTCTGTACATGGTAACTAGCATAGCTCAGAATGAAGCTCAGCGAACACTAGCTTTTGTATCCTCAAAACCATATAACCTGACTTAACTCAGTTAAGTTTGTGCAACTTGGGTGTTACTGAGATCTTGACTCGGTTAAAACTACAATGTGTCCTAGTGCATCAATATGCTAATTTGGACTTAATATCATGTCTGGAACTAATGTAGGATAACTTTTGTGCACAGTTCTAGTAGTCTCCTTGCATTTTTATTCAAAGATGGTAGATCCACCCAATTCACTACTTTGGGTGTTATTCAATCCTTTATTGTTTTGATCTGAACTTTCAGGAGATTTCCTTACCCACTGTTGATTCATCTGAGTTCTGATTTCAGAAAAATTTTCTTTTCCTTTCTCAAAACTAGTATCCACTTTTTCTCTGTTCATGCAATTCTTTCTTAGATGACTGAGTTGTTTACATACATAAAATCTCTTAGTAGGATTCCTTTTTTTGAGGTGAGTCTTTACACAATTTGCACCAATATTCCCATATTCACCATAGTGACAACATCTACTCCATGTGTTGTAATCCCAACCAAAAATTGCTTTAGCTAGTTGTTCAGCAATGTTCCATTTCTTAGTTCTGCACTCAGAGGATTTGTGACCTTTTTTGTTACAATTGAAGCATTTTCCTTCAAACTTAGGTTTCTTAGTGCATTCACTTTCCCTATGTCCATGTTTGTTCCATCTGTAGCATTTAACATTAAACTTTGATTTTCCATTGCTCCAACACTTGTTTGTTGTGTTCCCTAACTAGCAACAATGATTAAAAGTATGTTTTCTATTCTTTTGAGTTCCTTGTTGTGAGGATTCACCTTGTTTAGTATAGCCTAATCCAGTCTGTCCATGATGTCTGAGTTGAATTTTATCTGTTTACTGATCCATGCTTCCTTGTGAATTCATCATACTTTCATTGGTTTTTTTCTCAGTATTGAGATCATTATGTAGTCTTTCATTTTTTGTCCTTAGATTGATAACTTCTTGAATTACATTATTGAGTTGATTTATCATATCTTCTTGTTGAAGTGAGAAATGATGAATTTTATTTTATTTTTCTTCTAATCTTGTACTCAACAATATTTTATCTTCTTATGCCATTTCTCTGTCATTTTTTTCTTGACTCTTTTATTCTATGACTTCACATATTCTGACTGAGTGAATTTCTTGTTCTCTTTTCAAATTTCTCACTTCTTAATGTAAATTTAGATTCTTTGCAAGTAGGTCTTCAATTACTACATCTGCTTCTTCTGAACTTATTTATTTGCATAAGTCATCAATTATTTCTTCTATGTAACTTTTGTCATTCAACTGTACTGCTAAATCTTTTCTTCTTTTCAAGGAAAGAGAGAGCTAATCCTTTAGTTTCTTCATCTGATCCATGGCGACTTGTAGATCTATCTTTTCATTTTCAATGGCTTTCTCCAGTTTGTATATTTCCATTTCCTCTGATCTTTTCTCAAGTTGTTAAACTTCTATAAAGAGAACCTTATGCTCTAATACCAATTGTTGGAAATATGTTGAGTCAATGTGATTGAGAGGGGGGGTGAATCAGGAACCAATAAAACTTAATCCTTTTAATCCAATATTGTATTATCTAATCTGATTACATGCATGAAATGAAAAGAAATAAAACATTCACAATAGTTGACACAATATTTGGTTACCCAGAAACCTTCCAAATAGAAAGTAAAACTGGGGTGGGGATGGTACCCACAAGATTTATTACTGCAGTATAAATTTAGCTTGTTAAAGCTTACAACTGACCACTTCTGATGACCTTCCCCATTAGGAGCAATAAGGACTGTTAGGTCCAACTTGTGAAAAGATTTAATACAATATGATCAAGTAATGCAACCCTGTTAGGAGATTTATAAAGGACTATTAGGTCCACCTTGTTAGAGGATTTTGTTGATGCACTTGTTAGGATGAACCCATAGATTATCTTCAATGCAACTCTGAATTTGTTGAATAAGATCCAATGATATAAACTAATCACTTCACTGTGATGGATGAGTCTTTGTTGTTCCTTATACTGTTGTAGCTTCTTAAACTATCTATCTCTTCATATTCGCATACATGCTCTTACACATATTTTCACACACTCTGTTTGGATAAACACAATACTTTATATTTATATCTTATCCAAATCAAATGCAACTATAAGTCAGCTTCCATAAGAAAAATTAATATCTAACAATATAGGCTAGGTCGGCCCAAAACTGTCACTCAGGTTCAGTAATCCATTCTGGCAATACACTGGCACTCAGGCATTATGTTTTCACTTAGAAAACATACTATACTCTATCACTCAAGCTACTCTATGTACTCAGGTAATAGTGATTACCACTAACTGCTCGGTCAACACTGCCATTGCTTGAGTTACATAGTAACTGCTCGAGTTGCACTATTGGCTCAGTCAACACTATGATGACTAAGTGTTTTTGCACTAATTAACAATATGTCTTGCCATAAGGTCATCACTATCTTGTGAGGCTACCTAGTACTATTCCTCTCTCTTTTTTGATGACTCACCTCCTACTAAGAAGGAGGAGAATGTGATCCTTGATTGTATTCCCTCTCTAGTCACCAATGTGATTAATGACTCCCTCACGCATCTGATATCTATGTCTAAATTAGAGGATGTTATTATTGGGATACGTAAGGGTCAATCTCTAGGTCCCAATGGGTTTCCAGTAGAAATTTTTCAAGAATTATGGGATATTATTAATTTGGATTTTCGATACGTGGTCTGAAAATCTTATGGCAGAAAATAAATGTTGAGGACCTTGAACTCTAATTTCCTTGTTCTTATTCCTAAAAAGGAAGGTGTTATTAGCTGGAATTTTTTTGGCCTACTGCTCTATGTAATGTGGTCTACAAAATTATTACTAAGTTGATAGCTAAGAGGATCAAACCTTGGCTTCCCACTTTGATCTCAAAAGAGAAAGGGGGTTTTGTGGCAGGAAGATAGATTTTGGATGGGGTGGTATTTTCCTCTGAAGTCATTCACTCTATGAAAGTTTCTAAGGAGAAATCTATGTTCATTACACTAGATATGGTTAAAGTTTATGATAGAGTTAAGTGGTTCTTTTTGCAAAAACATCTCATTGCCTTTGGCTTTAGTTCGGAGTGGGTGAGTTGGACTTTGAGTTTTTTTTACCTTATCATCCTTCTCAGTTATTATTAATGGGGAGCCTTCTAAGTTATTTGGGGCTTCTAGGGGTCTTTTCCAAGGAGATCCTCTTTATCCCTATTTGTTTATTATTATGGGGAAGGGCCTTGGAAAATTAATTAAGTATTGAGTTTCCCAAGACCTAATTCATGGTTGGAGTTACGATAATGGGTTGCCTAACCTTTCTCATATCTAGTTTGTCGATGATATTGATCTTATGGGGATTGCTCATTTACATTAAGCTAAGTCCTTCAAGAAAACATTGGATATTTATTTAGCTTCTTTGGGCCATAAAGTCAATGAGCATAAATCCTCAATCTATTTTTTCAATACTCTAGAATCTATCCAAGGGAGGATTACTAATATCTTGAGGTTTCAAATTGGGTGTCTTCCCCTTCTTTATCTAGGCATTCCTCTTACTATTGGTATGCACCCTAGGTTATTCTGGCAAGACTTGATTTAAAATTTACATCATAAATTAAGCAATTGGACTCATCGATATCTTTCTACTGCCGCTTAGGTGACCCTTCTCCAATAAAAAATTTAAGATCTTC
This sequence comes from Thuja plicata, assembly GCA_018584345.1. Classification (NCBI taxonomy): domain Eukaryota; kingdom Viridiplantae; phylum Streptophyta; class Pinopsida; order Cupressales; family Cupressaceae; genus Thuja; species Thuja plicata. The sequence continues at coordinate 1,209,576 of MU223269.1, forward strand.
CTATTTACAAAAGTTTGGTTCAGGCAACCCATGTGTATTTTCTTAAGGAATTTTACACCCTCTTAAATCAGTTTCTTTCGAGTGATAATTTGTGTACTTTTAAGTAGACCTTAATTAAGTGGGAATCTATGTGTCGGTCAAAGAAGGAGGGGGTTCTTGGTCTTCATTCTTCTATCTTGTGTGGGTGGGCTCTTGCAGCCAAATCATATCGACATTGGTGTATCGGTAAAAATCAACTTTGAGACAGTATTCTCATGCATAGGTATTTAACAAGTGTTGACTATTTAGATGTTTCTTTCTATCCTTTTGAGGGTAGAGGCTCTACAATTTGGAACACTCTAAAACCAATGGATTAGTTGGTTAAGAGGGGCCTCTTTTGGATCTAAAATAGGGGCTTTAAAGATCTTTTTTGGATGGATTCTTGGGATGTTATTCCTCCTCTTCTTTCCATGTATCCACATCTACAACCCCTCTGTGATTTTTGTACAAAACATAGGTAGGATAAGCTTATGCATTATAAGAATTTTCAAAATTTAGGTCTGGATGTTGGTTATAGATGGAAGGATTCTTCTAAATGGCTTCTTGGTGGCTTAGAGAGGGATTGGAATGAGTTGACTAAGATTTTTTATTCTAGGGAGTACAAATACTTGGTAGAAACAAATTTCCTTAGTGAAACTTTACCTTATATCCACATTCTTTTATTTCCAAGGATTCATCTATGAAAAATTAGATGGAGTTTCCATGGGTGACCTTCTCTCTCTCACATCATCACTAACCTCTTCATGGAACACTTTTAAGATTCTACCCTCTCCTCTTTCCCTCTTAATCCTAGGTGGTGGAAATTCTATATAGATTATACCAATGTTTATTGGCCTCGTGGATTGGAAAAGCTTGAAGAATTCCATGAAAACCTTAATATCATATCTCTCCACATCTCCTTTACCAAGGAGATTGATTCTAATAGCTATCTCCCTTTCCTTGACATTCTTCTCTCCAAGAAACTATATGGTTCCTTGTCTCATTCTGTTTATCACAAATCTACCCACACGGACCTCCACCTTCACTCTTCTTCCCATCACCACCCTACCCCAAAATATAGCATCCTCAAAAACCTATCTAATAAATCCTTCCACATTTGTCATGAAGGCAAATTCAACAAGGAGTTAGCTCATCTTCACCATATTTTCCTATTAAATGGCTATAGTAATAAGCATATCTATAGAAATTTCAATAAAACCAAAGCTAACATTTTCTCTAAACCTAAGCCTAACATTTATTTCTCCCATACCATTTACACCCTCCCTTTTTTGTGTACATCTCCCATAAGCTCTCCAAAATCCTCCTCAAAAAGGATATCAAGTGTTCTTTCAAACCCCTTTCAACTTTGAGAAATCGCATCCCTTCCCTCAAGGATCCTAGGGACAATTTGATTTATTCTGGTGTCTATAAAGTTGTTTGTTCATGCAGCATCCCTTACATAGGTAAAATAGATTGGCCTTTCAAAACTAGACTCAAAGACCAGGATGCAGACATCAAACATGACCAGCATCTAAAGTCTTCCCTAGTTGAGCATTCCTCTTCCATGAAACACCATATTTTCCTAGAAGAGACTCAAATACTTTCAAAGAAGACAATTTATTCAAAAGGAAGCTTAAGGAAGCCATAGAAATATATAACCATCCTTTCAACCTCAATCATGATGAAGGTTGGACACTGATATCCTCTTGGAACCCTCTTTTATTCGACCTTAGAACCTATCTCCTTCCCTCCCCCCTTGAGTCCCTCCTCTCCCTCTGG
>MU223269.1:1227379-1242810 GCA_018584345.1 Thuja plicata
TGTTCCCAGCCCAATCAGAATCAGTGTAGACTTTCAAAGAAAAGTCTCCTTTCTTTTTGTATAGTAACCCAAAATCTTCAGTGCCTTTCAGATATCTCATTATTCTTTTTACTGTAGACATGTGTGTCTCCTTTGGATTGGAAGAAAATCTTGCAAGAATCCCTACAGCATGTGAAATATCAGGTCTACTATGTACAACATACTGTAACTTACCAATCATTGATCTATAAACTATGTCATCTACTGCCTGTGATTCATCTTCCTTTGATAATTTACATCTAGTGGTCATAGGTGTTCTGACAGGTTTTGAATCCTCCATACCAAATGTCTTCAAGACTTCCTTGATATACTTTGATTGTGTGATGTAAATCCCATCTTTGGTTTGCTGTATCTGTAACCCAAGAAAGAACTTTATCTCTCCTATCATGAAAATTTCAAATTCCTTTTTCATCTCTTCAGCAAATGATTGACTCAATGTGTCACTTCCTCCAAAAATAATATCATCCACAAATATTTCAACAATCAAAATTTCTTTATCATCATCACATTTCAAATACAGATTACTGTTGTCACTTGTTCTCTGAAATCCAATCTTGATCAAATAAGAATGCAATCTTGCATACCATGCTCGGGGTGCTTTCTTTAAGCCATATAGTGCTTTGTGAAATTTGCATACCATGTCCTTGTCAATATCTTTAGCAAATCCTTCAGGTTGTTCAATGTAAACTTCCTCTTCAAGAATACCATTAAGAAATGCAGACTTTACATCCATTTGATAAACTTTGAATCCTTTATAAGCTGCATATGCTAGTAGAATTCTGACTCCTTCTAATCTAGCAACCGGTGCAAAATTTTCACCATAATAAATTACTTCTTCTTGTGCATAACCTTTGCAAACTAATCTTGCTTTGTTCCTGATAACATCTCCATGCTCATTCAATTTGTTTCTAAAAATCCACTTAGTACCAATTACATTTTTGTCCTTAGGTCTTGGTACCAGTTACCATGTGTTGTTTTTCTCAATTTGATCTATCTCTTCTTTCATAGCATTAGTCCAATCTTTAGTACCTAGAGCATCTTTTACTTTCCTCAGCTCAAATGTAGATATTAAACATGTATTGTTCCTTACCTTGCTTCTTGTCATTAGTCCATCATTTTTGTTTCCAATTATCTTGCTCGGTGAGTGGTGTCTTCTTACATATTTAGCTAGAACAGGCTCAGTAGTAGGTGTAGGTACTTCATCATCACTCGGTTGTAGTTCCATCTGTTTAGCTTCCTTCTCTGGTTGTCCTCTCGGTAGTACATCAGTATGTACATATACAAATCTTTGATAATCCTCTCATTCCTTTTTCTTGTCTCTATCATTTTTCTCTGCAAATTCATCAATTTTCACATTTGCACTTTCCACAATCTTGTTAGTAGACTTGTTTAAACATTTGTAAGCTTTGCTCTTTGTGGAGTATACAATAAATATTCCTTCATCACCTTTAGAATCAAACTTTCCATCTCTATTATATTTCAAGATATAGCATATACTTCCAAAAACTTTGAAATAACTTACATTAGGTTTGTGCCCATACCAAATTTCATAAGGTGTCTTGTTTGTGCCTTTCTTCAATTGTACTTGGTTCAATGTATAGGCTGGGGTACTTACTTCTCTCCAGTATGTTTGAGAGATTCCCTTCTCAATCATTAGTGTTCTTGCACAATCAATAATTGATTTATTTCTTCTTTCTGCTATTCCATTCTGTTGTGGTGTTCTCGGTGCAGACATTTGTCTCTTTATCCCATGTTCATTGCAGAAGAGTGTAAACTCATCAGATGTAAACTCTCCTCCTCTATCAAATCTCAGACATTTCAGTTGTCTTCCAGTTTCCTTTTCAACTCTTGCCTTATACCACTTAAACATTTGAAAGGCATCAAATTTTTCTTTTAAGAACATGACAGACATCATTCTAGAGAAATCATCAACAAAAAAAATGAAATATCTATCACCATAGTAACTTTGTGTTCTCATGGGTCCACATAAATAAGTGTGCACTAAGTCCAAAATTCCTTTGCTAACATAGGTTTTACTTGTAAAACTTGAATTATTCATTTTTCCAATCTGACATTCCTTGCACATGACATTTTCAGGTTTATCCAATCTCGGTAGACCTCTAACTCTATTCTTTTTGCTCACCTTGATCAAGTTGTCAAAGTTAACATGACATAACCTCTTGTGCCATAACCAGACATCCTCCAATTTTGTGTATAGAAAACTCTTTTCAGAAGTATCAAGGTAGAAAAGGTTATCTTTAGTTTGTTCACCAGTGGTAATCAGATTTCCATGTTTGTCAAACACTTTTACCTTCCCATTTTGGAATTCCAGTCGGTGACCTATTGTATTTAGCTGTGCCACACTCAACAAATTGTACTTTAGTCCTTCAACCCAGTAAACATCATCACATCTTGTATTATTCAGCAGAATTATAGAACCTTTACCTCTGACAGGATATGGAGCATCATTACCAAATCTAACAAATCCTCCATCATGCTTTTCCATAGTAATGAACTTTTGTGTATCACCAGTCATGTGATGTGTGCAACCACTATCTATAATCCATGCATTTTTTTGCTCATGTGAGAGATTAAGGCTTTTTCTTCTACATACCTTTCTTCATCAGAATCATCTTTGATAGCAACATAAACAACTTCCTCATCTCCATTATCATCAGTGTCATCATCAGTTAATCCTTCTTTAGCAATGTAGCATGACTTCTTACCTTTGTCTTTGAAATCTCGGTATCTTCTGAATTTATTTTCTCTTATTTTCTCGGTTATCTTTTCTTTCATCATCCTTGTTGCCTGGACAACTAGATGCAATATGACCAATCTTGTTGCAATTGAAACATTTTAAGGGTAGCTTACCTTTGTACTTACCTTTCCCTCTTGGTAACCTTCTAGCTAACAATGTTGCAAACTCCTCTTGTTGTCTATCATCTTCAACATACAAAGTTTCCAACTCACTTCTACATTTATGAAGTCTTCCAATCACACTACTTGAATAGCTGTCACTAGAAGAAGAATCTCTAGGGTTTCCAATATTCAAGGATGACTTGAATGCAGATTCCATCTTAGTAGTAGTAGTCAGACTATTATCAAATTCATTTAACTCAAATGCAGTCAACTTACCAATTATAGAATCTATTGAGACTGTCATCTGGGGTATGGATCTTAGTTCTTGTATAGCTAATACTCAGATAGCATACATAGGTAGCAAGGTTCTCAATAGCTTTCTTGTCACATATTATTCATCAATATGTCCTCCAACACCTCTGATAGCATTTACTACTTCCTTTAGTCTTGTACTATATTGTGTCACATTTTCACCTTCTTTCATTCTCATTGAATCAAACTTGCCTCTTAGACTTCCAGCCTTTTCTTTTTGAACATGTTGATCTCCTCCATGTACCAATGTAATCTTATCCGACATCTGCTTTTTTATATCACATCCATTAAGATCATTAAATTCCTGGTCGATGAGAGAAGAGGATATCTCTGTCATCAGTTGTGTGTGTTCTTGTCTTTCCCTTGCCTGCACAAGTGTCATAGGACCAAAAGGTGGTGGTGAGTACTCATTATCAAGATAATATATTGCATATTCTCCAATTCTAGAGAGATGTAATCTCATTCTACTTTTCCATGTAGAGAATTTGTCCTTACTCAACTTAGGTGCCTCCCTCTTATACATCTTTGAATCTTTAACTCAAGTCCCTTTAAACTTTTCTCTTCAAAGTACCTGAGCTTTGATACCAATTTTTGGTCCATAGAGAGGGGGGGTGAATCAGTGGACTTTAACCTATTTTAAATCTCAACCTCTAAATCTGATTCAACTCGGTAAACTATATTTACTGCACTCTAGACAACATGCAACCTTGAACAATTTAAGCAGCAACATTAACACATATCATCCTCATAAGATAATGACACATTAATACCAGATTTAACAAGGAAACCCAAATTGGGAAAAACCTCCATGGGACTTGTCACCCACAAATAATAATACTCTTTTGAAGTATGCTCGGTTAGGAGCCAATCATATTAAAGATTACAAAGCACATTGTCAAATGTGACCCGGTCAAGGGATTTCCCTCAGATCTGTTAGGATCTTCACTCTGTTAAAAGTGGCCTGATGAAAGGACTTAAAACACTTCGTTAGAATGTCACCTATCTCTAGGGTTTACAATAGGACTGTTATATCCACTCGTTTAAGAGATTTCTCAAATACAAATATGAAACATATAATAAAAACTTGATCTGTTAATGCACCAACTATCTTCTACCTTTTGCTTGATCATATCGTTTTCTGCTCACTTGGTCTACTGGATTCAGTACTTCATCACTTCTTCAATAACTCTTCTATCAATCATTCATAATCTCTATTCAGAGTTCAGAGTTTAGTCTTTTTTGTATCACTCGGTGACTTCTCTTCTGTCAACCTTTTTCCTTTCCTTCTCATTAATCAACCAGTAGCAGCTTCACATTCATGTAGCTTCATTTATATAGACAATATTTTGCCTCTTAATCTCCTTGATTAGGTTTCCCACAATTCAATCTCATTCACTCGATCATCCTTATGATTTCTTGCCGCTCGGTAAATCGCCTAACTTTGGTAAACCACCTGAATTTTACCTTGGAACTTGTTCCCTTCTTGGGACTCACAACATTTGTTTTGCCACTTAATCTCTACCTTCGATCTTTATCTTGGTTTGTAGATTTTGCAAAAAACTTCTTCCTTTCCTATGGAATCTTCCAGCTCATCATGATCTGTCTTAGATTTGATCTTATCATTAACTTCCAGCAATTGTTCCTTGCTCGGTAACTGACTTTATGACTTGGTAACATGAACTTCATTGCTCGGTAACTAACAATGCTCAGTGAATAACTTTGCTTGGTTCCTTTGCATGAGCTCGATACTTGGTAACTATGATCGAATAGAATTTCCACTCGGTGACTGTTTTCACTTGGTGCTTGATTCTTCTTTATTTACCGACTGCTCCCTTTGCTTACATTACCGACTGACTTCTCATACTCGGTAGTCTCATTCATTTCCTTTACCGACTTGACTAAACTATGTTACCAACTTTTTTATCATGAAAAAAATTATACCAATCATCACTAAGTCATTTCCTGATCTGTATTAGTTGCCCAATTAAGTTCTTCAACACTTTCATCTTTTCACTTGCTCTCTTTCCTTGTCTTCCTCAACTTGTAGTTTACTCCAAATGATATGGCAACTCAATATGAATCAGAAATCAATTTATTGACATCAATGACAAAATAACAACTGATCTAAGAGTATTCCACAACTTTGTATACCTTTGATCTCAGTCTTCATCATCATCTCATCATGTGAATATCAGTCGGTTAACAACATCATGACTAGAGCCATTGCGTACTTGGTGATGGCTATATTCTGATTAGCATTTGAGTGTGTACCTAAGTCAATGAGAAAAGATTTTCATCCTCCAGCTAGAGAATAGGAAAAATATGAGTGTCTATTTCACCCTCCTAACAATGCAATTTTTTTTTATGTGCTTGCAAAATAATTAAAAAGATAAACTCTTCAAACAAGCAACAAAATTCAAACCTTGGTCTACATGTGTTTTTCAATCATTGAAAAATCTCAAAAACACAATCTTCAAACTTCACGCACTTTTTAAAATGAAACTAACAAACATTTGAATAGTGGGAACTTGCATAATTGTCTCTCAAAGGAAGATAGTTTATTTTGAATCCCCTTTTGACTCTTTAGTCTATCCTTATTGCTTCTTTTGGTCTCATTGTGGCTATATCAAAAACTTTTTCAGACATCTACCTTGCATGTCCCGTCGGAATCTTGTAACCTGTCTCAATATGTGTGGTCTACCCACTTTTTATAACAACTTGGTTCCTAGCTCACTATCAAGGCATTCTAACCCTCTGACACTGGAATCATTACTTCCACACAAACACAAACAACACTTCTACCTAGACACACTCACTTGAACAATTTGAGATTCTACTTGACACTATTGGGAAACATTGATGAAAGTTGAGACATAACCACATGGTTAACACAAGACACAACAAGTACACATCTAAAGGATTAGAAGTACCTCCTAAATCAACACACTTTCCAGGAGAAACATCTCGCAGTTCCCTACTTGATCTAGACTCTCCACAAATGGATAGCAACACTCACAGATGGAGTGAGGCTTTTGAGGAATATAATGATGGTAAACACCAAAAGCCCAAAGATATGGATGAGGAGGAAGGACCCAAATTTTAACATGGCCCATTTGGATTGGATAGTGAAGGGGAGATCCCTGAAGATGAGTATGAAAAACTCAAATAGAGTAAGAGGTTCCACAAGATATTAGAATGGATAATTGATGACAATAAAGAAAAGTACTTCCTCCATCTAGCATCCATAGGTGTCAAATTACCTAAGGATTATGATGTGGAGAAACTCAAATAAAACGAGGTACCAAATCCTATATTTATTCTCACCAAACAACTCAATTTGATTCAAAAAAAGCTCACAAACCTCAAACAGGAAAAAGAGAAACCCAAAACACAATACTCTTTGGACGCCATTTGTCCATTTCCTTTTGATAAGAGTATCACTATGATCCTATTTCCTCCCAACATGGCAAGACCAAAGTATGACAAGTACATGGGAGAAATTGACCCATACGACCATGTGAGGGAATTTTGTGCTTTAAGCATAGAATACATGCATGAACCTACATATCTCATGCGACTCTTTCGAGGAAGTCTAGGAGGTAATTCCATTGAATGGTTCTCAAAACTGAACCCTAAGGTCAAAACATTTGAGGAGTTAATCCAACGATTCATCCAACATTACTCCTACAACATCCAACATGATGTGACTATGATGGACCTATGTAATACCAAACAAATAATTGGTGAATCATTTACACACTTCCTACAATGATGGAGGAAGATTTTTGCACGATATTCTAGGGCCATTCCTGAAACAGAGAAGATGGAGATCTTCATTAATAATCTAGTGCCTGAATTAAACTATGCATTAAAAATGCAAGACTCACCAAGCTTTGACAGAATGATTAAAAATGCCCTCCGTATTGAGGAAGTCATGGTCAAAAGGGGAGAGATCACCCTTCAAAACAAAAATAAAACCAACAACTCCAACTCCAAGCCTAAATGGTGGAAGAAAAACAAGAATGTTGTCAATGATGGCATAGTAGACGCATCCAATGTTGGTCCTAAACCTAAAGTATTCAATCTAACCAACAGTATGCAAGCAAGCAAGTATTCCAAGGTAACAACTCCCATACCCAAAAAAAATAATGATAATGACAAGGGACGATCATGGACTTCCAAACCTCATAGAACACTCACTCCTTTGGGAGAGCCTCTCGAGACTATTGTAAAAACACTATTGGATAACAAAGTTCTCACTATCCCAAATTCCAAACCATGGGAACCAATGGTCAAACCCAAGTGGTGGGATGATAATTCCTTTTGTGTCTTTCATAAAAAACAAGGGATACAAGACTAATAATTGCCTTAAGCTCAAACATGTCATTCAAGACCTCATTGAAGGAGGTAAGATCAAAGTAGATGGACACACTAACAATGAGGATCATATAGCATTCAACAAACCCTTTCCTAATTACAATCAAGGAGAAATATCTAAAGGGAAGAGTAATGAGGTAAACAACACCTATTCCAAAAATGACAATGTGATCAATATGCTAGACATTAAGACTGAGTCCATTAATGTGGTCATAATCAAAGGTGTCTCATTCCACTCAAATTTTGTAACATGGAGCCAAGCACAGGTCACAATCAAAGGACCTCCAAAACCAACATTGATGTCCAAGGTTCCTATTATAACTATTCCTAAACCAGCAACAAAACACGCAGTTACGATTCCTGGAGCAAAATATGACTTGGTAGACCATTTGCAACGAACCTCTACCAAAATTTCCATTTTTGAGTTGCTCAAAATATCTATAGTACATAGGGAAATCCTAGAACAAGCTCTACATGATGCTAACTTCCCAAAAGATATTGATATAGACAAATTCCAAGTGATGGTCAATCACATATCCGTGCCACGTTACCTCACCTTTTCTGAAGAGGATGATAAGTTGTTGACACATCCACATAATCAACCCCTCCATATTGAAGTCCTTATTCATAAATCTCATGTCAGACGCGTGTTGATAGATGGAGGTGCAGGATTGAATATTTGTACACTTTATCTAATCAAGATATTGGGTCTCTTAGAACAAACAATTGACTCTAGAAGCAAGATAACTATCAAAGCTTATGACAAGGAAGAAAGATCCTCTAGAGGTCTTATTGTTCTACCTATCAGAGTCGGGCCGACTAAGAGGAATGTCACATGTCAGGTTCTGGATTTACCCTAGGCCTACAATATCCTATTAGGGAGACCATGGATTCAAAAAATACAAGTTGTGCCATCTACTTACCACCAGTGCGTAAAGTTCCCACATAATAGGGTGGAAGTGACAATTCCTATAGACGCTAACTACACTTGTGATAATATCAAATCTGGTAGCATGATCCCACATAACAAAGAGGCTATGGATGTATTTTCTCCTAAAACTACCAAGGACATGGTTATGAAGAGTTTTGGCAAAACCTTAAAACTTGAAAAAATAGGCATGGGAGAATACAGGTATGGGAGAGTACAAACTAGACCTGACTCCCTCACTGATAGAACTTTCAGAATCACCAAGATCCTATGGAAAAACTTCCTCGACATTCACACCTATAACATTCAAAGAGCCAGAAGTACATAAAGAAACTGGTATGGTAAAGGCATCCACATCTTCTTTGGATAACATAGAAGAATAGGCAGTCTTGGACTGGCTTTAGAAAGGAGAACCGGTGGAGTCTGAGATATCCCCAGAATAGTATGGCAAGGGTTATGATTTCCTCAAACAAATGGGATACAAAGGAAAAGGACCTCTAAACAACACAGGTTGAGGGCTTATTGAGCCTATAACCATAGAATTTTAGAATACCAGAGACAAAACAGGACTGGGTTTTAATACTAAAACTGATAAACCTGCTTCAAAAGGTAGTCCAAGCTCAGATAAATGGAGTGATGAAATAGATGAAGTAGAGCAGTGGTCCTACAAAATATTATTACACATTGGCATAGAGGATCCCAACTACCAAGGAGAGTTCTATGTACCCATCTTTGAGGTACCACAAGATCTTCACACCCCCTTGTTAGCACAACCTCCCATTCAAGAGGTGGGAGACACCATAGCAATTGGTCCAAAGATATCATTAATAGAAACAATTACTCAAGAGACACCCCGACAATAGGATTTACATCCTAACTGGGGGAAATTGGTCACAATTTCACATGTCCTTGATCTACCTCACTTTGATCCATAGGTAGCTAATTGGGTACATCATATAACCATTGCTGAATACTTAAACAGATCTGATGATGAGGTCACTGAATCTCATGACTATGAATGGGAAGAGCTATCTATTACCACTAAAGATATTAGAATAGATACAATTCATATGTTTGCGGCACCCTCAGCTCCTCGTAAATAGCCTGACACTACTCCCAATGGCACTAATAATCCTGAAGTAGAAGAGGAGTTCCTTCCCCCGATCATTGATGCAGAAATTGGTGAATACATAAGTCTAGAAGAATCTCATAGGCTACAAGCAAGAAGCCTCCTTTTACAGAGAGATGACGATGAGATTTCTACTGATGAGTCACTAGAGTTTGGTCTACATATAACTAACCATGACCCTTTTATTGATGATCTCACTCTTATTGATCTAAACATTGAATAAATTAACTTAATAGACCACGTCATGTTGATTAATGGTCTTGATGCTAGCACAATGTTGTCCTTCCCAGAACCTAACTCCCTAACATTGGTACTTCTAGACCTAATTGATTGGACTGAAATAGATCCTACTCCTATCCTAGACTTTCCCAATGACCACACCCTAGCTTGTTATCTCAATGCTTGTGAACCTTACCCTTCTTCCACCAATGCAAGGAGCGAGAACATGTCACAGGAGGATATCAAGTTTCTCATTCAAAAACTAAAAAATGAAAAAACAAAGTAGACTGATGGTGAAAACCACTTTGTGGTAGTATCAAATCCCGAAATAGTAAAGAAAAAAGATGTATCCAATGGTGAAAACCTCTTAGAGGCGCCAAAGGATGAGACTCTTTATATCCTCCCCAGACACTTTCAAGAAAGGTCTTTAGTACTAATGGAACAACCACAGCCAATAAATTTGGGCACTGTTGAAAATCCTCAAATAGTTCACCTTGCACAATCTTTATCAGAAGAGGAGAAAAAAAATTTCATAGAGTTCCTGAAAGAGAAGAAGATTAACTTTGCATGGTCTTATACTGATATTCCAAGGCTAGATCCTAATCTAATCATGCATCACTTATCTATAGCTCCCAGGATCAAGCCCATGAAACAAAAACTTAGAAAGATGCATCCTCATGTTACATTATTGGTAAAAGAAGAACTAGAGAAGTTGTTAAAGGCTAGATTTATCAAAGTCATTGCCTATGCAGGATGTATCTCCAATGTGGTCCCCATATCTAAAACTGATAAATCTATCAGGGTTTGCACTGACTTCAAAGAATTGAACAAGGCGTGTCTGAAAGATGACTTCCCTCTACCTAACATTGACATGATCATAGACCTCACTGTAGGCTACCATATGCATTCATTAATGGATGGATTCTCAGGCTATAATCAAATCAAAATTTCCCCTAAGGATCAATAGAAAATTGCATTTACATGCGCATGGGGCACCTTATTCTGGAACATCATGCCATTTGGGTTAAAGAATTCCGGTGTAACATATCAAAGAGCCATGATGACTATATTCCATGACATGATGCACAAAAACATGTAGGACTATGTGGATGACACATTGGCAAAATCCAAAGAAAGAGGTACTCACATTGTTGACTTAAGAAAGATCTTGGATCATGTGGAATAGTTCCAACTCAGACTCAACCCAAAGAAGTGTACCTTTGGGGTCCAATCAGGGAAGCTCCTGGGATTCATTATTTTAGCAAAGGGAATTGAAGTAGACCCTGCTAAAGTTAAGGCTATACTAGAGATGGCTCTTCCATGCAACATCAATCAAATGAGGATGCTACAAGGAAGACTCTAGTCCATCAGGAGATTCATGTCCCAACTTGCAGATAGGGCACAATCCTTTACTAAATTACTACATAAAGGGGTTACTTTCAAATGGGATGAACACTGTGAAGCAAACTTTAGGGAATCGAAAGGATACCTAGCTACTCCTCCTATTCTTATGGTGCCTATTCATGGAAAGCCCCTACTCCTATACATTTTAGCTACAACTACCTCCCTAGGAGTATTTTTAGCACAAGAGGATGAAACAAAGAAAGAAAGAGCTATCTACTACATTAGTAGAACACTGGTCACCTATGAGCTCAATTATAGAATTATTGAAAAAGCATGCTTAGCAGTCATCTTTGCATCACAAAAATTAAGGCACTACATGCTCTCTCATACAGTGAAGCTCATTGCTAAAATAGATCCTCTAAAGTATCTCCTAAACAGAACAGCATTGATAGGATGTTTGGAAAAATGTGTCCTGATTCTAAGTGAGTTTGACATTGAATATGTAGAACGAAGAGCTATGAAAGGATAGGTCCTTGCAGATCAATTGGTTGATTCACCCCTCTAGGATGATGAACCTTTAACGATTGAATTCCCTAATGAAAAAATCATGCACCTAATTGAATATCCATGGAAGATGTACTTTGATGGTTCATTTACCCAACAAGGTTCTGGAGTAGGGGTCCTATTCATAACTCCTCAAGGTTACAAGATTCCCAAATCTTACAAATTGATGTTTCCATGCACCAGCAATATTTTAGAATATGAAGCATTGGTAAACGGTCTTAAGCTAGCTATGAAGTGTAAGATTGTAGACTTACATGTGTATGGTGACTCCCAACTAATTATCAATTAGGTCAATGGGGAGTATCAAAAAAAGGATGAGAATTTGATGCCCTACAAGCAACTAGTTGATGACCTGAAGAAGTACTTTTTCTTTGTCACCTTCCAGCAGATACTAAGATCAGAGAACAAAGCTGCAGATGCTATAGCCACCTTGGCATCCATGTTACTACTAGAAGAACATCAATTCTGCTATGAATTCTTGGTGGAAGAACTATCCTATCCTACCTTTGATACCCCTGAATACCAGGTAATATGTGCTTTGAACGCCCCAGACCAATCTCAGTATGCCAATATCATTTCTTACCTTTCTGACCAAACCATCCCTAACAATCTATTCAAAAATGAGAAAAGATCCCTGATTAGGACAGCATCACTTTATGTCCTCATAAATAACAACCTATATTGATGCGATGTTGATGGTACACTTCTTAGGTGTTTAGAACTTGAAGAGTCTGATCTAGCATTAAAAGAAGTCCACGACAGTGTATGTGGATCACACTCAAACAACTTTTCATTAGCAAAGAAACTACTCAAAGTAGGCTATTACTGGCCTACCATGGAAAAAGATGCTATTCATTTTTCAAAAGCATGTCTTAAATGCCAGACCCATGGAAATATTATCCATGCTCCTACTAGATAACTTATACCTTTCATAACACATTGACCATTTCAGCAATGGGCATTTGACTCGGTTGGACAAATATATCCTAATTCTTCAAATGGATACAAGTTCATCATTACAGCCACTGAGTATCTCACAAAGTGGGTCGAGGTCATGCCACTAATCAAAGCCATTGGCAAATAGGTGGCTATGTTCATTATGAACTACATTATTTGTAGATATGGGATACCCTCTTCAATTGTAACAGACAATGGGGGCCAATTTAAAAATCAAGACATTGATGACCTTTGTGCACAGTTCCATATCACTCAACATTGCTCCTCAATATATTCCCCTCAAGGTAATGGACAAGCTAAGGCATCCAATAAAAATATTCTCAAGATTCTACATAGAACTATGAGCAAGTCTGGCAGAGACTGGCATCTACAACTGAATCCAACACTATGGGCCTACTGAACAAGCATCCGAACACCGACTAGAGCCACACCATTTGCTCTAGTCTATGGCGCTAAGGTAGTACTACCTATTGAGGTTGAAATTCCATCTTTGCAAATATCTTTACAAGGTATGGTTACTGATGAGCATTACCGCATAGATAGGGTGAATTCTTTAGACCTACTAGATGAGCGCAAATAATAAGAGTTCGACCACCTCAAAGTGTACCAATCACATATGTCCAAAGGCTACAACAAGAAGGTCAAACCACACAAATTTGAAGTGGGAGATCTCGTCCTCAAAGAGAATCCTAAGAACCAACCTAACAGAGAGTAGAAAGGAAAGTTTGAACCTAACTCATTGGGACCTTATGTTATCACTACCACTTTTGGGACTAGAGCTTATCAACTAGCTACACCTGAGGGAGACGTTCTTCCAGACCCTATCAACACTCTACATTTGAAGTGGTTCTATGCTTAATGTTTGGCTAGCAAAGCCTGTATAGAAAAACATTTTTACAAAATACCAAAAACATTCAGAAAATTGATCCTGAAGAAATCCAAAAACAATGGAAAAGGTCCTACAGAAAGGGTATCTTTGGTGAAAACCTGGCAAACAGGTGCCTTGATACTACAAAAACATTCAAAAAAAAGAAAAAATAGCAAAAAATTGAAAAAGAGAAAAAGTGCCTTGATGACAACCTGGTAAAATAGGCATCTTGGTAGCAAAAAGAAAGAAAAGATCTTGCCAAGTGGTGAAAACTTGGCAATCCAGTGTCACTTGTGTTCTGCACTCCATCTATCAATGCACCACTGATACTAGGCCTTCGTAATTATACCTATGCTCAAATACTAACTTCATTTCCCCAATGGCTATCTTATCCTCACTTGGGATTTGTCTGCATTTACATCTTAGGAATAAGTCATTCTGTACTGGGGGCATCTTTCCTGGCATGGTAGGTTGCGGTTGCTAGGTTTCTCTAGGATGGTTTGCCTTCTGAACACAATATTTCTTGATACATGCGACACAATGTCACTTTTCAAAACAAGGGTGTCTTTTCAAATATCACATATCCACACATGACATTTACAATAATGGAGTTCCTACAAGGCTATAATGGATCACAAACATGAACAGATTATCCTATCAATGCACAGGCGGAAACACCATATTGCTTATATTCCAATTTTCTGATGCCTAAGTCTATTTCTGACATTCTAATAAACATAGTATTCATACTTTCATAATATCAATGGGTATTAGTGATTGTTGTACTATCAAGTGGTATCCATTTCGAAAAGTGCCCAATGATGATAAAATATTCCAATATCTGCAAATCAGTGACAAAGTCCTAAGAGTCTGCATATATATGCATTTAGAGATTGCATGATGCATTTTTGAAAGATCAACATAAGGATTTGAGCTCAAACTCCTTTCTATTTTTAATTCATCTGAAAAACAAGCTATTTACATACCCATGATTCCTAAAATCTCTTATCTATCAGGAACAAAATCAAACTCACCTTTTCAAAAGTAATTAACTTGGTAATCATGTATTTATTTTTAAATACACCATCTTTTTCCACTTCTTCTACTCCATTCTTTCATTCCCTTACCCAATCACTGCAAGTGATACACCATTTCAACAGAGAGATTTTATTCTTTTTCCTTCAATTTTGTTCCCGAGGGGGCATGATCACACTATCATCAATCAAATTTTTGCTTGAAACAGCATTAAAAATGACTTTGTTATCAAAAAAACTAGGGACATGACAGTTTCCTTGACTAAAGTCAAAACTGTTAGATTGAAAGCTTTGGTTCTCATAAGTTGGATATCTTGTGTTCCCTCATTTTAAAACATTCTTATTAAGCTTCTGGCAGCTTCTTACTGACTTTTGGACGACAACCAAGTTCAGAATCAGTATTATCAATCTTTGGATGACAACCAAGTTCATAATTGGTATCTTTAAAAATATTTTATTGATTTTTGGATGACAACCAAGTTCAAGATCAATTCTATCAGTTTAGTCTGATCAAGTGCGAGACTGATCTCATCAACATTTTCTTTGACAACCAAGAACAAAATTCTCAATCTTTCTGAAGTCAAAATCAAAAATTTTCTTTGAATCAATGTGTTGCTCGCACATTAATTCAAAGAGGGGAAAATGTAACCACCTAGATTTGGTCTGCTTTGACTATAGACCCTATTTTCCCTAAGTGTGATCATACCCCCAATTATGTCCAAATGACCCTGTTACTGCTTGGCATAATTCCTTCGAATCAGATTTAATCTCCTAAGTGATCTAATCACTAATTTACATTAA
>MU223269.1:1266660-1300073 GCA_018584345.1 Thuja plicata
TTCAGTATTTTGCATATTGATGAGAATACAATTTCTCTCTCTCTCTCTCTCTCTCTCTCTCTCTCTCTCTCTCTCTCTCTCTCTCTCATGCTATTCATTGGCCTCTAGATCTTTGGGTTGTTGCTATTGGCAAATTCTTATAATTTTGGAAGGCGTACTCATACAAGGAGTGGAACAAAGATTCATAGGATTGAAGATTTATTTTTATTTTTGGTGTTTTTGTATGTAGTTGGATTTGTTAATAAACATATTTTTCACTTTAAAATAAATAGGAAAACTATGAGCTTCTCAAGGAAAGGTGATAAAAATTATCAACAATGATTAGTGAGATCAAGGATGGAAAAATGATATATTCCTTTACATTTAAGAGGGACAACTCCCTTATAGGATTAAATTTTGTGTTTTGGAGTATTTTTAACTTGAAAGTATGAAAGGAAACAAAAAAAAGCATTACATTTTTTAAAAAACAAACTACAAACATAAATGTACAAAAAAAACTCTTACTGATAGAGGAAACCATAAAAGCTTATAGAATCCCAGCTCAAAAATACATGAAGAGCTAATAAAGTGAGAAACAAACAAACAACTAATCAACATAAGAACAATCAAATTTAGGAATAATGATCAACATAAGAAACATAGTTCCTCTTGAATATTAAGACGAACATAGATCCCAAAATCTCCAACACTTCTCCTACAAAACCCTCCCCTAATCAAAACAAGTAAAAAATCCCCTTTTACATATGAAACTCTTTTTTTGAATTTCTGTCTTTACACTTTCTAACTACTTGAAAATTATTTATTTCCTTATTTGGAAGAACCTTTCAAATTCCCTTCAATCTCAATATTTTCAAGTTTTCGTTCTTGATATCATGCTTAAATTGAAATTCCGAAAGAAAAAAAAAATTTCTTTGTGTGATTTATATGAACATATGGCATAATGCTGACATGTTTCCTTATAAACATAAACATATTACATTTGTAAGAGAAGAATAATCGAATAGAACCTTTATATTCTAAGGATTTGATGGCATCGAAGTGGAAAAGAGAAATTAATTTGGAGATAAGATGGAAGAAGACATAAATTTAAAATTCAAATGAAGAAACAAACATTTAGAGGTTGGGATTAAGACTCATGTAATTTATAATTTTTTTTATGAATAGATTCCTTTTCCATTAATATAAAGTATAAAGTACACTATTCACAAAAAAGGGGTTGGGGGATACAAGATCACCCCATAAGAGTCACTCGACAAACAACTGGACACATCAGTTATTCATCAAAAATACATATTAAAAGAAGCCCTCATGCAGCCAGAGCAGTCACAGCCGAGGGAGGAAGATCTTTGTCTTCAGGCTTTCCCCACACATTGGGGTCTGGAAGAGTCCAACCATCTTCTTCATCTTTTTCTTCCATTTCTCCTTCCTCCTGCCTTGGAGAGATTGCAAGAGCCAGGCAAGGGAAGTTATCAAAAGTGGAAAGGGGCCACGAAACATCTCCAGTGGTCGAAAACTATCCAGTACCAATAACAAAAGGAGCAGGAGAAGTAGGTCAACCGCCGGCCAAACATCAATGAGGAGGAGAAGTTGAGTGGCGCCTCCAATTTTCTTTGTCGCTAGAGGAGAGACAAGGGTCCTAAGACTGAGGAGTCTGGGGAAATTTGTAAATATCAATTTCATATAATAAAATTATAAGGTTTCTAATAAAAAGTGTTTCAACAATTGTATGGATTGTATTATAATACATATATTTTGTGTATAGAAATCGTGAATTAATAATAATTTACAAGTTACAAATGGTTTTTAACTGTTAGTCTTCAAATTATTCTTAGATCAAGTGTGATGGCACAAACAGTAGTGCCTTCAGAATTTAGAAAACATCAATGTTAATCAAATAGCAACTTTGTACATTATTTAATTTAATCCAAAATATATTAAGCTTAAACACAAATAAAATCTTATCTCCCTAAACTAAATATTCAATTTTGTAAGTAAGATGTTTAAGGTAGGTTAAATATAATTATATTTAAACAAAATATATTTTTACAAATATAGAGAGTCCTGATATAGAAGGCTAATTTTTCATTTAAATGTCATGGTATGTTAGGTTTGACAATATTTGAGTTCATGTATTCATAAAGTTAATTTATTTATTTGATATCTCTTTTAGAATGTTTATTAGAAATAATAAAATAAAATTCACTCCTTATAGTTATTAAAAGGTTAGTTTTAGTTTTCATGCTTTCAATTCAACGATTGTATAAATTACTCTTTTTTTTGTTGGAGGTTCGGAACCTCTTTGGCTAAGAGCCAAGGACTGAGGGGTATCCATTCTGCCAAAATCCGTCTGGGGCATG
Source organism: Thuja plicata (assembly GCA_018584345.1). NCBI lineage: Eukaryota > Viridiplantae > Streptophyta > Pinopsida > Cupressales > Cupressaceae > Thuja > Thuja plicata. The sequence goes on from MU223269.1 coordinate 1,269,018, forward strand.
ATCCTGACCTCATCCGTTATGGTGTTGGAGCCTTTGCACTCAGCAAGACTTAATCCCTGGTGGGCTCATTGATAACCAAACAACTTCACCAACAGACCAAGGGCATTAATATAAAGTATAAAGTACACTATTCACAAAAAGGGGTTGGGGGATACAAGATCACCTGGCAAGAGTCACTCAACAAACAACCGAACACATTAGCTATTCATAAAAAAAACATATTAAAAGAAGCCCTCATGCAGCTAGAGCAATCACAGCCAAGGGAGGAGGATCTTTGTCTTTAGGGTTTCCCCACACATTGGGGCCTCGAAGAGTCCAACCATCTTCTTCATCTTTTTCTTCCATTTCTCCTTCCTCCTGCCTTGGAGAGATTGCAAGAGGCAGGCAAGGGAAGTTATCAAAAGTGGAAAGGGGCCACGAAACATCTCCAGTGGCCAAAGACTAGCCAGTGCCAATAAAAAAAGGAGCAGGAGAAGTAGGTCAACCGTTGGCCAAACATCGACGAGGAGGAGAAGTTGAGCAGCGCCTCCAATTTTCTTTGTCGCTAGAGGAGCGACAAGGGTCCTGAGACCGAGGAGTCTGGGGAAATTTGTAAATATCAATTTCATATAATAAAATTATAAGGTTTCTAATAAAAAGTGTTTCAACAATTGTATGGATTGTATTATAATACATATATTTTGTGTATAGAAATCGTGAATTAATAATAATTTACAAGTTACAAATGGTTTTTAACTGTTAGTCTTCAAATTCTTCTTAGATCAAGTGTGATGGCACAAACATTAGTGCCTTCAGAATTTAGAAAACATCAATGTTAATCAAATAGTAACTTTGTACATTATTTAATTTAATCCAAAATATATTAAGCTTAATCACAAATAAAATGTTATCTCCCTAAACTAAATATTCAATTTTGTAAGTGAGATGTTTAAGGTAGGTTAAATATAATTATATTTAAACATGATATATTTTTACAAATATAGAGAATCCTGGTATAGAAGGCTAATTTTACATTTAAATGTCATGGTATGTTAGGTTTGACAATATTTTATTTCATGTATTCATAAAGTTAATTTATTTATTTGATATCTCTTTTAGAATGTTTATTAGAAAGAATAAAATGAAATTCACTCCTTATAGTTATTAAAAGGTTAGTTTTAGTTTTCATGCTTTCAATTCAATGATTGTATAAATTACTTTTTTTTTTGTTGGAGGTTCATAACCTCTTTGGCTAAGAACCAAGGACTGAGGGGTATCCATTCTGCCAAAATCCATCTGGGGCATGATCCCGACCTCATCCCTTGTGGTTTTGGAGCCTTTGCACTCAGCAAGACTTGATCCCTGGTGGGCTCATTGAGAACCAAACAACTTCACCAATAGACCAAGGGCCCATTGACATATATTATATATTTTGAATTAGATCTCTTTCATTAATACAAGTTGTCAATTTTGTTGTTTAAATTTTTAAATACTAAAAGAAATAACAAATCTTCAATAAAATAATTTGTAAGTAAATGTGAAGTTCACTTCTTATAGTATGAAAGAAGATTAGTTTTAGTTTCTATGTTTATAAGCTATTAATAATACTGCAATGATGTTTACTTCTTGTAGCTTGTAGTTTGAAAAAGATTAGAATTAATTTACATCTTTATAATTTAATGACCATATTACAATTATATTAAAATTACTTTTGAATTAGATTTTTAATGAAATAATTTGTAAGACATAAATATAATGACTAGTAAGTTTTTGTATGTTGTTTCAATTGTGTGAGCATTTTTGTATTGAAACCTTTTGGATCACACTCTGTGATGGATCATTAGGATGCGAAAGCACATGAGGAGAAAAAAAAAATCAAACTCCGTGATTGATCATCCGGATGATAGAGAGTAAAAGGAGAGAGAAATCTCACTTTGTGATCGATCATTTGGATGATAAAGAGCATAAGGAGAATTTTTTTTTACTTATGCTCTCTATCATCCTCAATCACAGAGTGTGATCTCAAAAACATTTTTTAGGACTTATGCTTTCTATCATCCCGATGATGGATCAGAAAGTGTGATCTGAAACATTGTTGCGAAGACACTCGCACAATGAAAACATATAACTTATAGATTGTGGAAATCTACTTGCTCTTATTAGTTAGTCTTCTAAAAATAATAGTTTAAACTAATTAGCTTATCTAAAAAAACTAATGAATAATGTGCCAAATTTTTATTAATTTTTAAATTAAACCTTAAATCAAATATACAAGTCTTCTAAACATAATATTTTGAACTATTAACTTAACTTTAAAATATTTTGAGCTACTTAACTTACCTTAAAATATTTTGATTTGTTCTCATTTTATCAAATCGAAAAATGGGAACCGGTTTATTTATAAACAACATATTTTTAAAAATCCTTATAGGGCACCTAGAACTCCTAAATTATAAGTCGGATTTTTCTAATTTTACCTACTATGTTCTTACACCACTAGTCGTTTTACCTCAAAAATGTCAGTAGTTGTGGCCAAATGTCTTAGTAGTAGTTACAAAATATCATAATAGTGGTGCACAAATGGGCCAATTACCAACCAAAATAGGTAAAAAATGATCTGTTATAAACAAAAGCATAACAGTTATCAGACCCATTGTCCATAATTGAGTCTTTTCCCCTAATCAAAACACATCCAATTTTAGTAGAAGAAGCGAAAACTTGTCAAACATTATAAGGTTCAATGGGATTGTGGGTAAGGACGTACATATTTTGTATTTAAATATTTCTCTCTTACAATTTGAATGGTGATATGTGGCACAATCCCGAAGTTACTTTACCTTAAAACACGTACGGATATGAGAAAATATATATATATATATATATATATATATATATATATCAAATTGGAGATGCGGGGTATCTATCCCTGTACCTCTAGCATGCTAAGCGAGCGCTCTACCATCTGTGCTACATCCCCTCCTGATTAATTTCATATATGTATTTCTAATTATACTATGTTTTTCGTCATAATGATAAATCTCAAATGTATGAATATACATGTACTTTATGTGCCTTCTAAATGAGAGAAGCTTTGCGTGAAGTAGGTAGATTCTAAGGTTACCCACGCTCTATTATTAAATATAAAGATACTTAAGACTATGAAGCGTCTTACAACACCATGCTAAATACTTATATTAACTCAAAGATGCGATTTAATCTCACTTGCATTTACAAGATGCTAAAGATTCATAAACTACAAAAAAAGCTTTTGTTATCAACTGCTTTGTTTTATTGATCAGCATATCAATCAATCATCTTTTTTTAAAGTTTCTAAATAAGCTCAATTTAAATCCAATAGATAGAGTGATAGGCATAAAGACGAGTTTGTCGAATTGTGGGCATACATCTCGCCTATGAGTTTGCCTAACTTATATGGACTCGGGCATACATCTCTTCCATTGAGTTTGCCCAAATTAGATGGATTTTGAGGCATACATCTCTTTTACGAGGTTGCCCAAATTGTAATGACTTTCCATATTTTTTTTTATAAGATTTTAGTTTACATATTGTTGTTGTTCATTTACAATACCACCAATTCTTCTTTCGGTATTATCCCCCAAATTCATAGAAGAATTCGATTAATTTATCACACTTGATGTTACTCCACCTTCTTGAAAGATAATAAATAGTATAATTGTTGTGACTCATTCTTCTCTTGCAAAGTGATGTAATTTTGTGCTCATCTTTGTTTAGAGTGTCATCTAAATGTTAAATGAAAGTGAAGTTTAGTTAGATAAGATGGAGTAAGCTCATTTCATATATGATATCCAAAGCAGATGCTTAGTCCTAACTCATTGCATTGAAACTCTTTCATATAAAGCTTCACATTAGGAATTCCCTCAAATTCATATTCTCACTACCCCCTTGCCCCTCTTATGTTGAGAAAGAGTTAATCAAACATGTTTTGTGAGGTTTTTCCATCATTCTTGAATGTTTTAGTCGCCTCTTTTAAGTTTATTACCCACCCTTTACGTCATTTTCTAGTCATGGAAGTTTGATCTCCTTGGTTCATCCTTCTCTTAAAACGTGATTGCTAATAAATTTTGCCATGTGATCAACATACACCTTTAGAGGTTTCACAACTAAGTTGTTTTTCTAAAAAATATTCTTCCTTTAGAGATACAAACTTAGATTTTATGCTCTAGCTTGTCTTTTTAGATGTCGAATCTATCTTCAATTCTTAAGTAGTAGTTCAAGGTTAATGATGATCTTGCTAAACAAGTTACAGGTTTGAAAGCCCAACTACATACTTTGGAAGGTAAACATAGTGTTTTGAGCTTAAAGATAGCTCAACTTGCTAAGGAGACCACTCACTATCAACCTTATCCAAAACTTTGCATGTAGTAAAGACAAATAATAATGCTATCTTAATAAAATACAACCTATTATTATTAGTATTGTGATCTTGAATATTAATTATATCTAGACTTATTTTTGGACTAATGGTTGGGGTTCTTCTTCTTGTTATTATTATGCTTATTCTACTTGCTTAGTTATGTGTTTCAGCTATGTTGTTTTTTTCTTAGTAGATTCAAGTGATAGTTTCCTTTGCATGCTTTTGGTATATTGCAAGGCTCTAAATTCACTCTAGGAATGTAATACTCAATTGATTATCTTCTATTTTTAATTTCATAGTCTATTGTCATTTTAGGAGATGGTGTATAGTTCAAGTTTTTAGAATAGTGTAACGCTACATTCATGGTTAGATATCATGCTCCAAAGTAACATATCAATGCTTATGCAAGTACAAAAAATACAGACCATACATTGCACATTATAAAGAAAAACCTAAAAATTAACTCAGAGAAACCAAATATACATGAAAAAATTAGGAAATTAAGGTTTTACCTTCTCTAACCTTTATCTCCTTTGTTGATTGGAAATTTTATAGTCTATTTGAGGCCTACACAAACACATTAAAAGTTGAATTAGATGCCAAGATACCTAAATTAAATGTTACTTTCTCATTTGTTAGTTACAAGGTTTACTACCTAATTGATACCGTCATTGATACCTTACAAGATGAATATGTCATCTACCTAAACAATGATTACTGCGTCTTTATAGATTTATAGTCAATACTTCAACTCTTACAATTATAATTTAAAGGAAAAAAAAACTCTTACATGATTACTATTAATACTAACTCTTCTGAGACTTATTAATACAATTGAAAAGAGACTTTTCTACACTCTTCTATAGGTTCCAAAGAGGTATTACAAATGTATCATCTACAATAATAAAAAATTCAAAAGGAATGCAAACACTCATTGGAGGATATAAAAGTTGAAATAGAAACTCTAACTCTACATGTTTCTTATAACTCTTTCTTTTTATTAATTAACGAGGTAGGTGGCATGATGAAAATATTACCAAAATGGTGATTTGATTCGGCAGAGCATGTGATTAAACTAATAAATTTAATGTTTTAATGAAGGATAAAATATAGAAAATGTAAGCCATATAAACATTAGCTTTTTGTGGGAAAACCCTTGTAACAAAACTTCAACATTGAAAATATCCAAGCTTGTATTAATCTTAACAAAGAGTATACACCAATACAATCGTGTATCCCTCTAGCAATAGACCAACATCATAGGACTATCTACGAAATAACTTTATTAAAATCTATTTCATGTCTTTAATATACATAAAAGTTTCAAATTATAAACCACTAAGTGTCATCCAAAACTATGACTTGAAACCATGAGCTATACAAGGATAACATTAAGAAACCCCCTCCTAGGAAAAAGTGTAAAATCCTAGTGAATCCTACATTATTTTAGGGGGAAATTTTTCTTGGTGAAGGCAATTTTTTTTTCCAAATTGGGAAAATAAGATAGTTTGTATTGGCGATTACTTTCCTACCGAATGAAAATTTAATAAAATCCTAGCGAATAATAGTTAATGTGGGGGAAAATATATATTGTATGAGGCGAATTTTTTTTCTTTTGAATTAAAAAAATCATAATATATGAGGTGAATGATTTTATTTTGAAGGGAAAAAAAAAAATTCTATTGGTGAATTTTATCTATCGTTTGAAAATTTATTTATTTTATTGGCTAATCTTTCGTTAATTATTAGAATCATAAATATTTTATTGGCGATTTTCAAAGGATGGGACTCGTCATGTGGGCCAATGCCAAATGAAAATTTATTAGAGATGTAACATTGTAATTAATGCAATATCACGTCTAGCGAATATTGCCTTTATTTTTTGTCAAGTTGGTATTAATTAATGCAGACTCGTCACTCAACACTTTGGTATCGATAAGCACGTCTAGTCACATCACTGATCACACATGGACACATAACCTAACATCCATTATTTTATTTTTCTAAATGTATTATTTGAGACTATTTGATTATCGTAGATCAATGGCTGAAGTTTAATTTCAGCCTGAATTTCTTGAGGCAAACAAAGTTCTGCGGGAAGTCAACGGAATGATGCCACATATCAAGCCTTAAAACCTGCACTGTAACCATGATCGTTGATTACAACTGGTTATTTTTTTACATAGATGGAAGATAGTGCAACTGCAATTTATAACTCGTAACTCAGTAAGAAATAAATGTCTTGTCAATGACATTCTTTATCTTCCATTCACTCAACACAGAGACCAATGATGTACAAATTCTTACAAATGATATTACGCATGCATTTATGAAAAATACTTACATGGAGATATGAAATATTAAGGATAATATATTTAAATCTCTCACACACATAATGCATTTATGGGAAATATTTACATTAAAGATTAAGGACAATGGATTTAATAGATTAAAGAAAGAATAATTAATTGCTAAGTATCAGTGATCACTATCAATCAAGGGGCCAAGGCTATTTATAGACAATCTGGCTTCTTTCTTCTTCAATTTTATTTTGGTAGATTAAGAGTCAGAGATGTCGGTGGTTGAAATTCTGCCTCTAGTTTTAAGGTTTAGGTTTTTAGGTCTTTAGGCTATCGAGAATTAAAGATGGACACTCCAATCCATTTGAGATGCACATCCCTAGATGACCAAAAGTCCTTTTTGGGAACCGTCTAAGAAGAAATACTCACTTCAGTTTGTAGGGAGGTTGGTGGTGAGGCTTTTATAAATTATGTTGTGTTGATTTTATTGGGTTGAGAGTTCCTTGAGAATGTTGACATATACCACATCTACATGGACATTACATCCCAATTTTTTGTGTCTCTCCTCGACCTTAGAGGAGAGAAGGTTGAAATGTTGATGTTGCTAACGAAGGTTTTTAGAGAGAAATTCTTGGAGGACAATGTCGATGTTGTTATTTTTGCAGAATTAGGGGTGGGAATCCCTTGGCCAAGAGATACACCCAAGCTATTGGAGCCGGGAAGAAATGTGGCCCAACAATCCTTTATGTTGAACCTCAATGATGAGAAACTAATGTGACACAGGAAATGGGCGTGGCTTGGGAGGGATTTTCTCCAAAAATGGTTTTTCCTTGATGAATTGGACGAGTCGGACTACACATGGCTTGAAGAATTCTCAGAGATTATCCTCTCTGGAAAATTCTACTCAGACAAAAGGGAAGATGAAGATCCTTAGTTTAAACATTCCCGTTACCTTGGTGTTTTGACAATGGACATGCAAAGTTTCACTTTCTTGTTTTGTCTTTTTGTACCGATACCATCATAGCACTGGTCCATTGCCATTGCTCGAGTAGGCTATTAATAGTAGTAATTTAGTTTTTTGGGGATAGTAGTAAGAACCTAGAAAGTTGCAAGTAATTTGCAACCCTGAACTCCCTCATTTTTGCTTTAAAATTTTGGAGGGACTACGACAATTGTAAATTTTTAGAACATATTAATGGAAATTTTGAATTTTCATTTCAGTTTTCCTTTTAAGTTTTATGGATTTAACGATTTTAGTTTCATTACTTTGCACTTAGCATCTTCTTTGTTAAAATATCGATTGTATCTATCCAAATAAGGGTTTCAATTTTTGTTTTATGGATACAAAAAATGATTCTTAGACTTCTCTATGATTGTAATATTTTAATTAGTTTCTTTATCTATGTATTAGATATTTAAGTATGCTTCAGTAGAAATAAGGAAGCGATGGACTAGTACTTCCATTTTTAAATCTGAGATTCTAAATTTTTAAAATGATTAAGTTTCTTTATTAGTCCACAGACAAAGAAAGTCTCTATTTTTCTCTTCGACTTCGACCAATTAACATTTGTTTTACCTTTCTAGTTTACTCTTAATGAATGATAATAAATTTCCTGTGTAATTTTTTTAAATGTATAAATGCATAATTATTGTAATTTTTTATCCTATTCTGTAATTATTTGCATCTGTTAGCAACTTAATAGATATTTTTTATCCTTTTCTGTAATTCTTAGCACCTGTGAGGCAAGATCAAAGACTCAAGGAGTATTTCAGGCCGAATGTGGGAACGATAGCCATATTTTTCTATCTTCCTTCGTAAATGAGACATGTATCACTGTGTGATATAATAGATAGTCAATATCGATGTGTTATATGAACCAAACAAATGTTTAATGTATGTATGTGACTTATTTAGCATTAATAACTTAACTTTTCCATGTGTCATCTCATGTGTGAGACTGAAATTTTAAAATTTTAAAGTATTCAGTTATTCTTTACAATAAAACTAAAGTCTAAAACTAGTATTTCCATTTTTAAAAGTTTTATTATTGTTGAGTAATTAATTTAGATCAATGTCATCAAATTAAAAATTAAATATAAAAATTATGTGGTCTATATTGATAAATTATATGCCAAATTTGACAATGTGCCATATCGATGTGTGATAATGTAATTTCAATTATAACACAAATAGAAATAATTTAATTCAATTCAATGTTAAATTTTGAGTTAAACATTACTCAAAATATAATTAATTGTTAAATATTTAATTTAAATTAAATTTAATGACAGTGGCTGCCAACTACCGTTGGATGAGCACAGATCGACAACGTATGGTGAATTTTGGACCGAAAGGGAAAAGAAACCTCATTTTTGCAAGCCTATTTTAGAATCATGACACGTGTCCACTCACATTGTTGGTTTCATTTGATGATGACGTGTGAGGTGAATAGGTGACTACTAAAACTAAAAAGCCAAAAGTTAAAGGGACCCGCAACACCTGATAGTGACTACCAATGACCGTTGGATGAGCATAGATCAACGGTCGAAGGTGTATTTCAGGCCAAAAGGGAAAAGAAACCCCATTTTTGTAAACCTATTCTGGAATCATGACACGTGCCCACTCAGATGATCAATGTCATTTTATGATGACGTGAGAGGTGGCTAGGTACTAACAAGCCAAAAGTTAATGGGACCTGTGAGACCTGATACTGACTACCAATGACTGTTGGATGAGGGTAGATCAATGGTCAAAGGTGTATTTTGGGCCAATTTGGGGAACAGTCACCTCTTTTTGCAAATGTCCCCCAGAAACAAGGCACATGTCATGAATTAACCCTCAACTAAGTATAATTAAAATCTAAATTGGAGTAAATTGTAAAACTAAACATTTAATAAATGTAATAACTAATAAGAAATAAGGTCAATTTTGGGTCTTCGGCTGAAGTTGTAATTTAATACGATTAAGTGACATATGTCCTAGTGACATCATATATTTGTCTTCATAAAGAAGCAATAAAAGTTAACATGAGTCACAACGGACGACTCAGTACTCACAAATGTACAATTTTTGCCCTTTATGTTTTCAGTCTAAGTTTTTCAATTCTACTTCTAACTAGTATTGGAGATTCACAAAGGGGTTATGGCTTCTAGTTTGAGGATTGAGGAATGAAACAGAGTCTCTCAACTCTCTGCCCATTCATAGTCTGCACAAATTAAAATAACGCGTAAAATCCTAAGCACCTACGTCCTGCCTTTCAAATTGTTCAAATCTTGTGATTTACTGTTTAGATTATAGAACTAGAATTAGGGTTTAATTTTGAATCACCCCTGTAAATTGTATTGATTACATAAAAATAGGTTTTACAAGGACCCAAAACCTATATCAAGAGTTTTACAAATGTTCAACAAAGTTCAATTGAAACTATGTCGTAGCACCCAGAAAGGAAAGCAAAAAAGCCTAGCAGGCATACAACCTTACAAAAAGCCCCAAAAAACTAAAAACATGAGCAGGACCAGGAAAAAAAAAAAAAAAACCAAAAATAGGACAGCTACATATCATCCATAAGGTCTTGTGCCTGGACAACCATAAGTTGCATCTATCCAACAGAGTTCTTGAGATATTCAGTCTCCTTGTCTTCCTTTCGGCTTGACTTCCTAGCGCTAGCACACATACATTTTCTAGGTCCCATGGTTTACTTCACCTCTTTACCATCCTTATCCCCTTTGTCATGTTCCAGCTTCTCCATCAAGATCTTTCCATGACCAGTATACGCTTCTCCATCAAAATCACCCCTATAAATTGTAGCTGTGTAGAATTATTTGAATTGTAGCTATGTAGTAAATAGTAATACTACGATGGGTAAAACAAATCCCAAGTTTACAAGTAAAATGAAAAGATAGGAAACAAAGACAATAGACTTCCACAAACTGGTTAAAACACCAGGTTTCATTGATGAATTCCAAGATATTTATGATCTTTTTATCCATGGAAATTAGATTTGCACTTGAAAATAAGTGGAAATATCCAATGAAGGATTCAAAATTTTATCCATTTAACAACATGGTAAAGGCAACAAAAAATAAAATTATAGCGTGGGTTGTTGGGTCAGCACGCATGGCATTACCTCAAGTATTCCCTTGTCCATAAATTGTCATGGTCTTTGCTGAAAATTATGATGAAAATAGAAAAGAAATTGTCAATAAAAATACTCATGAGGAGATTTTGTCGATAACCGAGACTAAATTTGCTAGTCTTTTGGACCTAGGGTTTGCAGCACAAAACTCAAATGTGCACATTGACCTGTGAAAGCTGTCAGAGAATTATGAAAAAATAGATGCAATACAGAAAGATTCGAATATCAGAGGAATAACAAGCAGTTCTAGTCTGGATCCAGATCATAAGCCTCCTTATGATTATGATATTTTTGTGCAATGGGTTTAGGATAGTATTTCCTTGCTAGCATTTTGTTTGGGATTGGATAGTAACAAAGAAGTGGGTGCCAGCATTCTTGAAATGATTTTTCATATTCATTATGAAAAAGAACCAGTAAAATATAATTTAATTGAGAACATTGTTCATTGCATGCAAGAACAATTACTAATGATTAAAAGAGGTTCACAGAAGACATTTAGATTCACAACATATTTGTGTTATCTTCTTTTAGCAAAGCATCGTGCAATATTTTAGATAAACAAGCTTCAAATTCAGGCCCAAAATCCAATATATGAATGGACACCTGAGATAAGGATGAGTGATAACATAAGGAACCATAAAATTTTGTAGACTTATTTTGGCACCAATGTATCATAAAATTACATGCACTCCAATCCCTAGATTTCCTGTGTCTTGTAGAGATTTCATTTAACTCGGAAGTGAAATAAAATTGATTGAGTGGTACTTCATGGAAGACTACATTGTGTTAAGGTTTTATAGTTCAGTGGTAGAACCCTAAAAACTTCCATTACATGTGACAGAGAGGGTATTTTCATTGGAATATGTATGGCAGATGGAGAGCACAGATGTACTCTTTAATGGTTAGCAAAAGAAAATGATATTTCCTTCCTTTCCTTTCTCATTTGGAGGGTTCACATTTAAGAGAAGAGGATTCAAAGTGGCACATGATTTTTTTTACAATTTTTCATTTTATTGTTGACATTCACTAGTAGTATGATCCACTCAAAATAATTGGAACAAAGCTTAGATAGAATGGGAACTCTGCAAGCAAATGTCAACATGAGAGTATGTCATTGATAGAATTTTTTAAAAACATGGAGTCCTGGAACAAGGTTAAAAAAGAGATGGAGAAATACGCCACTGAAAATAATATTTCAATACAAGAATTGTCATCACAAATTATGGCATTGCACAAACAAAAAGGAAAAGTGCAGCATAGGACATCCTACAATTTCTACCAGATAGTTGATCAATCATCTACAAGCTATTCCAAAAGACCTAGTGGGTCAATGTAAACATGGTAATTGGACTCAAACCAAACTTTATGATTTTTAGGAAATGAGGAAGAATCTCGGCAAGCCAAATACCTCTACAGATCTTTATGAAGTGGAAGAGGATAAAATATTTAGCGATTTGGGCAATGAGGAGCATCTAGCTGAAGCATATCACAATGATAATGATAATTAAGATAATGAGTTTGAGTGGGATTCTATGAATCCCACATCCACTGATGTATATTCAATTGTTACTAGACTCGATGTGTCCACAAAATAAAAATATAGAAAAGGGGCAGAGATTATAGAAAAATGGGTTTTCCAGGTTGGGATGGTTTGGGTCTCACAAGACAAGGGCCTTGGTTTCTACTTTCCAAACCCACTCCACCAAAATGTGGTGAGACACGAGTCATTGAAGGTTCATCAGAAAAAGGTACTACTCAATCTGATACCCTTGCATCTTCGTTTGTTGCAACTTCAAATCTAGTTTGACCTTTTCCAAGCACTCATATTCAATCTAAATAAAATGCCACTCCCACTGGTGGGAATGGCATGGGTAGTACTAGTGGTCCAAAAAGGACTTTACAACTAAACATGAAATCAATGGATCCCAAAGATCAAGGCAGTGTGAAGAAGGAAAAGGTGATGGCAACAATGCCAATGGTGTCTGTGACTGTGAGTCCAACAATTGCCACACCTTCAGGACAAAACCCTTTGAACAGTCCAAAAAATCTACTTGTAATGGTTCAAAGTGTTATTTTTGCTAATACTCATGGTGAAATTATTAGAACCATAGGTGGAAGCTCGTACATCACTACAATTTCTATTTCACCTTTCAAACATTTGTTGGAAACACTGAGAGGGGGGGTGAATTAGTGTTTAACTATTTATTCTATTTCAACAACTTTAAACATAAATCAAACATATATCAATTGAAGCTTAACACAAGAACACATAGCACATGGTATGATTATGGGGAAACCTTGATTAGAGGAAAACCCCGGTGGTAATTAGTACCCAAAAATATTGCACTAGTATAATGAGCCTGTTAAAGTTCCTTTGCCCTGTTAGGAGCAGTCTTTACAATGCAAGTACAAAGACCTGGTTAAAGGCCTGACCCTATTAGGAGTCTTTACAAACAACCCTGTTAGGGGTGAGGACTCACTGTACAAGAGCTCACTGCTCAATCAGAAAGAAGGCTACAACCTCCTAAGAATAGATATGCACTATATCCAAAAGTGAACTGTTGTATATGACACAGATGTCTGATCAGTTTTGGTTATGCGCTTATGCTCTTATCTTCCTTAAGGGATATTTCTCATACTAAAATCTTTATAGTGTTCTTTTATATCTCTGCTCTTCATCTTTCTTCAACACTTGTAATATACCTTTACATTGCATATATATATATTTATGCCTGAATAGATGCAACTATATACAAGACCTTAGTTGGCCCAAAAACAACATTCACAGCACTTCCAAACAAATTGGCTTAAGCATGTCTACAATAATGTTTAATACAAGATTAAAAACTTATTGCAATAGGCACTTAGCCTTTACACAAAAAAATATTACACGCTAATCAAAAATTAAAGTCAGCTCCATACTTTGTATTCTGAACTGCTAGTGTACTTGTTCTTTCTGTAACTTATCTATACTGACATTCTATACCATGCGTGTATAGGGTAAGCATAAAAACATCATAGAGCTTATGTATGAAGGTGCTTAGTTTGAATCGGTCATATGCACATGAGTTGGTGCTCTGATCAGCTATGTATCTCTATTTTGTCTTGTCTTCTATACTTAGTCAATTTCCACTACAAAGTTTGCTGTCAAAACTTCATATGACTTTGTTGCCATAATGAAAACACAAAATAATTCATATACTCCCTAGGAGTCAACTTTCCAACAATCTCCCTCTTTGCCATTAATGGCAACAAAGGAATGTGGCCAAGTTACTCAAAATTGACTAACACTAAAAATGTTATATTATCTTCCTTTAACATATACTATATCATATTTCTTTGCATATATACACTACTCCCCATAAATACTTTACTCCCCCTTTGAAATTAATGACAAAGGTGTCAAAATTGTAAGTCTCTAGATACTTACTCCATGTACACATCTGGATAGGCTTTCTGCAGATTCTTCATCTCTTGCTGCTAGAATGCCTTTAGTGCATCAATTATTTGTAGGTGGACGCATAGGGCATATGTAATCTTTTCCATCTTTTTTAGATCCATAATGGGTCCTTGATCATAGGTAGAAATGGTTGCATCAATATGTTTAATGTTCTCATCCAGAACTGCTAAGGAGGGCGCAAGTGCATTTCTCAGTTGAGTCTGTCTGATCCTTATCTTACAGATCTCCATTTTAGCTTTTTCTATCTTGTCTATCTGACCTTGATAGATATTGTTGCAGATGTTTATGTCTTGGGATGACATTTCAATTTATTGTCTTATGTTATCAACCAAGATATCTGCCTCTTCTATCTTTTTGATATGTTCATAGGTGAGTTTGCCTCTGTCCATGCAGTTTGCTATAACCTTTCTACCTTTTGATCCCAACTCTTTCAATATTGTCTGACCAATCTTTAATGACTTTGAATCTAAAGAGAAATTCTTTACCAGTTCATTCAATCTTTCCTTTTTATACTCATCTTCTGCAATTCTAGTAGCTGAGTCTACTAAACTTGTAAAGTGTACTTTGAAGCTAGTTAGGATGCTATCTACATCATCAACTGACTAAATTTTAGCCACTTTCTTGTCTGTGGGCACTAGGTCATTCAGAATGTTCACTGACTCCAAAAAGAGAGGGTTTCTCATAACTTGTTTCTCTTTGGCTTTTTCCATGGCTAGGACACCGAGCTTGATCAAATCTTTTTCTCCCCATGCATCTAGACTTGTTGAGTCAGGAGTTAAACTTGACAACAATGAAGTTGATGGTTGAATGGATGGTTTGAATATAGTATTCTGACTATTATCCAAACATTCACTTTTTACTGGGATCTCCATAACTGGTGTCTCATTATTTTGATTGTCTTCTTCTCTATTCAAATCTGTTGAATCTTTAAAGGGGACTTCATCTTGTTGTAAAGATGTGTCATCAGTGCTTTACCTCCTTTGTCTTTTCAGTGCTTACAAATACTTTTTCAACTTTTTCCATATCATTATCAAAGGCGGTTATGGATATCTTGATATCGTCAATCACAATAGTTTCTCCTAAATCTTTTACTATATCAGAAGCTATTGAAATTGAGGGTGTTGAAACCTGTGGACCTTTCTTAGCTACATTTTGAATCACTAGTTTTGTAACCTGTTTGGGAGGAATTGGAGTTACCTTTGCTGTAGACGTCGTTGATGGATACATATGTCTATCCACAAATACCCGCTCAAATGCTTTCTGAGTCTCTTTACCAACCAGATCATACTCCTTATTCATGATATGGAGAACTCTTGTTTTGGTTCTGAGGTGAGGCTTTACTAAATCCAACAGAATGGATTTCTCATCATGCGGGCACACAGAGAGAAGACTATCTAATGTTTCTTCTCTTATCCTCATATCTTCTTCAATTGCTTGCCTCTTTAATACATCAAGTATGTTCCATACCTTGTCTGGTATGACTGTTTTGTGTTCCAATACTCTCCTTTTGAACTTAATCATGTGAGAGATGATCATAGAATGAATTTATGTTTTGTCTATCTCTTGGTATTTGTCATAGACATTCTTGATATATTCTAATCTTCCTTCATTAACAATTCTATTCTTTAGGACTATTAGACTAGGCCTGAATTCTACCTCAGAAGGGGCTTATGTGTTCTTTACCTTGCTCCTTGTAGTTCTTGAGGATGGATGACTTGTAGGAACTTGCTTCTTCCTTCTGGTTAACTTACTAGGTACAAAAGGTGGAGAGGATTCTAGATCAATGGTGGTTGATGGCGCAAATGTACCTTCATCATATTTCTTCTTCTTCTTCTTGGGAATATCATTAGACTTTTCCATTTTCATTTTTGTGGGATTTTTCTCAAGTTCTTTGGCAATCTTAGCTTCCCTAGCTCTGTCTAGGTCTTCTTGTGTAACCCCATGAACTTTTAGGATATTTGAGGTAATCCTTGATGCCTTCCTTTTGTTAACAGCACTGTATAAGATAGAATCAACTTGATTTGTCTTTTCTCTGTAAGTACCCCATCTAGGTTCATTGGGATCCTTGGGCACAGATAGGAGTACTTATGCATAACCTTCCAAAACATATTCTTCAATTTCATATCCAAGAGGGTGAATCCATTTTGTTCTAGGCTCAACTACCTCCATGCAAATACAGTCAGTTTCCACCATGTAGCATATGGTGTCTTTGTATTTCTCAACTACCTTCTTAGGTATCCTAAACCTCTTCTACATCTTGATCCTAAATGTTTTGATGTCCATGTCCATAGAATCTTTTGTACTACTCTCTGATGTAGCTTTTAGTGAAATCTGAGACATTGTAGGTTTACTCCTATCTAGGTAAAGATTGGAAACTTTACCAACAATATGGAAGTACAAATAGATGATTAAAGAGCCAAACCTAAATATCTTGCTCTTGTCATGCTTAATAGCTTTAATTCTCTCAATCAACTATGCACACAATAGTTCACAGAGATTATATTGAGTGTTATCTCTCACTATCCTTATTGCTGCCAGAACTGTTGCTACAGACACACTATTCAGTTTGCTTGCCTACTGAAACTTGTGTCCAAGTATCATAGTGAGTAGTTTGATGTCATTCTCCTTAATAGGATCAACAGTCATGTCACACCTATCACTTATAGATAAGCAAACTTGTTCAACCTATTTCTTAACATCCTTACCAGTAGGAAGAACTGGTCCAGTCTTAGGAAGTCCAGTCATTTCATGAATTAGGTCTGCAGTGATGCAAACAGGAACCTCGCCAATCCAATATAGGTCATCATGTATCCTACTTAGTAATATCTTAACCCATTATGGCTCATAGAACTTGTGTGTGTTAGAATACTTAAAGATAGGGTTATCAGTGAGATGCGCATATTCATCCTTAAATGAATATTCTAGTTTCATCATTGAACCCATAAGAGTTGCTATGCTATTGTCTCCAGTTGTTTCCTTCTTGCAATATATATAAGCGTAGATGTCTTCTACATGTACGACTCCAAGTGGAGTCTTAGAGAATGCTGCTTCAACATCATCTAATATAGACTTGAATGGATGCTTCCTAAAAACAAATCTCTTCCTTTCAGCAATGTCAAATATAATAGGGGTTGACATACTTACATGCAACTTGATTAAGTAGGGTTTCACGGTGATTCTGAAATGACGTGACTGCTAGGGTTCCATTACAGTCTTTAATCCTCACAAACCAACTAATTCCTTAACCTGTAGTGTTTTTCTGCTCTATACTCAAGTGATCTCTGAATGCTCAATCACAAATGCAAAGTGAGGTTTTAAAGATATTTAACCAATTTATATAAAGGTTTATTGCATTTAATACTTGTTGTCCTAAAGCGGTTTACAGAGAGATTTTAAAAATTTATTCTGAATGAAGTAAAGGCAATGTGTGTATGCATACAACCTTATTTTGTGAATACATACATGAATCCATAGGTGCATACTCAGAGGTGAGTATACCAGCCATGCAGGGGTTCAGAGCTAGAATAGCTCCCCCTAAGACCATGAGGGTCAACTATCCAAAAGTAGAAGGTGCGTCCATTGAGGATGCATCTACTATCTTGTTCTCTTCATTATCCTTCTTTACTTCAACCCATATTTTATCTGAATTAGCTTTAGCTTGCACAAACTTAACTTCTCTATATTCTTCAAATAGAGACTTTTTAGGATTCTCTTGACCTTGTGTTCTTGACCTGAAAAACCTTGAGATGTGTCCAGCTTTTCCACGTGAGTGACAAATGATAGGAGGTCTAATGTTTTTATTCATCAAGTTGCACTATTTGGTTGTGTGTCTATTGTAATTACATATCTAACATGTAATGTTTTGCAAGTTTCTTTGAGGTTTATTTCTCTGATTGTATTGAGTATGATTCCTTTGGTTTAGTTGTGACTGATTTCTTTAATTTGTCCTGCAATGAATAGCCCTATGACCAAACTTATTATAGGAGTAACAGTAACCATTGAAGGGTCTTACATCCTTATAGTCTCTTGCCAAGTGTCCATGCTTTTTATAGGCATAGAAGTTATGATTAACTTCCTTGTGCTTATCTTTTGGTGGTTCTGCTTTAGTCTCTTCATGATTCTTAGTTTTCTTTTCTTTTGCGGATTCTGTTTGAGCTTTCTTTCTTTCTTGTAGTGAATTGATCTAAATTTGAGCTATATTGTATCCTATACCAGTGGTATCACCTTTTAGTTTCTAATCATAAAGTTGTGATTGAATTAGATCAGAACTTGTGTGCAGTTTATCAATCTTGTCTTTTTCTCTTGATAATTTAGATTCAATCTTATTCTTGATGTTTTCCAACTCCAAGATTTTCATATTAGCTTGCATAAGTTCTTCATCTAGTTGTTTACTTTCTTTGGTCTTCTCTTCAATGGCTGTTAAGCTATCTGTAAGTTGTTCATTCAGATCTTCAATTTTGTCTTTTAAGGACATGTTCTCTTCATTTAGTTTCTTGACCATTTTTCCCAAATCATTGGTAGAGCAATCTTTCAGATCTTTCCTTAATTTCTTGATAAGCATTTGAGAGCCATCAACCTTTAGTTTTAGTTCTTCATTTTCTTTCTCAGGTCTGTCAAGATCTTCAAGGGCTACTTCAAGATTCTTTTTCAAATGTTTTACTTTTGTTGAATCCATGATCTCCTCAAGTGGTTAAACTTTCTTACAGAGGCTCTGATACCAATTGTTGGAAACACTAAGAGGGGGGGTGAATCAATGTTTAACTATTTATTCTATTTTAGAAAATTTAAACATAAATCAAATATATATGAATTGAAGCTTAACACAAGAACACATAACACATGATATGATTACGGGGAAACCTTGATTAGAGGAAAACCCCGGTGGGAATTAGTACCCACAAATATTGCACTAGTATAATGAACCTGTTAAAGTTCATTTCCCCTGTTAGGAGCAGTCTTTACAATGCAAGTACAAAGACCTGGTTAAAGGCCTGACCCTATTAGGAGTCTTTACAAACAACCCTATTAGGGGTGAGGACTCATTGTCCAAGAGCTCACTGCTCAATGAGAAAGAAGGCTACAACCTCCTGAGAATAGATATGCACTATATCCAAAAGTGAACTATTGTATACGACACAGATATCTGATCAGTTCTGGTTATGCGCTTATGTTCTTATCTTCTTTAAGGGATCTTTCTCATACTGACATCTTTATACTATTCTTTTATATCTTTTTTTTCCATCTTTCTTTGACACTTCTAATATACCTTTACATTGCATATATATATATATATATATGTTTATGCCTAAATAGACGTGACTATAAACAAGACCTTAGTCGGCCCAGAAATAACATTCACAACGCTTCCAAACAAATTGGCTTAAGAATGTTTACAATAATGTTTAATACATGATTACAAACTTATTAGAATAGGTGCTTAGCCTTTACACAACAAAATATTACACGCTAATCAAAAAATGAAGTCGACTCCATACCCTGTATTCTGAACTGCTAGTGTACTTGTTCTTTCTGTAACTTATCGTTACTAATATTCCATACCATGTGATAAGGCCATATTATTGCCTTTATTTTGTATAATTTTAAATACTCTATTCTAGTTTCTGACAAAACATTTGAGAACTTAGCCAGTTAAAACTTGTGATAAAGTCCAGATAGAACTGATAAACCATGGGTAGATGTTTGTGACATATTTGGCTAATATTATACATATAGTGCAGTATTTCATATAACCATTAGAATATATGTTCTAATATCTAGATTTAATTTTATTAATCTTATTGCATGAATATTTCTGCATCACAACTAACTTGACAGGAGAGAAAGCAGCAGGAGAGTGGTCGACAACATTCAAGGAAGGCTGTTGAGGACCAGCTACGGCAGAGTGATCATCACAGCACCAGGACACACGGCTGCTACAATGGAGGAGCCATTATTCTAGGATATAGGGATGTAGTGTTGCTATATTCCCTCTGCACTTTATTATGTTGAACTGGTCACCCAAGCTTTATTACCCACACCGCAAGTTGTTGCATTTCCATCTTCTTCTCCGGCATGTTTTCAGCAAGATAGTTTCTTTTCTATTTTGTAATAAGTGTTCGATCCTCTATATATAGGGATTGGACCGATAGTTTGAAGGAGATAGGAAAGTTAGAGAAAGATGTTTTTGGAAGAAAACTGTTGTATCTTACAGCAATCTATTTCAAGTTTCATGTATTGTTTCTATGTAATGATTTTTTGAAATACAATGAAGTAATTTTTGGTTTATGTTTTGTGTTAATAGATTAGCAGAAACCAACCAAGGGGGCCCACTTGGGAGGTGGAATAGGTTAGAATAGAATAGATTTCCTTCCATCATTTCCATCATTTCTAGTATTTCAGATAGAAGTTACAATTTCTTCCTACAGCATCGTACCTTGTGAATGTTCCTGTAGCATCTGCAAGAATAGTTATAATGGATGTTCTAGGTTGAAAGTATAGGTTTAAGTAGAGTTTTCAATTTCTAGCATTCATTTCAGTAAGGAGATAAATGTATTCTTTTCCTGTCGTACTAGCATAGGTTTCTTTTATGCATTTTTACCTTCCTGTAGCATAAGCAGAATGACTCCTTAAGGAACCTAGTGCACATATCATGCCGACCATTTCAAGTATACATCCCTGGGTTGACAAGTTAAATGCACCTCATAATGGGAGAAGTAGTCCTTAGATTGAATAAGCCATTCCTAAGAAAGGCCTTGAGCATGATTATTCCACACCTATTGTGAGGTGGTTCATTTTTGGCACCGTTGCCGAGGATGGTGTCAAGCTAGGAACATTTTTGAGTCATTTTTTTTCATTCCTAGATTAGTTTTTAGATTTGTATCCCTAAAAATTGCTTCACAAGCGTGAAGAATTCAATTGCATGCATCAAAAAGAAAGGAAACAAGAAGAATATGGTAGATTTCTCCCAGCAAAGTTTGCTAATTTGAATGAGGAATTTGAAGAAGTTGAGTTACCCTTTGAAGACGCAAGCCCCGACTTTCCTGCAACATCTTCCTCAAGAGAAGAACCACTTGATATAAGCGGCTTCTGACCTTTTACAAAAATCTTGGCCAGCTTTCTAGATAATTCTGGCCCAAATCCACCTAGTGTTAACAATCCAGTAGCTAATGCTCCTTTCCAGCAGCAACCCGACAATCAAATACCTCCAGTAATGGCACACCCTACTTTCCCATTTCCTCTCCCAAGCCTGATAAACAATGCTAATCTCAAAAATATACACACAACTGCTCTTCCAAAGTTTTATGGTCTTATAACGGAGGATCCTGACACTTTCTTGTTTGAGTTTGACATACTCTGTCGAAGCTTTGACTATAATATCGATGCCCATAAGCTCAAGTTGTTTCCTGCAACACTGAAAGAGTCAGCCTTACGATGGTTCATGGGCTTAGGAGCCAATGTAGCAGGTACCTGGGATGAGATGCAAACATTGTTTCTACAAAAATATAAAGATTATTGCAAAGACAGTGACCCAAAAGGAGATGATATCTTTAGGATGTCTCAAAAGGAAGATGAAACATTGGAGGACTATGCTTCACATTTTTTGTACACAATGCAAAAGAATCCCCAACATGTACTGGCAGAGGATTCACAAAAACTAGTCTTCTTGAGGGGGGTAAACGACAACTATCTGGAAGCATTAGACTTGATGTCTGGTGGAGACATATCCCAATCCTCTTGGGATGACCTCAAGAAAATCTATCTCAAGTACTCAAGGTCAACTATGAAGAAAGGCAGAGGATACTGGCCCACAGTCACAAAAGGGATTGGTTTGGGTGTTTCAAAGCTGGAAATATCTAATTTGCTTGCAGATTTCAAGTAAGATATTATAAATGATGTAGCTACACATCTTGACACAATGAATGCCAAGAAGAAGCATGCAAAAGATGAATCACAATTCGCTGAGTACTGTCCACACTACCGCAAAAAAAATAAAGATTGCGGATGTAAGCTAGTAGCAAACCTAGAAAATCAACATTTGCCAACTGACTACATGAAGATAGAAGGAGACAATGATCAAGTGTTCTTTGTTGCTCAACGTTGACCATGGGCTTCACGACAAGGTATGCCACAAGATCCTCTACAATTTTCAAATTTTAACAATAATCAGTGGTAAAACCAAAATTATCAGAACACTTCTCAGTACTCTCAACCTCAGTGGCCAAACCAGCAAAATAACCAGTGGCCAAACCAGCAGAATAACCAATGGAAAAACTTGCAAAATAATCAGTGGCCAAATCAGCAAAATATCCAATGGAAAAATTAGCAAAATAACCAGTGGCCTAATCAGCAGAATCAATGGCAACCACCGCAAGGAAATTGGCAGCAAACTAATCAATGAAGGGGGCCTCCACAATGGCCTAACCAAAATTGTGGCTGTCTACAATTACCACCTCTAGTGAAACCATCTACAATAATTCCACCTCCTACAGCACCTAATGCTAATCCAAAGCCAACCCAATTTCCTACTCAACCATAGCCAAATAACAACAAGCAGCAGTAGCAGCAAACGTACACTACTGACACTTAGCAGTGCCCTACTTATTCATTAGAGATAGCTGATATCCATTTTAGGTCTGGTACCACCCTACCTACACTTGAATATCCTATTATCACAGAAGTTGTAGACACTCCTATAGCACTACTTCCAGAAGTCGTACTGCCAAATACCAGCCAACCGACTGATATACCCAGTAGAACTACTGTCCACACTCCAAACCCACCCTTTCCACATAGGCTAAATAAAGAAAAACCTATACCCCAAGAGGAAGAAACATTTGATATTATTGAGCAGCTAAAAAATATGAACATTCAAATCCCTCTGTTCCAAGCTATCAAAGATATACCTCTTTATGGAAAGGCTATTAAGGAAGCATGCCTTAAAAAGCCAGGACAGAAGAAGAAAGACCCTCAAATAGTACATGTTGTAGGGAAATTAGTAGATATCATGTTAGGAAAGGTGGTAATACCAAAGTACTCAGATCCTGGCAGTCTAGTAGTCAACCTGATAATAAATGGACAGACTGTGAAAAATGCTCTAGTTGATTTGGGAGCAGCAATAAATGTGATGACTAAAGATAAAATGCATAGGTTAAGCATAGAAGGCTTAAGAACAACAACCACAGTGTTACAACTTGCTGATAGTTCAACTTTTACTCCAAAGGGTCTCATAGAAGATGTGATAGTAACCTTAGACTCATGGGAGTATCCTACTGATTTTCTTATCCTATCACCTAAAGTAAACTTTGTTGTCTATCCTGTAATCTTGGGAAGACCCTGGTTAGCCACCATTGATGCCAAAATTAATTATAGATCAGGAAGTATGACAATTTTAAATGGTCAAGCCATAAGGAAGCTAGCCCTATATCCTCCTGCCCAACCCCAGCCAGACTTGGGAGAACCTATTTGGCCAAACTTAGGGGATGAGGAGGAAGAGCTGAATTTAGTAGCCCAGCTCATGAAGTTGCATAGGCAATATTTTCTAAAGATGCAAGAGGAAGATGATGTGATATAGAGCATTCTTACCAATGAATGTATTGTGGCTAAAGATGTTTCAGAAAGTTCTATTTTACAGATATGTACCTATGAGGACTGTATGTCTCCAACAACCCCTGAAATAATTGATCAATTACTGACAAGTGAAATAGCTAGAAGTCCAGTGCCCAAAGTGTTAATGGCAGAGCTAACAACAACAATGGAAATTTCCTATGGTCGTAACCTGCATGTGAACAACAAGCTATCCCAATAACAGTTGGCATTGTTAACCAAGCTCCTCAGTCAGCATGAAAAAGAATTTGCATGGGATTATGGGGATATGGAGGGACTAAACCCTGAACTCTGCACCCATAGAATCTACATCAGTGATGGAAGCTTGTTAATCTGTCAACCACAGAGGAGAATACATCTTGCACTAAGAGAAATAGTTAAAACTGAGTTGCAGATGTTGTTGGATGCTGGATTCATCTATCCAATATCTGATAGCAAGTGGGTATCACCATTGGTCATTGTACCTAAGAAAGGAGGTAAGTGGAAAATATGTGTGGATTATAGGGAATTAGATAATGCCACAAAGAAGAACCACTTTCCTTTACCTTTTATTGACCAGGTCTTGGATAATTCGGCTAGAAACAAATATTTTTCCTTTCTGGATGGATATAGTGGTTACAATCAGATAAGCATTGCCCCTGAAGATCAGGAAAAGACCACATTCACATGCCCTTGGGGCACATATGCCTATTTAGTATTACCATTTGGATTATGCAATGCACCTGCTACCTTTCAGAGAGCTGTGATCAGCATCTTTGTTGATATATCACATGATTGCATGGAAATCTACATGGACAACTTCACTACATTCAGTGTCACATTTGAGGAAGCTCTAAAGAACTTGGAGAAAGTACTAATCAAATACAAGGAACATAACCTGTCTCTCAACAGTGAAAAGTGCTTTCTGATGATGCAGGAAGGAGTGGTGTTGGGACATTTTATCTCCGAAGCTGGAATCCAGGTAGACCCTGCGTAGATAGAGGTAATTCTCACACTCCCTATTCCTACTAAGCAAAAAGATGTCAGATCTTTCCTAGGTCACGCTAGCTATTATAGGAGGTTTATCCAGAACTTTAGTCAAATAGCTAGTCCTCTGTACAACTTACTTACCAAAGAAGATGAATTTGCTTGGACAAAAGAATGTGATGAATCCTTCCTACAGCTCAAGTCACTTTTGACAACTACACCAGTACTTAGGGATCCTGACTAGACTTTGCCATTCACATACATACAGATGCTTCAGACTATGTCGTAGGTGTTGTCTTAGGACAAAAGTCAAAAAGCCTTGAAAATATAATCTATTATATCAGTAAGAGTCTACATGGACCAAATTTAAACTATACAGTGACTGAGAAAGAATTGCTAGTAGTAGTTTATGCTCTGAACAAATTATGCCATTATGTAACTAGTTATCCTATCTTTGTTCATACTGACCATGCAGCAATTAAGTATCTCATGAACAAACCTGCCATCACAGGAAGGTTAGCAAGATGGCTTCTTATTTTGTAGGAATTTTATATAACAATCATTGACAAGCCAGGGAAAGCAAACGTGGTAGTTGATAATCTATCCAGAATTCATCATGCTGAAGAAGATACTACTTTGATAGATGATGCATTTCTAGATGAAAATTTATTTCATATTGCTGTCCAGAATCCATGGTATGCTGATATAGCTAATTACCTAGCAGCTAACAAAATACCAACACATTTCTCTTATAAGGATAAGAAGCTTCTTGTAGAGAAAAGCTTCCATTTCTCTTGGATTGATAACACATTATTTTACACTAAACCTGACCAAGTCATGAGGAGATGTGTGAGAGAAGATGAGACATATGACATTCTTCATGCATGTCATAATGAACCATGTGGAGGACACTTTGCAGCCAAAAGAATAGCATAGAAGATTTTAACAAATGGCTACTACTGGCCTACACTTCACAAAGATGCAGCCAGTTATACAAGGAAGTGTGACAAATGTCAAAGAATGTGCCAACCAACAAGATCAGATGAAATGCCCTTAAACCCACAGGTGGTGGTAACACCATTTGATAAATGGGGCATGGACTTTATTGGCCCAATAGACCCTCCATCCAATGGGAATTCATACATTCTGGTGTGCACAGATTACCTGACCAAATGGGTCAAAGTCAGAGCAATGAAGCATGCCAGGGATCATAAAGTTGTTAAATTTCTGTATGAAGAAATTTTTACTAGATATGGCGTGCCAAGAGAACTTGTTACTGATCAAGGCACTCAATTCTCTTCCAATCTGATAAAAGAGCTCATGAAGGAATATAAGATCAGACATCAAAAAGCAATCCCCTATCACCCTCAAGCCAATAGACAAGCAGGAGTAAAAAATCAGGAAATAGAAGCAATCTTAACAAAGATAGTTCATTTGCATCACCGAGATTGGAGTAGCAGACTATCAAAATCCGTCTGGGCATATAGAACAACATGGAAGACCACCACAGGGTTCACTCTATTTGAACTCTTATATGGTAAAATAGCAATGCTACCAATTGAATTTGAACACAAAACATTAAGAACAGCGCTGGAGTTAAATATTGATCTTCCTGCAGCACAGAGAGAGCACTTGCTGCATCTCAATTCTTTGGATGAAATCTGCAAGTCTGCCCTACAGCACATGAAAATTGTCCAAAAGCAAAGAAAATAGTGGCATGAGTCCCATATTAAGAGTAAGCAGTTCCAAGTTGGAGATTGGGCATTGTTATACCAGGCAAGATACAGACATGATGGTTGGGTCCATATGAAATAAGCCATGTATTTACAAATGGATCAGTCCAGTTGACCAATTGACCCTATACACTTCAAGCTACTAGTCAATGGACATAGGCTAAAGTTGTATCACCAACCACAGATGAAAGACGGCTTCATGTAGCAATTCAACTAGCCAGTTTTAAAGGATCAACAGGTAACACTTCTTGCAAAAGAGGGTGTCATCCTTCTTCCTGTAGCTCTTCAATAAGAATTCCTTCGAAGCATGACCATAATAAAAAATTTATGTTTACATAAAGTTCAAATTCTCCATTCACTTTCTACATTCTTCTTTTTCAACCCATTTCATTTCTTAATCTTCCATCCACCCACCTCCCACGTCATCATATTTCTATGATTTCAATAAAGAGATCGTGCGCTGACACATGCCAACTGCCAATGTCATCACCTTTCCTGGCACATGTGATGATCAATTAACAGGTATGATCTTTTCAAATTTATTTCCATTTTTAGCACATAGATTTCATTGGTTATATCAAATACTGCAATAAATGTATCGTTGCTGCCTTAATCTAGCTCCATACCTTCTACCAAGTCTGACAAGTGAGGACACTTGTCAATATTTCATAGGGGGCAGGGAAGTGTGCCAATTCTTAAAATGTCATTTCTATTTACTTGTTAAGATCCTCAAATCTGTACTTCGGCATTGTCTTAATTAAAATCTAGTTGCCGCATCACACAAGTGTCAAGTGTCAAGTGTCCTACCTTTATTCCGAATAAACCCCTAACTATTAGACTAGATGTGACCCAGTATTAAAACCATGACATAACTCTCACATCAATATCTATGATTCATTCTGTTAAAGTACATTATTATTGTTCATATCAAGAATACTAGAAGAATGTGAAAGAGGGTCTGTGGTTTTACAAGAGGTAGTCTTAAATTAAAAAGAGAAGAAGGTAATTATTAAGAATATTGCAGAGGTTAAATTTGGTAAGCACAAATGGTGGGCCAATTGTAGTGGCATGAACCAGTGGTTCATGGTATTTTACTATCTGATGTTAAGGCAGTAAGAAGATTTAATGTCTGTGGATGGCTGGGATATTTCTTAAAATTGACAGAGTTTAATGAGGAAGCAGCAACCAAATTTGCAAACACATTTGATGAAGGCCAAGCAATGGTATAGGGGTTGATAGTTGTTGCAACAGAGGAGCGAATAGTGGAAGTAACCATTTTTCAAGCAGTAGGGGAACACTACCCCAATGCGCACGATGCCAGGTCAGCTAGGGCTCAGTTCACCCTACTAGGTGACCCTCCACTAGAGATCACTAAATAGGGGTGCAAAAGAATGTCCATTCCTCCACCATATCAGGAGTTGGCCATGCACATTATCAGGTATTTCACCTGTGAAGGATGATTCTCTAATTTACATGCGCATCATTTTAATCTTCTTAGTTATGTACGACATAATATCCCATTGAATGCCCCCAATTTTTTGTTTAGTATGTTGTGTATTAGTGCCGAAGAAACCCAGAAAGGGAAAGACAACTCTGTTACTCACCATGCCCTAATTAAATAACTCATAGAAAGATCTCTTAGGGATGCCTCCCCTATGGCATGGGTAGATTTTGTCCATCATAAAACCCTACAGCCTCAAATTACCCCTAATGTGCAAATTAGCCAAGATATTGCAATTTCCCCAGACCCAGTTGCCGAGCAAAGTACCCAAGGGGCAGAAACTGAAAATTTACAAGAAAATGTGCCTTTACCCACTCACATGATAAATATACCTACTGCCACCCAAACAAAAGGAAAATGGAAGTTAGTATGAGAAAATTGAGTTCCTACAGTTGAGCCACGAAACCCTCAAGTCTCAAGAAAGAAGAAAATGAAGCCAGTTCCTGCAGCCACTACTCCTACAGCAGAGAAAAAAAAAAGGGTTAGTAAGAAAAAGGCCATAGAGGTTGAGGAAATCCCTATAAGAAGAAGTTATAGGATGATAGGGTAGACTACTAAAGCACCCATCGAAAGCCATTCCGCTTCTCCCAAACAATTTGAGGAGGAAACTCCTATTCATATTGTTCTGGATGATTCTCCCAGCCAGTCTGATATTCCAAACATTCCTCAAAATCTGGATGAGGAGTGTGAAGCTGAGCCAAATGTATGTCAAAATGACCCAAGAGTTAGTCATCAGGATGTTCCAACCCATGAGAAAGAAACCCCTATAACTCACTAGCTAGCTTGCACAAGAAATGCCCTAGTTTCCTATAACTGAACTTGGTTAATAAATTTCTTAGAGCGGTTATGGAGGGAACAAAGGAAGAAGAATAATCAAGATGAAAATAGTGGTTCGATTACTCTGCAAATGCTTCTCTTCCAGTTATATAATAAGCATGTTCTGACAACCACTCTATGGGGAGAAGAGTAAAAGAAATTACAGAAAGTAATAATAGAACAAGGAGAGGAAATTGCATAATTAAAAGATCAGTTGGCAAGATAGAAACAGAGAATGGAACATGCCCTTAAGCTAACTAACTAGATAATTTCTTGTAGACCTCCACCTAGGGTCTATACCATCTATCTAAAAGAACAATTCCTCCTATTTCAGTTGATGATGACCCTCAAAGATGTAAACGCAGAGTTCAAATCAGCGCAGGAATTCTATGGTTTATACCAGACACTTCCATCTTGGAAACAAAACCTACTCTGTGAGTTTTATGTGCATAATTTCATCATCCCTACAGAGACTGAATGGAAACCCCTACCTTACATAGGGGATATACACCTAAGGGCCCTGATGTCTTGGATGCACAATGAGGCTAACTATGATAGACAATTGGAGAATTACAGAGAACTTGAGAAAATGGAACCCCTGCCATTAAGAACAGAGAGCAGTCAGCCAGAAGTATTCCTGAGGGATTGGTTCAAACTGACATATGGGAATATTAAAAAGGAAATTAGAGATAAAAAATTTAAACTCAGAGTAGATGTGTATGCAGAATATGACAACATATCTTATTTTGTCTTCCAAAGAGCCTTAACCGGTGCCAGAAGTAGATGGGGCAGATTATCAGAGGCATTCAAAAGGTCAGAACCACATAGCCCCATTAACCTTGAAGCAACCATACACCGAGCACTAAAATACATAGGGCTGGGTAGGCAAATCAAGCAGGAGGTCTAGTGTCTTCTCACAATGCAGCCGCCCATGCTCCTTTGGCCCTTGTATGACATCAACACTACCAAACTTGACAGGCTGCAGGAGGATCACAGAAGGGAAATTTGGGAAAGAACAAGAGGATTCTACTACTCCTTCAAGAGCCAGAGGCGAGGAAGAACTAAAGTTGGTGACTTTAGGTCAATTTCCAGAAGATGCAATGCTTGAGGACAAGCATTTGATTAACCAAGGGGCAGATGATAAGGCCAAATTATTGCTTTTATTTTGTATAATTTTAAATACTCTGTTCTAGTTTCTGACAAAACATTTGAGAACCTAGCCAGTTAAAATTTGTGATAAAGTCCAGATAGAACTGATAAACCATGGGTAGATGTTTGTGACATATTTTGCTAATATTATATATATAGTACAGTATTTCATATAACCATCAGAATATATGTTCTAATATCTAGATTTAATTTGATTAAGCTTGTTGCATGAATATTTCCGCATCACAACTAACTTGACAGGAGAGAAAGCAGCTGGAGAGTGGTTGACAAGATTCAAGGAAGACTGTTGAGGACCAGCTATGGCGGAGTGATCATCACAGCACCAGGAAACATGACTATTAAAATGGAGGAGCCATTATTCTAGGACGCAGGGATGTAGTGTTGCTATATTCCCTTTGCACTTTATTATGTTGAACTGATTGTCCAAGCTTTATTACCCACACCGTGGGCTATTACATTTCCATCTTCTTCTCCGGCATGTTTTCAGCAAGATAGTTTCTTTTTGTTTTGTAATAAATGTTCGATCCTCTATATATAGGGATTGGACCGATAGTTTGAAGGAGATAGGAAAGTTAGAGAAAGGATTTTTTGGAAGAAAACTGTTGTATCTTACAGCAATCTATTTCAAGTTTCATGTATTGTTTCTATGTAATGAGTTTTTGAAATACAATGAAGTAATTTTTGGTTTACATTCTGTGTTAATAGATTAGCATAAACCAACCAAGGGGGCCCACTTGGGAGGTGGAATAGGTTAGAATAGAATAGATTTCCTTCCAGCATTTCCAACATTTCCAGCATTTCTAGTATTTCATATAGAAGTTACAATTTCTTCCTGCAGCATCGTACCTTGTGAATGTTCCTGCAGCATCGTACCTTGTGAATGTTCCTACAGCATCTGCAAGAATAGTTATAATGGATGTTCTAGGTTGAAAGTATAGGTTTAAGTAGAGTTTGCAATTTCTAGCATTCATTTCAGTAAGGAGATAAATGTATTAT
>MU223269.1:1300135-1316949 GCA_018584345.1 Thuja plicata
CATTTCAAGTATACATCCCTGGGTTGACAAGTTAAATGCACCTCATAACGGGAGAAGTAGTCCTTAGATTGAATAAACCATTCCTAAGAAAGGCCTTGAGCATGATTATTCCACACCTATTATGAGGTGGTTCACCATGTGTGTATAGGGTAAGCATAATAATATACCATAGAGCTTATGTCTGAAGGCGCTTAGTCTAAATCGGTCATATGCACATGCGTTGGTGCTTTGATCATCTGTGTATCTATGTTCTGTCTTGTCTTCTATACTTAGTCAATTTCCACTACAAATTGTGCTAACAAAACTTCATATGAATTTGCTGCCATAATGACAACACAAAATAATTCATATACTCTCTGGGAGTCAACTTGCCAACAACATTCAATTGTTTCAAAAAACCCTCATTTTCATTTCAATGATTTTGTAACTAACTTTAAAAAAACAACAAATAGGAATAGACAAAATAATAAGATAATGAAGAGGTACGAAGTTGTTGCAGCTCGTGATGTAGAACCTACATTAAATAGGTTATTTCCCACATATGGCCCAAACAAATAAATGATGGAGTTCATGGTTTTTATGCCCCTATCTAGAGATAATAATTCACCAAAGAGTTAGTTGGATCCATCTGAATTTCACATTAGCACCCTCCAAATGGATTTATCAAAAATTTAAAAATGTGGACAAGATAAATGTGTCAAAAATGATGAACCAAGTGGTCTATAGTTAAGTGATGAAGTTGGAGAGAGAGAAAGGAAATATCCTGGGCAGAATAGAAAAGTTACAGGTAGACCTAGCAAATCAAAAGGCAAAGGAGAAAGCAACAGATAACAGGTACAAAGAATTATAGAAAAGGATAAAAAATTCTTCCTCCAAATAAGCAATTGCATAGTAAGAAAATATGGACGCAAAACTAGAAATTCTAAGGGAAAAATTAGAAGAGAGCAATAAAAAGGTTGAGGATGAAAAAGCCTCTTTAGTACGTTTATACAATAGCGTGGAGAATACGGAAAAGCAAAACAATAACTTAAAATAGGAATTAGAGGATGAGAGGGCAAAAGAAAAATAGTGGTAAGAGAAAATAGAGGAATTAAGAAAACAAAGTGATCACCAGTTTTCAGAATTGAGAGAAGAGCTAAAGAAGGAAAACATTACAATTAAAACTTACAAAATTTGCTTGAACGAAAAAAGTAAAAAATACAGTCAAGAAAATAAAAAAAGACATTTGGAGAAGAATAAAGGTGAGTGGTGATACTTTGTGGGATTGGTTTGAATTGAATGAAAGTCTTAGAAATGTTTTTGGGAAGCTCAAAGAGCACATTCAGAAGAACAAAAATCTTTCTCAAAGAGAGAATATTGCAAAATAGATTTTGCAGCAAGTCAACACAAGCAGTGACAGGTATTTAGAAAGAAAGGGAATTAATGATCGCATTCGTGCAACAATAAAGGCAAAATCTATCTTTCAAAAATATTAAAAACTAAGGGAAGGAGAGGAAATTATGGTTGTATATGGGAGAAAGCTCACCAAGATGCATAAAAAAAAAACCAAAATGATAAGCCTTGGTTTTCCGAATCTTGGTCTTGATCCTAGTAACTTATCAACAAAATTCGTTGGAAGAGAAACTTACAAAAAAAAGTTAGAGGACACAATGATGTCTTATTTAGGCAAGCTTCCTCAGGACACAACTCATGAAGGAATTTTAAATTGCATCAAACCATTGACAAATTTGAATGCAGTATTGGATGGATCATTGCTTTCAAGTCACTCTTCCAAGTATGGATGGCTGACGAGGTTGCAGCTAGTTTACTATAACTTGAAAATTTTTGACCTTCCAAACGATGCAGAATGGAGCATACTAAAAAAATGGTAGAATCATCTTATCAATAATAGTATGTGAAAGTACTTTCAATCATATCTATATTTTATTTCTAATGGCTTGAATTGAGTTTAAAGTTTGAACTTTGTTTTTTTAACAGGATTAATGTAACAGATCAGATGTTATTGCTAATTTACTAAACCGGCATGTCAAATGCAGAAATGTACAGTTGCAGAGATGTTGTACTTGTCTTATCAATTTTGATTTTGAGACTTCACATGAGGAAAATACACCTAAAGTTGTTGTTTCTCCCTTGTTTCTATAAAAGGGAATTTAGGGTCATTTGCTAAGGGCGTTGTACTATTGAGTCATTGACTTTTGCAAATAGAATCACACAGAGTTGTGTACTTACTACTATTAATGAATGAATTGTTACATTGTATTATATTTGTAAATAAATTAATGAGAATCTCTATGAATTGCTATATTTTTAAAAATAATGAAAATCTTCAAGATTTGTACCATATGAGCTAAATAATGCAAATGAAAAGTAAAACCATTATTAATTGTAGAATTGATGACATTATGAACCACATTCATGTTTTTGACATTGGAATATGCTATTATGCATGATTGATGATTAATTACAGACACTGACAGTAAACTACTCACTATAGCAGTAAGTATAATAAATACCTAGGACCTTCTACTTTAATAACTATTCAAGTTGCCACATCATCTCATTATCGTGATCCTTGGATTCATCACCATCAACATCATAGCTTCCTTGGTTATTCTCTATATTTGCTTCACTTTACATACCTCCACTTAACTGAAGTTCAAAGCTACCAGTACATGAGTCTCTGGAACTCCCAATTTGGTTTGAATTTTTTCCCAACCCTCTTCTTTGACATTTCTTCCTCCACAATTGGAGTGCCCTATCGTAAGGAAAATTATTGACATCATACCTGGATGTATAGAGCCTCAAGAAATTTTGAAAATTCTTGTCTAGTTTTTTTCTTAGCTTTGAATTTAAGAACCCCAAAGCACTTAAAACTATCTCATCCTCCACCGACAGCAATATCATGGTCAAACATAAATCAACAAGCTTGAAAATTTTTGATATTGAATCAATCAACATTTCTCTCTGAGCTAGAGTTTTCCAAAGCTTTGTTACCGATCCATCTTCATGGGGGTTCCTCATAATATTATATTGTTCCCTCACTGTCTGTGAAAATGGCCCAATTTCTCTCTCAAACAAGATTCATCTAAAATTCCATTTAAAGTTACTCCATGGAACTCTTTGGTTTTCCAAAAATGATCTATCAAAGTTAGTAGCTTAGTTCAAAAATATTTCAAATTGTCGATACTCCGATATCACAAAAACACAATAGCCATGGATTCAAGTAGTTTGACTGGAGGGAATCTTGTTCTAATCTTTGAGGAAATATCATAGGCAATTTGCTTCATAGAAGCAGTTACAGACTCAATGATCTTGGTAAAGTCTTCCCTTCTAACACTTGATATTCACTTCCTGGGGTTCTTTCCTGGTTCCTCAGAATCGTCCCTAGAAAAGTAGTGTATTGGTATCTCAACTCCATGTACTTCTACACATAACTCTCTGTTTGCACCGATCTTTAAAAATTTAATTATTTGCTTCTGGTTTTGATTGTGTAAGTGTTTTTAGCATCAACATTTCTAATCACACTCTGTGATCCATCATCAGGATGAGAGAGAGTGCAATAATTGTAAAAATAAGATGCAGACTAAGCCTCACTCAAAAGATGTATAAAAAGGAAGGGGAAGAGAGAGAGGACATGCAGAGAGAGAGAGAGAGAGAGTAAAAATTAAAAACAAAAGGACAACTCTAAAGAGGATTGTGGAAATCTAAAAAACACTAAAGTTGATAATGGATTGCTAAAAACACTTACACAATCAAATCCATAAGAAAATAATTAATTTAAATGGATTGTGGAAATCTGATAATGCTTTAAAAAGTTATCAAGATTGTCCAAATCTATGATTTTGAGCCAACTAGAAAATTTTACATTATCACATGATCGACAGAGATTATTGAGCGTCATGCATATCAATTTATGCAATGAAACATATTCTTCAAGATACATAGCTCTTTGTTGGGCCTTGTTTATTATATTTCTCATTTTCTCCAGCATGGGGAGAAGACCTGCTAACATTAAGAGTGTCTCTACATTACTTAACCTTCGCAGAAGCTCAGGAAATTTTGATTGCCCTGCTTCTTCACGACTTGATTTCATTAGACTAAGCAATGACTCATATTCTGAAAAAACTCTATGCGCTGGTCCATCCAAAGAAATCCATCTGGTATCATTATCCTTAAGAAGCTTTTTCCCGCCGTTTAGTCTTTTGGAAAAGTGTTGAAATTCCCTGAATCATTTTGGACTTTGAAAGAAGTATTGGTAGATCTCTTTGATTAAAACTTTAATTTTTTGTACTGGAGCATGCTTGCTGACAACTCCAAAAGCTAGATTCATTCTGTGGGCCATGCAGTGAATGGAAATAACGTAGGGTGCACAAGAAGTTTGCATGTTTGTGCAAATACCACCCCTGTGGCCTTGCATTATTGAAGCTCCATCTGCTCCAACACACACCAACTTTTTGGCAATCGTCATGTCATTTATACCTTCATATTCAATTAGCGAACTCTTTACTAGTTCAAATAAATTTTTCACTATCACATTATCCTTCATTTTAGAAATAGTTAGTAGATGAGGTTGGCGGATAACATTGTGTACAATATAAACATGCATGCATACCCAGGAAGTATTATTTACTGTTGTAACTTTGTCTAAAGACAATGTGATAAAGTTTGACTCTTCAATTGTTGCCTTTAGATCCTCTTTTTCAATCTCAGCAAGACAACTTGCCCATTCGTATTTGTTAGAATTTATAGAATTCAACCACCAAGATCCACTACATACAAAATAACCTGTTACAAAAGAAAAGCTTAGAGACAAAACTCAGAATGATTTGAAAGATAAAATATTCATTCAGAGAGGGAATTGAGGGAATTACAAAAGAATTGATAATTAAAAAGTGATCAATCCTAATAAAGGAGGTCAAAACCCTAAGAAGGGTGGAGAAACCTAGGTTGCATGAATAATTAATAAAAGAATTAATTATTGCATGCCTAAAGTTTAGCTTAAGTGAACTAGAGATAAAAAGGTGACTTAATTATTAAATAATAATCATTTAATTAATAAGTGAAAAATACCTTTTTACTCTAACATCCCCTTAAGATAAACTTAGGGAGAAGCTAAAAACCTACAAACAGCTACTGAAAGCAGGAAATGGTTCCTGACAACAAGGCCTGATCAGATACCCAAGTACAAAAAATCTCTGTAAAGAGGAGGAAGGGAGAAAACCCAATGGGAAAAACCCCTCTCTGAAAAGAGATGAATCATAGTGAAGGACTAAAGAAGCCTCCAAACTAGGAAAAGTCCGAGAAAATAGGAACAAAGATCAGGTAGAGAAGACTGTAATCTGCATGAGTCCCCTAAAATGACACTTCTCAAATCAGGATGGAAAACAAGGAAAACATCGAAACTCAAAGATACAAATGGAAAAAACATCAAAGTATGAAGAGCTGATCAAAATAAGAACATGTAGAACACCTCTGAAGCATGAAGCTGCAAACGCTGTCAAAGAATTGTTGTAATCTATATGACTACCCTCAAATGACACTACTCAATAGGGATAACTTTAAGAAACCCCCTCCTAGGAAAAAGTGTAAAATCCTGGCAAATTGTACATTAATTTAGGGGGAAATTTGTATTGATGATGGAGAATATTTTTTCCAAATTAGGAAAATAATATAAAGGCATATGCGATTTTTTCCTTGCCGAATGAAAATTCCATAAAATCCTGGTGAATTATAAATTATTGTGGGGGAAAATATATAATATATGAGGCAAATGATTTTCTTATGAAGGTAAAAAAAATATTTGTACTGGCGATTTTTATGTGTCGTTTGAAAATATATTTATTTTATTTGCTAATCTATTGTTAATTATGGGAAAAATAAATATTTTATTTGGCGATTTTTAAAAGATGGGACTCGTCAATGCATCATGTGGGCCAACACCAACTAATATTAAATGTCTAATTTGAGACCGTTTGATTATCCTAGATCAATGGCTGAAGTTTAATTTTGGCCCAATTTCATGAAGGAAACAAAGTTTTCCAAGAATTCATCGGAATAATGACACGTAACATTGTAATTAATGCAACGTCCAATGAATATCACTTTTATTTGTTGTGAATATAGCTGATCACACATGGACACATAACCTAATTAGTAATATCCACTATTTTATATTGTTAAATGTATTATTTGAGACCATTTGATCATCCTAGATCAATGGCTGAAATTTAATTTCATGCCAAATTTAGGAAGGAAACTAACTTTTGCAGGAAGTCACTAGAATGATGACACGTATCAAGCCTTAAAAAGTGCACTATAACCATGATCATTGATTACTACTAGTTATTTTTTTATGTGGATGGTGGAGAGTGCACTGCAACTTGTAACTTGTAACTCAAAAAGAAATAAATGCCTTGTCAGTGACATTCTTTAACTTCCATCTTTAACTACCAATAGTGCACATGCATTTATGGGAAAATTTATGAGAAAGATTTACATATAGATATGAAAGATTAAGGACACTTGATTTAAATCTCTCACACACATAATGCATTTATGAAAATTGCATTAAATACGATTAAAGAAAGAATAATTATTAATTTCTAAGTATCTGTGATCACTGCTATCAATCAAGGGGTCGGGGCTATTTATAGACAATCTAGCTTCTTTCTTCTTCATTTTTCTTTTGGTAGATTAAGATTCAGAGCTGCCGGTGGTAGAAATTCTGCTTCTAGTTTTAAGGTTTAGGTTTTTAGGTCTTTAGGCTTTCAAGAATTAAAGATGGATACACTAATCCATTTGAGATGCACATCCCCAGATGACCAGAGGTCCTTTTTGGGCAATGTCTCAGAAGAAATACTCACTTCCATTTGTAGGGAGGTTGGTGGTGACACTTTTATAAATTCTACTATGTTGATGTTATTGGGTTGAGAGTTCCTTGAGAATTTCAATAGATACCACGTCTACATGGACATTACATCCTAATTTTTTGCGTCTCTCCTCGACCTCGGAGGACAGAAGGTGGATATGTTGATGTTGTTGATGAAGGTTTTTAAAGAGAAATTCCTGAAGGATGATGTCAATGTTGTTTTTTTTGCAGAATTAGGGGTGGGGATCCCTTGGCCAAGAGATATCCACAAGCTATTGATGTCGGGCATAAATATGGCTAGACAACCCTTTTTGTTGAACCTCAATGATGAGAAACTAACGCGACATAGGAAATGGGCACGGCTTGGGAGGGATTTTCTCTAGAAATGGTTTTACCTTGATGAATTCGACGAGTCAAACTACACATGGCTTGATGAATTCTTGGAGATTATCCTCTCTGGAAAATTCTACTTAGATGAAAGGGAAGATGAAGATCCCTAATTCCCTAGTTTATCCATTCCCGTTACCCTAGTCTTTTGACAATGGACATGCAAAGTTTCACTTTTTTTTATACCGATAAGAATTTGCCTAGTAGGTTTCTATTTTTACTGTATGATGTAATTTTATGAAAAAAACAAAAAAAAATTTGCCAAGTTCATTTCAATTTTCTTTTTATGGCTACAAAAAATGATTCTTAGACTTCTCTGTGATTACAATATTTTAATTAGTTTCTTTACCTATGTATTAGACATTTAAGTATATGCTTAAGCGATGGATTAGTACTTCCATTTTTAAGTCTGAAGACTAAATGATTAAGTTTCTTTATCAGTCTAGAGAAAGTTTCTATTTATAATTTGCCAATGTGTCATATCGATGTGTGATTATAAGATAGAAATAATTGAATTAAAATCGAAATCAGACTACACTGTACAACTAAACATTTAATAAAATTTATTAAATGTAATAACTAATAAGATGAAGTTATAATTTAAAATGATTAAGTGACACTCACACATGTCCTAGTAACATCAAATGACAAGCCAAAAGTTAATGGGACCCACGATAGTGTGACAGTGCCAGCAACCGTTGGATGAGCACAGATCAACGACTTGCGGTGTATTTCAGGCTGAAAGGGAAAAGAAACCTCATTTTTGCAAACCTATTCTGAAATAATGTAAATGAACTCAAAATCACAGAGTCATAGAATAAGTATCACTTACCTTTGCCTCAAATTAAAATGTAGCAATGCAGTCGCGACTCGCCAATGCAGTATACATTTGCACTCAATAGTCTGAAGCTTCTGAAACTTCGCTATCGATCAAATATAGAAATGTCATAGAGATATCAGAATGTTTTTATACTAATCCTTATTTGGAAAGTTTAGTGGGAGGTATTAGGTATACAAATATTTGGCAAAGCCCGCGTAATTATAACACTTCTTTTGTTATTTCCAAGGCGATTATGGGTCATCCAATACCTTCGCATGATTAATAAAGTTGGCTAAATTACGTCGGTTAGAGACACGTGTCCATAAAATGCCATGCAAATTTGGGGCTGCCTATAAATAAATATGTATAAAATGATTGGCGAATATAGGTCGTCAATTTGGGGTCGCTTAGAAATTATAGGCGAATGTTTTAAATTTATGGGGACCAAAATTTATATTTTATTGGCAATAATGTGTAAGAAATGAAAAAATTAAATAAACCGATGGGCGATGGGCCCGGGCTTTGGACCCAATATTAATAAATTTTGGGTGATAGGGTCAATTCAATATGTGAAAAATTTTGTCAATTCTAGGGTCGCCGACATGCGACATTCGCCAAATGGCAAATAATCACCACTAAAGTTTTCATTGCTACTCAAATCAGGATGGAAAACAAGGAAAACATCACAACTCGAAGATATAGTTGGAAAAAAAACAAGTTTGAATCCTCCAAAATAGCAACAAAAGAAGAGTGTCCATATGGTAAATGATCCATCTCACCAAAATTCATAGGTACCAGCCACAACATCCGCCTAGTATATAGGAACAAAAACTAAAAACATAGCTCAGTCCATCGAACTAAGGAAGCATATAGAACCAACAAGAAATACCCCCCCCCCCCCATAATGATGATCAGGGAGAGGTATAATAGATACACTGAGAGACTGCCAAGAATAACTGCATGATGAAGAATGTACAAGCACAAATAAAGTATGATGTCGAGGATGATCATTCGCTGACACACATGAGGCTAATATTGTGGAAGGAACACTCACTTGAAAAAGGTACAAAAAACCCCCCATGGCACTTTATAATATAGTGTGAGTACAATCAGGCACAAAATGTGTGGGATCCCAAGCATGCATGATGGCACTTTATCTCAGTGTGTTTGCAAAAAAATAAATGCTATAGAAAAATATGTATACAATATCCAAGAATGACTAAAAGCTATAGAAACATATGTAACAACTAACAAGGAGTCATCCCATGCACAGAAAATGATCCCAGGACCTGAAACATCTAAGATATCCACCAGAATGCTAAAATTTAAAAAAAAATGAATAAAATATACCTAGAGTAGATTCTGATAATGAGACCCATACAAGAAAAAATAAAATAGAACCATCTTTCTGACGACATACGTAAGTCAAAAAATGGATTCTAGAGGAGCAAGATATGGTGACTAGAGTGCAAAATGGAACCCTGACTTTGACCAAAAAAAAAACCCTACAAGATGGAAAAATAAGAAAACCAAACCTAGAAAATCAAGTTGAGCTCAGAACCAGCTTTCTGATGATATGTTGTTTGGCAACAAATGCCTCTGTTTGCTCAAGTTATGAGCAAAAAACCGACAGGAGATCAAAACTGTTAGAGGTACCAAAAAATTATTTGAAAGAGAAAAAAATGTGTCTGCCGCCTCAAAAACTGTGCACTTTTTTTTTTATCGCCTTAATTTCTATGCCCATAGAATAGGCACATGCAAAAAAAATTACCTGAGATGGAAACTTTGTCCAAACTCGACGTGCCTTATATGGTAATAGGGGTTTTTGGGCATTTTGAGCACATTTGTGAGGTCAGTTTGTGCCCAAAGTGCTCCAAATGAAAAATACCCTCTAGATCCACACACAGAATCTAAAAATTTGAAAACCTCAACATTCTAAAAAATCTTCAAAAACCCTAAGAATGGGCTGCTCCAGCAAGGCTCTCATACCATGTTAGAATTCATAGAATTCAACCACCAAGATCCACTGCATACAAAATAGCCTATTACAAAAGCAAAGCTTGGAGACAAAACTCAGAATGATCTGAAAGACAAAATATTCATTCAGAGAGGGAATTGAGGGAATTACAAAAGAATTGATAATTACAAAGTGATCAATCCTAATAAAGAAGATCAAAACCCTAAGAAGGGTGGAGAAACCTAGGTTGCATGAATAATTAATAAAAGAAATAATATTGCATGTCCAAAGTTTAGCTTAAGTGAACTAGAGATAAAAAGGTGACTTAATAATTAAATCAATAATGATTTAATTAATAAGTGAAAATACCTTTTTACTCTAACACTGTCCATTGTTCATTGACCAGTGACTGTTAGGATAGTTATGAACTTTCACAAAGTGTAATAAAGCACTCAATGATGGGTAGTCTGTCATAGGAAGCCCTATGTTCAGAATATAAAAGACAACACTTAACTGAACAACTTTTCCCATTTGTTCTACTTCCATTGCTTTTCCAAAAAAATCTTGAATAGAGCCTTTAACTTCAACAAGGTTCATATGTATATTCTGTTGAAATTCAAATAATTTTGCATTCCTAACATGCTGAGATTCCTCCTTTGTTTACCATCTTATCACTGATTTTTCAACTCCATCTATGGTTTTATTTTTGTTTAAACTTTACCCATATGCTTCTCTATGGTGTCAATTTTTAGTTGCAACCTCTTTTCCTTCTTATTTATATTTGTGCTAATCTTACATCTGCATTCTATGGGAGGCTCACCTTAAATTGGATTGTCCACTGGTTCAATGAATGGATACTTTGACACCCATTCTATTTGAAAATTCCTCGACATATCCCACATCCGATCTTTTTTTATTCTCTATCCTTCTTTAAATTTTCTTTTCTTTTCTTCTTCTCTGTACCATCATCATCTCTAGAATTCTCAGTCTCATCCAAGTTGATTATATCATTATGTCTACTCTTGGTATTTACCTTAAAATCTTCTTCAAGTTCATCGTGATCTGAGATATCAGGTTCGCCGACTTCTTCAATATGTCATGTAGGTTCAAATTGTGAATCTTGTAAATATTATTTTGATGAAGTATCTTCCCAATTTTGGTTAGAAATGTTTCCAACACCAAAGTATGATGATAAGGTTTTTTATTTTTCTGGCCTGAGTGGCCTCTCTTAGCTTTCCCCACATGCATGAGCCTTACCCTTATTCTTGTTTGACATCTCCAATGAAATAAAGGCTGCCAAAATAAATTATAACTTGTTGAAGAAGTGACAATGGACTATAATATATATAAATATGATTCATTGGCTATAAAATATATGTCTGAGGTCTCCCTGGTGACCACAGCACTGACCACTAAGTACTAGCTGGTCCCCAGTAAATAATAATGAACTCAAAATTGTAGTCGCAGAAAGATAGAGGTGAAACCTCGGGTGAAATCAGGAATAAGATTACACTTACCTTTGCCTCAATTGTAGTCGCCAATGCACTCAATAGTATAAAACTTCGTTATCGATCAAATAGAGAAATCAGAACCAACCGAACCAAATTGTGTACAATGACCCTGATCTATGAA
Source organism: Thuja plicata (assembly GCA_018584345.1). Classification (NCBI taxonomy): domain Eukaryota; kingdom Viridiplantae; phylum Streptophyta; class Pinopsida; order Cupressales; family Cupressaceae; genus Thuja; species Thuja plicata. The sequence goes on from MU223269.1 coordinate 1,311,800, forward strand.
TGTATTTATACCAATCCTTTTTGGCAAATTTGGCGGGAGGTATTAGGTTACAAATATTTGGCAAAGCCCGCGTAATTATAACATTTCTTATGTTATTTCCGAGGTGATTATGGGTTGTCCAATAACTTTCTACGATTAATAAAGTTGGCAAAAATGCTTCGGTTTAAAAAATGCGTCTGCAAAATGCCAGGCAAATTTGGGGCCACCTATAAATATATTTGTATAAAACCATTGGCAAATATAGGTCATCGATTTGGGGCTGCTTTGAAATTGTAGGCGATTTTTTAAAATTTACCATTTCCAAAAAGTATATTTGGTTGGCGATATTGTAGAATAAATGTAGAAAATTTATTAAACAGATGGGTGATGGACCTCAACATTCGACCCAATATTTATAAAGTTTAGGCGATTGGGCCAACCCAATATATGAAATATATTTTCCAAAACCATGATCACCGACGTGCAACATTCGCCAAATAGTGAATAATCAGGGTTCCCTTTTAAATTCATGCTTTCACCTCCATTCAATCCCTCTATGTTCTCTCTATCTTCTCTCTTTGTGACTCTCTTAATGGTTCTTGTACACCAAATCTCTTGCATTGTCTTGGCTTTCACAAATTTTTTCTCTCTCACTTGCTACAACAATCTCTTATAGCAATATCCATAGTTATCTTGGCTTCCTCAAGCACATTCAGTAATATCTTTCTATCTCTCTTTTTTCTTTGAGTATCTTGGGATTTATCACATCCTCCATCTATCATTTATCTCATGCATTACAGATTTTCCTCCACTAGAGAGTTTTTTTCTTTTTTAATATGTCACGTAATAGGAGTTTTCCTCCATTAAGTGGGGTTTGTTTGTATTATGTAATCTTTAATTTATTTTTCAATCTATCTATTTATATGGTTTTTGTGGAGGTGGAAACACAAAAATAGGGACTTGATTGAGGCAAGTCTCCCAAAAACACCAAACATTTTTATTCTTTTGTGTGTAGGCTTATTGGAGACATTCAACTACACAAAGGTTTTCTTTTATTTAGTTGTCTTGTTTATTTTCATCTTTTTTATATAACATTTGCTACTATATTTCTAATTTTGGGTTTTACAATTTATTTGAATTACTGACCTGGTTTTTCATAATTCTGAGTATTTTTGTTTCACTTCGTACAGAACAACAACATGTCGTACAGATGTCTATGTGTCACATTGGCATCCTCAGCTGAGATGCCTAAATTTGGACAGAAGAAACTCTGTCATCTAGACTTCCCATTGCTCCAAACAAAATATTCTTTCTCTTTATCTTTAATAATATATCTCCACTAGTTCATCTAGTTGGAAGTATCTAAATGTGTGTTATGAGACTGGCTTTGAAAACAACAAAAGGAGTCAAATTTACTCTATTACAATTTATTAAACTATATGCTCTTTGACTATCATGGTCTCTTTCATGGAGGCTTGATTCTTAGTATTGTTATGATTTACATGAACATTGTCTTAATCCAAGATTTGACTGTGTTTTCTATTATTACTATTCTCTACACACCATCTTTTTCATTGTTTAATCAATATTGTTCAATTGATTTTTCATGATGGGGGTTCAAAATAAATATTGTATATTTGCATATTCAATGAGAATGTTTCTCAGTGAAACCTCCTTTCACGATGACCTTATAACCATCTCCATCTCTTTGAATTTTCTTTTTATGTTCATATTTGTAGTCTCTTTATGTTTTGATACATTCATTACATATCCATTTTGACTTTGGCAATCTCCAAATATCATGGTTGTTACACATTCTTTCAAATAATAATCATAATTAGGACTCTTCTTCTAATGTTAAACCTTCGGGAATTTTGTATAATGTTTTTCTTCATAGCATTAAATACATTCTACAAATAATCTTGTGCAAAGTGAGTAGCAATCTGAAAACCTTATTACAGCTTTTGACTTCAATTACAAATTAAATGTCTGATCATTGTACGATGGATTGTGGATTTTTTATTGACATTTGAATATTCATAGCTTTTAATTTCAAATAATAAATCATTGAATTTTTACACTTCTTCGAAAGACAATTAAATATTTTTCAATATGCCACTCCTTTGTTCAAATATGGTTTTTTCATTTGTCCATAATCTCAAATAGAAACTCGTATGTGTGTGTTTGTTTCATTTATCATCCAAAAGGAAACCAAATAGAATAGGTCAACAACATATTCAACTGCTCAAGAAGAGACATACCTCTATTGATGTACACCTGGTATGGCTCTGCAACAATATCAATGCTTCCTCTCTATGCACTATAAGTGTTAGTCTCAATCATATTGTTCCACTATAGTTAATCCATCAACATATCTTTATACTCTCTTGGATTTTTGCTATAGCATCCTCAAGACTTCCTTGATTGTTTTACCACAATTATAATATCGTCTTGACATTGTAATGGAACATCCTCTTAACAAATGGCATTATTGTTATGCTTCTTTGTTTTTTGGTCTTGAACTGAATTTTTTTATTGAACCATCCTTGCTAATAATTGTTTTATTGTTTCTAGATTGTGTTATATCTTGATCTCTCTATTTTTTATTACTTCTTGAGTACTGCATTCTTAATCCCTTTGACCTTGTAAAAATATTATCTCAAGCATCATTTGATATAATTTATTGATCTTTGATATGTTATCATTGTTGCACTATTGGATGAGAGTATTTGATGTCTTTACTTTGTATAGATACATCTCCATGATGTTGGATTGCATCCTTTTCTTACTATTTTATGACTGTATTACCTTCTTTTCTATTACAGTCCTTATCCATTCATATGAATAGTGTCTTTCCTTGTTCTCAATATGATATTATTATCATTGCATATATGTACATATCTTTCTATTCTTAACATTCCCAACATGTCTTCTCTCTCCAAAACACCAACTATCTTATTTACCTCATGTATTTATAACTATTGTTCCAAGAAATCCTTGAATGTGAAGTTGAGAATTCATCTCATTTCTTAATTAGGATAAATTATCATGCTTATTTTTTTCAAGAATAAACTCTACACTCTGACAAAGATCATTCCCTTTATAAATGGGCTTTTTGTAGAAATTTTGTTTAGAATAACTATTTTGCAACTTTGAACTTTGTCACAAACCTCAATATCTTCAAAGTTCTAGTATACCATTCCCTCTATTTTCTTTGAGGAGCTAAAAGATAATGTACTAATTTTCTCCCCTTGACCTCATAGGTATTTTTATACACTCAATGATGCCTCTTGTGCGTTATGCACAAGCTTAGGTTCTTTCTTCTCTAGCACTTGTTTTATTCTCCAAACTTTCATGGACTCTTTGTTTTGTTTGATCAAAATATCTGCCTTTTTGTTACATCTTGGATCATCCTAAAAAGTAAGCACTTGATTTGTGATCAATTTAGGATCATTTTGGGCCTGCTTTAATCTGGTTCCTTTGATTGGGCCTCATATTGCACTTAAATGTACACTTTATTAACACATGGGTCCTTATTTCTTACTTAATCCTCCCTAATTTGTTCAAAATCAAGGTAGGATGTTATTTATAAGCATCCTCCCCTATTTTTCCTCCAATTGAAAAATTCCCTCTTCTTTTTATGATCTTGGAATTCACTCCTGGTATCATAATAAACTAACCTTCTGGATCCCGCAAACCTTATAGGCCAGACCCTCCAATAAAAAAAAAGCATCATTCTGGAGGGGTATAATCAAAGTTCAACTGCACCCCCTAGGGTTGAGGTCAAAGTTTGACTTTACCCCTAGGTTTTTTATGCAAGATTGGGTATTGGGTCCTATCTAACACATTCATCGGGGTTCCGGATCCATGGTCATCCAGTGTAATTATGTTTTTGGGCGCACTATAAAAGGATCTCCCTCTCTCTTCATTTTCATATCTATGATCTATGATCTATGACCTATGATATACATGTGCATACGTCCACAAAAATCATTGAGAAATTGATCAAGCAAAGTATTGAGCATCCAAGTGCAAATTCAAATGGCATTCAAGTCTTCAAGTACTCAAGGCGTTTCCATTGATCAAGATTTTTCCCCATTGAGGCCAAGCAAAGGAGTTTCTTAGAAGGACATTGGCATCATTTCTTCATTCTTCAATCATTCATTGGCGATTTACAAAATATATTCATAAGGTTTTGTCTTGCATGATTTCCTTTTAGTTTTTGTATGGAGTAAAATCTATTGCATCAACATTCTTCATCACATTCAAAGAGGTAAGAGTATCTACATTGCATGATACACTTCATTTCAGATCTAATATGTGTTAAATGTCAGTCTTCCTTACTTCATTCAATTCAAGTTTAATTCCTAAACTAGGGCTTGACCAAGGCAATCCCCCTTCCACAAACAATTTCCCTTTTTGTGTGCAGTAATAGGTTTCAGGATCTGTGGAGTTGGATTCAGGAATTTTTGGGCTCATCTCAGAGATCAGAATCAGAAACTCATTCACCAACAGAGGGGTGCAGTCGAATCTTGACTTGTACCTAAAAATTTGACTTGTTCCTTAGAGGCTCATAATTTCACAGTCATGAGATACATGTGCAAGGGTCCCTGATCCAGAACGGTTTCAGTCTGTGACCTCCCGGTGGCTGGAAATTGCAGTTCAAGGCTCGTAAACTCCTAATTCATTTCAAGGTGCACAAATCTTTCTCCAATCTTGCATTTACTTTTAGATCTATCATTGCATCATTAATCTTTAGTTACTTTTTAGATCTATATTTTTTGTAGGATTTGAGAGATACAAATCCACAGAACGCCAAGAATACCTACATGCAAATAACCTGTTACAGGAGAGAAGCAGAAAGAAGCAAAAGGCAGAACTCAGAAGTTACTCAAAAATGAGAGCAAAATTATGATCCGAGTTAATTGAAAAAAAGATTTACAAGGTTCAACCTATAAAGGTGAACAAAACCCTAAAGCCTAAAAAAGCTAGGTTGCATATTATAATTAATAAAGATATTAATTATAATGCACCTAAGAGATAACTTAAGAAAATAGAGTAATAAATAACTTAATTAATTAAACCGAAGTGATTTAATTAATAAGTGTAAAATATAATTACTCTAACACCCCCCCTTAAGTGAAGCTCAGGAGGTAAGCTGACCTAGCACA
>MU223269.1:1317115-1338458 GCA_018584345.1 Thuja plicata
CCCCCCTAGAATGAAAGAACCCCTGGATCAATGAACAAACCACCATGACGCCAATACAAAGGAGTGAAAGGAAGTGAGCACTGAAGAGGTAACCTCAAAAGATGAGGTGTCACTGGAAGGCCGAGCTAATGCTCAAAGGAGTAGACATGAGGATCCTGAAAGGGAACCCCCAATGTAGGTGATATGACAGGTGTGCTGACACTGTCAGGAGAGAGGAGATGAGTGTCCTCTATAGAATCCTCAATAACTGCACCTGGTGGCTCGATGAATGGAGATGGAGGGTCTGGCAGTGCTGAAGAAGAGTCCTGTTGGAGAGAAGAAACCCCAACAAGATGAGGTGAAGCAGCCACAGAAGTGGTCTCAGGAACAACACAGAGGTTCAAGTGACCTGACTGTCCCACATGATGCTCTCACGTAAGAGGAGAGCTATGCTCCGATGATGGAGATGGTGGACCAAAGTGTGAAAAGGTGTAGAGATAGGTATAATGATCAACTATCCCTATAGAAACAATTCCACCTATCACACTATCCCGAATGAAGACAGAATCTGGTGTGAACTCAACTGTCTTCCTTGATCCACTATGTGTAATCTGGTAAATCGAGAGAAAGTTTGTAGACAGAGATGGAACATACAATACATCATTAAATGTTCCATCCTAAATGCGTACAAAACCTTTCCTATAGACTGGCATAATAGTGTTATTCCCCATGAGAATGTGGGGAATAGGAGAAGCCTCAATAGAAGAGAAGATCTTTGGAGAAGACGCCATATGGTGAGAAGCACCTAAATCCAGTATCCAAGGGACTTGGGAAGGGGATGCAACGGAAGCCCATAATGCATGACCCTATCCAAAATCCTTTCCAGATGTCGAAGATGAGGTAGAAGACTGAAAAGTAGACCCCTATGAGGTGGAAGAGGATGGAGAGGAAATAGTGCTCTTCTGAAGGAGAGCTTGCAAATTTGCAATCTGTTTCTCATAGACATCAAATCTCTTCTGAAAATAATGTGACTCATCATGAGGCCCCTTCTGACAATAGGAACATGTAGGGTTCTTAGTCTTCTATTTCTCCTTCTTAGAAGAAGATGGTGGGCCAGTAGAGTACTGAGAAGAGGAATCAGATATCTACTTCGACTTTGACTTCTGTGTATCCTGAGATGTCTTGGCAAGCAATGCTTGTGACTGTGAACCTGTAAGAGAATCCATCTGACTGAGCTTGGACTACTCATGAGTTAACCTATCAAAAAAGGTCTCAAAAGAGGGCATAACATGACATGCACCCAATGCATCCATAGTTGAGTAGAAGGTAGAAGTGAAAATCTGATAAGGGCCACGAAGCTTTGAGAGTATCAGAAAGATACACTCATCATCTGACTTCATCTTTCTAGCAACCTATAAAATAGATCGAAGAGACTTGAACTTCATTAGGAAGTCCTCAATGCTGGTGAATGATTCAGGTACCAAGGAGGTGAAATCTGCATCTATCTGGAGAACCCTGAACTGATTCATTGTGCCAAACAAGGTGGAAAACTTCACTCACATATCCCTGGGTGTGGTCAGACCATCCAGGTGGAACAACAACCCATCTAAAATATTCATGGCAATGAGGCCCATTGCCTCATCCATCCTATTTATGTGCATAAGAGCCTCATAAGGCCTCTGTAGAACTGGCTGAGCCACATCGAGGCATGACCATAGCCCTTTTTCCATAAGCAATCTGGTCATCTGCCCTTTCCAAATGTGATAGTTGTGAGGTGTAAGGTGAGCGACAAAAGAGTCCGCCATTGAGAGAAGGTAGACAGAAGTAGAAGGGTCTCTTTGAAATAAATGACAGAAATAGAATTTGCACCCCCCCCCCCTCACAAATTATTATACTATCTCCCGTACACTTCAAATAAGTATGTAAGCAAAAAAAAAACAAGGAAAAAATCTGATTTTCAGATGCCTCCACTTTGATGCCAAAAAAAAATGATCAAACGGAAAAATTTGAAAATAAAACCAGCATGGTTGGATTAGGCTCGGAAAGAGATTTCCAATGATATATCACACTTTGATTTTTGATACCGTATGCAAAAATTTCTCAAAAATGGGTGCCAGTTTTCCAGAGTGCACGGATTCTGAAAATGCCAAAAATTTGAAAATTTCTGAAAAAACCCCTTGCGGCACCGAAAATCGCCCACTAAGAAGTCAAAACCACCTATGTAGAAAAAAACACCTTTGTACCTTCTGCACTCAAATCTCAGTGTCTCACACCTCGAAAAGTGTGTCAGGTTCGTACGACCCTCTTTCCATAAAAATTGCCATAGCTTGCTCCGGTACCCAAAGGTGGTCAAATTTTATATCAAAATTCATCTAAACGATCCTCTGAATCCATTGGTGAGGTCAGTTTCAGCCCAAAATGTGTCCAATAAAAAACTTTCCCCATATCCAATTAAAAAAACTCTTCAAAAACTTGAAACCCTTAACCTCAAAACCTGCTTCAAAAACACCAGAACGGGCAGCAGTAGGGGAGCTCTGATACCACGTAGGATTTGAGAGATACAAATCCATAGAATGCCAAGAATACCTACATGAAAATAACCTATTACAGGAGAGAAGCAGAAAGAAGCAAAAGACAGAACTCAGAAGTTACTCAAAAATGAGAGCAAAATTATGATCCGAGTTTATTGAAAAAAAGATTTACAAGGTTCAACCTATAAAGGTGAACAAAACCCTAAAGCCTAAAAAAGCTAGGTTGCACATTATAATTAATAAAGATATTAATTATAATGCACCTAAGAGATAGCTTAAGAAAACAGAGTAATAAATAACTTAATTAATTAAACTGAAGTGATTTAATTAATAAGTGTAAAATATAATTACTCTAACATTTTTTCTTTAATCAATTAGTCAAAGCTATTAATCCCTTAATAGCAGAAATAGGTCTTATCCTCCTCCCTTTGCATCTAGGTTTTTCATTTGCATCCCTTCATCTTGGGTTATGATAATCAAGATTGGGTACACAGAGGATGGATTTTTTTATTTCCCATAATGTTATAGCAAGATTTTGGTGAGTGATCTCTACCTTATCATTGCTCACCATTTTCTTCTATACACATCTCAATGATTCCATCAAATTATTACTGCAATATTGTGTTTTATGCCCAGGGTTGTTGATTCTATTGTATATGACCTTGTGACTAGAAAGAGGAACAAAAACATTTCTTTGCAATCCAAAGAAACCTCCATTTGTGTTCCTTACATAGTTATATCTTATATGAGATTTACATTCTCTTTCTTGGTGACCAAAATTTTTACACTTGTGACAAACTACATTCATATTTCTAGGAGATGCAAATTGACTCCTCTTAGACCTTCTTCTACAATCAATTACTTTATTCTCGTAACCATTACATGAATAACAATAACTAGGAAAGGAAAATTTTACCTTATTGATCTTGTAATGTAGGTAAAGATCTTGTTGACCAATTTTCTCTACTTCTTCTTCCTCTGCTTATGAATTTGAGTTGCTTATTATCAACGGAATTATCTTCTGAATTATTCTTGTCTTGAGTATTAGGAGCAGCACCTTGATGACTTAGATCTATCTTCTTCCTTGGAGTTTCTCTAACCTTAAAAGTCAATCCTTTTTCATATGTATTTGCAGGTAAAAATTGTATCTTACTTCTTGACATATCTCCAATTGTGGAGCTTTTCCCTATCATATATCCTAAACCAATAGGATCTTTTGAATATTTTTTCTTATTCAACATCTCATACAACATGCTCTTGCTACTCTCAAATTTCTGAAATTTCTCAAACTGGATTTTATATTTCTCAAGTTCCTTTCTCAGAGATACTATTTCTGCTTCAAGTTTGTTTCATTCATTTGTTTTGACTTCCAAATCATATTTTTTTCATATCTATTATCCTCTTGTTTTCTTCAACCTCATTTCTCATATTGATAATCCATTTTTCATAATCTTTAAGTCTATCCTTTAATAATTAATTTTCTTTCACGGCTTGTTCTTTTAACAATGAATTCTCCTCTTTCATTCGGTATGCTTCTTTGACATGACACTATAGGTGAACAATTATTTTCTCAGATTATTCAAGGCCTCCAACTAACACTTCATTAGACTTAATATTTTCTTCAAGTTGTATCTTGAATTTTTTATTCTTCTATCTAAAGTTTTTTGTTTTAATTAGGGCAAGAACAAGTTCTACTTCAAGAACAACTAATCATTTCTCTACATCAGTTTCGTGATCATTCTAATGTTCATTTTCAATCTTCGTGAACTAAGATTCATCTCTTTTCACATCAAACATTTTTATGATATTCTTTAGAATCAAGAACATTAGGAAACTCGCCAACTTTTGTATTAGAGAACTCTTTCTTTTTAGACAAACCTTTCACCCTTTTAGAATATATTATTTTTCTACATTTCTTCACATGGTATTACTTTTCCAAGATCAACCTAGGTGAGGTAGACTTATGATAGGAACCTACAACTTTGATACCAATTGTTAGAATACCCCGAACCACTAAGAAGGGGGGAGTGAATTTTAGTCGTCTATAAAATCAATTCATTAAACATATAAATTCTTAAAACACAACGATACGAAAACATAAATATTATTGTAAGCACAAAACTACAGCATAGAAGCATATATGCACATCACATAACACCAATGTTTGAGAGGAAAACCCTTGAAAGGTAAAAACACTACTATGTAAATAAACTTCATTAGGCCTCGCTAGCCATAAAAACCTCATATTCACATTACAATCACCCTTTCAACACTTAATCAATCTGCAAGTTTGAGATCTACATGAATCGCTCTTTCAACACGCATTCAATCTAGACATTATCATATCATTGAACAATGATATCTTTATCATGTTTGACTTTACAGATTATATTCACATTTCTTGTGCACATACAATCAGTATCAACAACCTTTTCTCATAGCGTGACTAGATACAATTAAAAACTTCATCACCAACTACTAAATCGTTAACAAGTACACTTTTACAGTTTCTATACAGGTTAAGGCAGGTAACTGCTTGTCAAAGCACATTCACCTGAAAACAGTCATTGAGCATTTGTAAGCTTTAAATCTACATCATAGACCTTCTTTCTCACACCTTAGTAAAGAGTGAATATTGATCTTAGATATAACTTTTAAGGATCACTTTAATATTCAAAACCATTGTCATTTGATAATAATGTTATATGCAATTGAAACATCTTATCATTCTGTTCAACTTGTTTAAAATGCTAAATCGTTTTTTTTCTTTAATATCCACAAACAAATTTGAATACTCAAATATGTTGTTGCACTGAGGTTCTTTAGGAACAGATACACACCTGTCTCGCATCAAATTAGTCATGAACATATGCATATCTTTGTCAAGAAACAACTATTGTGCTTACCTTTTTTATGTAAAAATTGTATCAAAATTTTTAATTAATCGTCAAAAAGTCCAAAAGTAACATAAGAAAGTTTGAGAGGAAACCTAGTTAACTCTCAAACTTAATTATTGTGCTTACCTTTTATATTTTTGTTTGAGCTATTAATACTTCAAATAATATACATTGCTAGCCCAATAGTTTGACACATAAGAATAATATTTGTTCACTATGACAACAATAATTGTTCAAATGAACATCTTATCTTATTAAATGAGCATCTAATTTTTTAAATTACATAATTATAGTGAATAGTTATAATATTTTATTTGAAACAAAAAAATATTTTTTTCACTTATTAATGAATGTATATGTATTTTTTACTTTAACATTCCTAGGTTTTCATGTGTTCAAATATGGGATCATCTTCACGAACATTTATTTTGTGATTTACATATGAAATATTTATTTATAATATAATAGTATGTGGCAAGATTGAATATAATAAGCACAAGTGCTATAACAAAAATTGAATCCTTTACTCAAGGTTTTGTATTATCACTATGGCATACTAGAGTGTGCTAGCCTTATTTACATATGATTAGCATTATTGACCATCTTTTTATATTACCAAGGTCATTTATCATTGTGTGAATGTTTTATTTATATACAAATTAGTTTAATAATTCTTCTAAAACTACAAATTGGAATTTGAAAAAAAAAATGATATGTATAAACACCTTACCAAATGCCCTTCAAACATTGTATTTTTTTATACATAAGGCCATGTTCTTTTCAATAAATACCATGAAAAGTCAATGAGATACTTTTCTTGCTCGAGATAACTTCATTTTAATAAAAATACCATGAAAGCCAATGAGATACTTTTCTTGCTCAAGATAACTTCATTTTAATAAAATATCATGTTTCAGCATTAATTATAGGAAGAAATTAACTACTTGAATTTGGAGGTCTAAAGATGAAACTAATGCCGGAAAATTCTTCATTTGAAACTCCATGTTGGTGACCAATTGAATGTATGAATATCCAACCAAATATTTTATCATCAAAATGAAAGCCTTGAGCATATTTTTTGGGATTATGTGTAGACCAAGAGAAAATGAAATGTTGTCTTTAAATATATTCCCACCTTTTATCATGATATACATTGGAAAGAGGCTATTTTGGGTTTGAATCTTAGAAGAAAATTGTTGTTGATTCTATGAGGCATATAATTTTATTTAATAAATGGAAAAGCATATATATGGCTGTGTTTTCAGACCATGATATTCATCAAGGAGGTGAAATGCTAAGGTTTTACTTTGAGATCATATTTTAGACTAGTTTTTTGTGCTCTCAATTGCAAGAAGGTTCTAAAGAACAATTGCAGACTAGCAATCACTTGGATAGTATGAAATGTTAGTTGCTTCAACTTTATAGTTTATGTTCAAAACAACTTCAACAAATGTTAAATTTTGGGATATAATGGCTTTTTGTAAACTCTTCTTGAGTTGCTATTAGATACTTTGATATTTCATTCATAACTTTGTTCTGTATATGTTTATACTACTTCTGTAATGCTTAGGATGTGGTTTGATAGTTTTTGTAGTTGTTGTGACTATCACTTAATTGTATTTGTCATTTTGTACATGATCAGTGATGTTTGAGCTATTAAGTTGTTATAGTCAGTTGGTTTTATTTTGGCAAAAAAAATGGTGTCTTTTATTTTATAATATTTTTACTTTATTTAATAAAAAATATAATTATCTTTATATAATAGAATTCTTACTAAAGAACAAAATTTCAACATGTAACATGCAAGGTCAAATAGGATCAAAACCAATAGTATAATGAAGAAGGATGGAGATAAGCTACTCAAAATCCTTGCTCACTAAGGTAGAATAAATCGGCTACAACTAATAACTAGTGCCTACTCGTACACTATGTCTCTCACCAAATTGTCTCAAAATCTGGTCTGGTAACTAAATGTCACCAGAATGCACTGTGCGAACTATAGGCTCAAGTGAAGATTAGAAGACTAATTAATTTTCATTGTTAATAACTATTAATATGCAAGCCATTGGATCAAAATCAGATCAATGACTACCATTCTTTTTGTCAAAGTTGCATTGTACAATTATCAAAGAAAATAACTTTAAAAGAACTTATAAAAGATAAAATGTCATTATAGGGACATAACATCTTCCAACATGAGGCCAAACAACATTTTATGAAGAGGATAAATATTTAAAGGATCTAATTTATTCTTAAAATTAAGCTCATAAAGAAGATCGTCAAACCTAAATATAAAGTAGGAGTTGTCTCTTACAAATGAAGCTTTGGTGGATTCTCTAAAATACTATTTTAAGTATTAATAATTAATATCTTACCTTAGTACTAAATTAGGAAACAATATGAAGGATCAAAGTCAATTCTTTGACTTTGAGACATTACATACTATACACACTCAAATGAAATGGCATTTCATTGGCATCTTAGGACACTAGTGATAAGTATTCTCTAAACATCAATATACAACTAGCATTAGAAATCATAATAAAATAATTTTGTACAAATCGTTAATTTCTGCAAGGAATGATATGACTCTAATTAAATTTCAAGTATTGTACATAGAGCGGGATGCTCATTATCCATTCAATGAATGTATATTAAAATACTAGAAATTTCTTTAAAGGTAAAATATAACTTAAGCATATGTGAGCATGACGGATCCAAACTCCACTTAAGGTCCATATTATCTAGCTACTAAACTTAATATTGTTAGCTTGCAACCCAAACACTATCAAATTTTATACAAGAATATAACGACCATGCTTTTTCAAATTATCTATCAAATGGTCATGATACAATCTCTAGGACCTATTTGTATTAGTTTCAATTCTTACTACCCTATGTGCGTATGAAAATCAAGAGTAAGATCAATTTATAGTAGTTTATCATCGATAATGCACATATTGTATAATTTGTAACCTACCTTAAATTCAATAATTTATATAAGGGATCTTATATTTTACTAAAATTTGGCCACCATAAGATCAAGGTTGCAAAAATAATGGGGATAGTCCAATCATATAGTTTATTATTTCACGTGGTCACCCTTGCAACAAAGCATTTAGTTTCATGGGGTGATGAGAGGGTCCATAGATTTCACTAACCATTCTAATCGAGATAAAATTCTTATCAACTATTGAATTGGTTGGATGTCTTATTTATTTCACATAATATAGAGAGTTGGCTATTAGAAACAGTATGTACTAAACATACTTGTCAAATTCCTTCTACAAGACTTGCTCTATTGAATTAACTAGAGTTATATTTACGTATATTGAGAACCGCAATAACTCTAGTGGTGATAAGCATAAGTTAATAGTTGAAACAGCTAAACATGTCAATAACCATCACTCTCCACTCATATAATAACCATAATTTGGTATCATAAATCTACTAATATACCAATATTGACCAAAAGAGAGACCATGTATGTCCAATCTCCATTAATGAGTGGCTTTACAACATAATGAGGCCTCGTGATCAATTATTTCATAGTTATTCTTTCTACCATGCAAGACCTTGGGTACTAATACAAATGCACCCTTTTTATAGTTGATCATGCTTTAGCGCATGAAAATAAGTTCTATAACTTATAGGAATTGATCTATTAGAATAAGAAAATTATAAAAAATTAATGATTACAACTATTGGATTTGACAATATAACTTTTTGATTATGGGATACTATCCAATATCATACCTTAATAGGGCCCTCACTAGATTCGTTATTATCTTTCTTCCATATTTAAATCTTCTAGGTGACAAATATTATCAAATTAGTAGCCTTTCGTGACCAACTTATATCAATACTTATATATAGTTTCTCAATTCTCTATTTTAGATTTTCTTCTTCAAGTTGGGTGGTTTATCAACTCATGAAATGGAAATAAGAAGACAAAGAATTTAATGTGGTTCACCCAAACTTGGGCTACATCTACCAAACAAAGAGTCCAATATTATTATCTAGCAAATTGAACTGATTACAATTCGTAATCCCTTACAACTCAATATCGCTGCAAAATGCTACAAAATCTCATATGAAAACCCTAACCCTAATTTATTTTATCAAGACTTGTGTCGGTTACAAAAATAGGGTTAGAATATGTCAACTCTTGGACCTTGCAAGGGGTGTTTCCCCTTGACCCATCTTGAGTGTGTTGCCCCTTGACTCCCCATCTTGGGGACGTTACCCCCAAAGCCCCGTTGAATAATTTGGAGGAAAATTATGTCAATAAAAGGGGAAACATTAACCTTTGAGTCTAATTAGACACCATATAACAACAATCTCCCACTTGAAGACTGATCAGACTCCACAACAACTAAAACCTAGCTAATGAAAGAATGTTATGGAAAATTCATCCGTATCCTTAAGCTCTAGATCAAGAGGAGAGATAATACCCCCACATTTTTCATAAGAATGCTAGGTTATGTTTATACAAATTGCATATGTGTATAATTTTTTATTCTAAATTTTTAGTTATATCAATCTCTTATGTGCACAAGTTACACTAATTCCCTAGATTAATTTGAATACATTCACATTGTTAACCATGAAGAAAATCATGAAGAATCCAACAATTGGTATATGAGCGGTTACTCTTGAGTTATAGGGTTTGACCACCTGAGAGTTAGAGATCCTAGTCATGGAAATTTTTAGGCAATATAAAAGACTTGATGGTCTTGAATCTGAATTGGAAGGTGCAAGAGAGTTAATCATTGACGTGAAGAAGAAACTTTAAAGATATCTAAGGGTTAGACTAAGAATTTATGATGAACTGAAGGTTACACAATAAAAATTTGATACACTTGAAACAACATCTGAAGGCAGTGTTACTGATGAATCTGAAAAAGCTATAAAAGAATTACTGGAAAAGAATGATACACTTACCGAGTAGTTGGACCTAATGAAGATAGATCTTGAAACCAACATGATAAGGATGATTGAGTTGATTGAAGGAAAAAGGACTACTAAAGATTAAAAGAAAATGGCAGAAGATGATAAAAGACAAGTTGAGATGAATCTACTGGAAAAAGATAATGAGATCATGAGAATGACACAAGTTCACTATGACATGGCCAATCAACTTCTGAGTGAAAATCTAGACAACACCAGAAAAGAATTTGAGAATCAAGCACTGAAAGCTGAAATTGAAAGAATGGAACAAATATTAAAAGCTGAGAAAGATGAAAATGCAATACTAAAAAGAAATGAAGAAGCACTAAACTCTTTGGATCAACAATTCAAGAATCAGAAACAAAGAAATGACAAAATAGGCATTGGATACAAAGAGGACATCACCACTAAGAAAGGAGAATCATCAAAAGCACAAAGAGATGAAAGTAATGCATCCCCACCGAGACAAAAGAAGCAAAGTTGCAATTATTGTGGGAATCTTGGACATACTGCTAATGTCTGTAGGAGCAGGAAAGGTAAATCACTGAGTATACCTAAGTTTGATGGTTATTATTTTAGATGCAATAGGTATGGACATCAAGAATTTGAATGCAGAACTAATATGGTCAACAATACAAGGAAACCTAAGTTTGATGGATACTGCAAGAATTGTAACTAATTTGGACACAAAGCTGAAGAGTGCAGAATAAAAAAAGGAATGACAACTGGAAGCCTAACCGAGAGAATGCTAAAACCAATCAAGCAGGTATTTCTATACCATGGGATTATAATAAAAGAATATGATTTTTATCATGTGGAAGGTATGGACACATTTCTGCAAACTGCATGTTGATGCACGAAAGGAACAACATAAGAGATTGGAGAAATCCATGCATGGCATGTTTTCACTATCATAAGGTAAGACACCTTGTGAGAAATTGTAGAGACTGAGGTGATGCACCGACCGAAGATGAATTAGAAGTAAAATCTCCTACTATTGTTGAGGAAATCTAAGAACAAATGAACAAAACCTAGAGGAAAAAGACTCAGGATGAAGGGAAGTCATCCGGAAGCACAAAGTGCACCATCTCTACTGAGTTGGTTGCACCGAGCTCCACCTAATTGGTGAGAGGTATGTAGCCCGACTAAAAACCTATTGAAAATCTTATTTTAGCTCTTAAGTATTAGATTGAGATCCATATTAGTATATTAAGATGCATCTAGATAAGTTGTGAGTTTGAAGTATTGTGTGTAGTTATTTTTTTTTACTCGGTTAAGTAAAGTTACTACATAGTTGGTAAATAAGAAAAAACAGACTCGACAAAGAATTTACTGCAAAAACTAATAGCCATTGGAAACCCTAATTGAGGTAAATCTATAAATAGGGTAGTTTTTATTTCATTTGAACTTACCATTTACGAGAGAATTTGAGCACGTTGCAAGGCGATCATTTCTAGCATCCACTGAATGATATAAGAAGGTATTTTTGAATCTTTTAAGAGCATTTTGAGAGCATTTTTGGCTACTATATATTACTGAGATACATTTGTGAAGTAATATCTATTCGAGCATGCCCTAGTTCATATTTAACTTATCTTGAGAAGTTATGGAACCGAGAGTCCAGAGTTCCACACTGGTTAAGGATATAGAATCTATTACTACTAAGCACAAGATGCCCCTAGCGATAGCGTCAGAAAAAATATATGACAGGAGCGTTATCATCAATCCCTCCATGAGTAATTTTGAATGTTGATGTGCATACTTTTATACATTTCAATATTGAAGATCTTTTTCAACAAGAAATTGATGCATCATTCAGTAAATTGTGTGTAAACAATAAATTGAAGGACGAGCGCACTCACCTGGAAGTGAAGAATCTAACCCACATAATGAACCTAACAAGGGTATTCAAACCCGAATGGGTGAGAATGGTACTCATCTGAGTACACATGTAGACCATGTGGTTGGATGGACTAATCAAAATGACAAAAGATGTTCTACATCGCATTACTGGATTACCTATTGGTGATAGACCCAAGGCCGTGAAACAAATTGAAAGAGGTAAACTTACCGAGTTTACAAAGGCACTTTGGGATGTCAAAGGCATGCATATATATACTGTTGAAGAAACCAATCTGAGGTATGCATGAAAAATTCTATCATACTAAGTATTTCAATCATCCAGAGTGAACAGTGTACCTTGTAGTATTGTCGACTTAACATACAAAATTGTGAAGAAGGGACTGAAAATTGATGTTTGTGAGATTTTGTTGAAGCAACTGGATGACAACATGAATACTTTTTGAAAAGAAAAGACCAATACTCTTAAGTTTAGTTCAATATTGGTATGTATATTCTTCTACTTTTATAACTATTTCCCTTTGATTTGTGATATAGTATGGAAGACAGACAGACCTATCATATATCATATCAATGAGTGCATACAGAATTTAGGTGACAACTTTGACAATATAATGGCTTATTATTTTACAAAGTTTCAAGATAGAATGCACAAGAGATACATAATACCACCAAAATTGATTGCAAAATATCAAGAAAATATTTGTTTTAAAGTTGACACTGATGAATGTTTAGCAAAGGCAGTTGAACTGAGATTAGAATGGATAGAACCTATGGGATATGAGATGAATATTGATGAAGCCTCAAAATAGATAGAGGCCCTACTGGCATAGCCCATTAATCCTAAAGCTCTGAGATATGGCACTTATGAGGTAGTAAAAGAGAAAAGAAATAAAAATATTTTCATACCTAAGGCAATAAGGAAAACAGAGAAGATGATTGACAATCTGTCAAAGACTCTAGGAGATGATGAAACTGGTAATGCAAAAGCTATTGTTGTAGTTGACAAGTAACTGGAAATAGTATCCTCACCAAGTACTACTGGATCAAAAAGAAACACCAGATCCTCTGTACAAGCAAAAGAGAAGGTTGCAACCAAGATAGTTTAACCGAAAGGTAGAACATATCCAAGAACTAGAGGAGGAAGGCAAGTTGTACACACCAAAAGAAGACTAAATCTTGGAAAGGGAAGTGACACAGAATCTGATAAGGCTGATAAGTCTATAGCTGTAGAAATTTTTTCTAATGTACCAAAGAGTCTAGATGAATTTCTTGAATCATTAAATAAATATGGAGGATTTGCAAGTTTTAGGAAAACTAAGTATGAGAAAAGAAATGAGGAAGACAAGAAGAAAATTGAAGATGTTGTGGTAGAAACACTACTGAACTACAAATTCACACCAATTGAACTTGGTAATCACATACCACATGATTTGTATGATAAAATTATTGCTAGATGGACGTATGCTATGAATGCTAAAAAAAATGAGAGAAAGGTCATTAGTTCACACTATTCCTAACGTAGCACCATCAGAGATCAAAGAAGAATTGATGATATATTCTAAAGAATTCATTGTCAAGGGAAGATCCCTTTGGATAATGAATAGAGATATGGAATCTTTAGAAAAGGAGGCAACAATAAAATGGAGAAAGATATACAAAATAGATAACACTAAGCATGGAGAGGCAGAGACAAGTCAACAAGGAAGCATGAGTAATCAAGTAAAGGAATAAACTACCAATGTAGAGCCAATTGATCTAACTATGGACAAAGGAGAGATAATCATTAAAGATATAATAGAAGAAGTGGACCCTACAAAATATTTATAGAAAGATGAGGATATCATGGACACTCAAGTTTAGGACACCTAGTGTATGGATGTTGATTTAGATCCACTATAGAGTCATGAATCTACATTGACACAAGTTCTCAGTTACAGTATACAGACAGATACTGCAACTGATACTGCATAGGAAGCATCCAAGGAAACTAAGACGGAGAAAGAGAAATAAAAGGTAGAAGGAACCTAGACCACCAAGATCAAGCAAGGCAAGACAAGCGAGTTGGTACTACCAACCGACACCAATGGTCAACAATAGAACATTGCCCCTATCAAAACAACAAATGTTCATGATACACAAAAAGAAAAGCCGCATGAATCAAATTTTAAGAATAAATTAGATGACCACAAATAGGAAGAGATACATGAGGTAAATATAGCAGAAGAAAAGGTTGGAGAGAGAATTATTGGAACTCATACCGAGTCACCCGATTCAAGAAAGGCATCACATTCAAAACTTTCTATTGGTGAAATTATGTTGGGAGGTAAGAATAAATCAAAGAAGAGGAAGCCAATCGACTTAGGACAACAAATAATTATTCCCGAAGTTGATCCTAACACTCTAAAGCATAAGGAATTAATGAAATACTTAGAGTTAGTATCTCTAAAGACAGCTCAGAGTAAGATGATTGCAAAGAGGAACAAGGATACAATACTTGAAGATGGAAAGGAAATAGTTTCCACAATTGTTCCTGAGGCCTAAATTGATGAGACTGAGAATCTATTGAATCAAGTAGGAGAATTGGTCAAGCAGATCAAAGGACCAAATAAGGATATGACATAATACATGATGAAGATACACGAAGACAAGATGGAATAGAAACTGATGGAAGGACTACTTCAAGAAAGTGAAGTGGATAAGATAACTCTATTCGATTCATGTGAAGAAATTTAAAATTGTCAAACTTCTATTATTTCATTATTTCAAAAATCTTGTATTCTTTCACATTGTACCCAGGATATCAGACAGAAGGAAACTAAAGTTGAGAAAGAGCTGACAGAACACCTAAAGACTATACCGACCAAGACTAGATCATTCCAGACATTTTATACCAAAGTAAAAGAACTCCTGGCACTTCAAGATTCAATGAAGTAGGAGGAGAACAAGATTCGATTGGAATTGCTTGAACTTCAAGAATTTCTCATACCCCACATCCAATTGATGCGGAACCATATGAAGCAGGCCAAAGAACTAGTAAATTTTCTAGCAGTAAGTACACTAGACGGTCTTATTGGCATTGCTAAAGATATATTCAAGCATATTGTGGTCTTACAGACTCTCTAAGACACTTGGGAGACTGTATTGTCAAGTATTCAACAAAGGTATAAATATATTTTTGAAAATTAGACTATAGTTGTAAGATTTTTTGTCAAAAAAGGGGGATATATTATAGAGATTTATAGGGGATATATTATGCATAAGAGATAAAGGGATATATATGAGATTTCAGAAAAACAAAAAAAATCATATATGAGAAAATACAAAAAGAGGAGATGAAAAAGTGTATAGGGAGTAACTACCAAGGGAGAGTTATACATTTTGATGAATTTGAATATTTTTTGTCAAAAATTCCCAAATAATGTCAAAGGGGGAGATTTTTACCTCTTTAAGTTATTTTTGTTGTCTTTAGTTTTGTCAAAGTCACAGTTCACGACGAAAACAATTGGTGAATGGAGTAAGTCTTATAAAGGAATAGTCGGTGGAAGATGAATTAAAATCTTTAAATGATAGGGTCATAACACTGGCATGACCAATGCAAAATTTTTAGAAGAGCAGAATTGAAAATAGAATACTCTAAACTTTTAGCTAGGGAGGAGATATTTTTGAGATAGAAATCAAGAGAGCTTTGGCTCAAGGATGGTGATCGTAACACTACATTCTTTCACAACTCAGCAAAGGTAAAAAGAGAAAGCAACAAAATTTTCTCCGTAAAAGACCAAAATGGTCAGATTTTAGACTCAGTGCCAAAGATCAATGCTGAAGCGGTGAGATATTTCTCCAATATTTTTTGTGAACCTAGATAGCTTTCTGACGTCTCTGACGAGATTGTGGGATTCATCCCTGAATGCATAAGCTAGTCTTAGAATGAGTTCCTAATGGCACCTACTTCCTTGGGAAAGATTAAAAATGTTATTTTTAGTTTGGGAGGTGACAAGTCTCCTGGGCCAAATAGGTTCACGGCTTTATTCTACCAACACTTTAGGACACTAGTTTGTAAGGAGATATGGAAGGTGGTGGAGGACGCCCGATATGGGGGTTTTGTGCTAAAAGACTTCAATAAAACTTTGATTGCCCTGATTCCCAAAAAAAGTGGTCACCACAAGATTTGAAGACTTCTGCCTCATTTCTTTATGAAATTTTATTTACAAAATTATCTCCAAGACTATGGCTAACAAGGTGAAACATGTTTTAGGAGGTGTTATTTCAAAAGAGCAAAGTGGGTTTTCCCCTAATAGGTCAATTTTTGAGGGAATTATTGTTGCTCATGAACTGATACACTCTGTTTGAACTCCCAAAATAGAGTGAGTTATGGTAAAATTGGACATCAGGAAAGAATATGATGAAGTTGGTAGGGTATTGCTCTTAAAATTCCTTAGGAAATTTAGCTTCTCCAATGAGTGGGTATCTTGGATTGAAAGTTGTTTGGCCACTGTCACACTCTCCATCCTTGTAAATGGAAGCCCACAAGGCTTTTTTTACACATGTAAAGACATCTGGAAAGGGGATCCCATTTCCCTTTCCTTCTATCATCATGGCCGAGGCTTTGGGTAGATTTTTTAAGACCAAGAGAAGTACAGGACTATGGCAAGGCATTAGGGTGGTAGTCAGTGAACCTCTCCTTTCTCACCTACAATTTGTAGATGATGTCTCTCTTGAAGGGGAGGCCTCCATTAGAGAAGCTCAAATGACAAAGTCAACTTTAGACAAATATAGTGCAGCGTCGGGACAACAAGTCAATTAGTTGAAATTGGAGATTTACTTTTTCAACACACCCCTCTAATGCCAACGAGACTTATGTAGAATCTTGGGCATGAGGAAGGGCTCCCTCCCTGTGAAATACTTAGGCATTCCATTTTTTGGTGGTGCATGTAAATCTGAGTTTTGGGCTGATTTGGTGTTCTTTGTTTCAAATAAAATGATAGGCTAGAAAGGGAATTGGCTCTCTTCTATAGGAAGAATCCTCATGCTAAAAATAGTGATATCACCCATGCCAATATTCCCTATGATGTGTCTCAAAATCCCCATGAGTGTTATCAACAAGATTGGCCAAGGAATGAAAAAAAATGGAATGGGGCCAACCAAGAAGAAAAAAATCCCCCTACTTGCATGGGAGAAGATATGCAGACCCAAATGTGAGGGGGGGCTAGGCTCAAGAATTGGAAACTCATGAACACTGCCTTGGGCACCAAATTGGTCTGGACCATTTACAAAAATCTAGAAATAATTTGGGTACACATTTTGAAAGAAAAATATCTGGACACACAGACAGATAATAGAATCCTCACAATCATAAATCCTCCG
The DNA here is from genome assembly GCA_018584345.1 of Thuja plicata. NCBI lineage: Eukaryota > Viridiplantae > Streptophyta > Pinopsida > Cupressales > Cupressaceae > Thuja > Thuja plicata. Next base: position 1,334,697 of record MU223269.1, read on the forward strand.
AGAGGCTCTGTAATGTGGAACTTCATTTCTTCTTGCAGATTGATTATCACTGATCATCTATCTTGGTGTGTTGGCAATGGTCAAAGTGCCAATTTTTGGGAGGACTCATGTAATGGCCTCCCTACACTAAAGGATTCAGCAGACCTCCATGATCTGAGAAATTATTTTGTTAGGAATTGGAGAGATAAAATTTTAGATTATATAGTTTTAAAGTAGGAGGTTTTTGGCAGGGAATGGAGATTGAAGATATTTGATGATGAAACCCTTTTACCACAACAAAAAGAGACTATGAGGGGCATCTTGGAAGCAAGGAATACTAGCTTCAACACAGAGAATGATATTCTGATTTGGTGTGGATCAAAAAGTGGAGAATATTCAGTAAAACTGGGCTATCAGTTGTTGGAAAGAGTTGAAGTGAAAGGAGCACAGTGGCCAACTAGATTATGTTGGGGCAAGGACTGTCTACCCAAAGTGGGTTTTTTTTCCTGGCTGGTTGCTAGGGTATAAATTATCATGGGAGAACACAGGAAAAGGCTTTGTATGTTTGGGCCTATTTAATGTGTCATGTGTGGCAAAGCAAAAGAATGTGTTGATCATCTATTAGTGCAATATATAAGTGCAAGGCCTTGTTGGGAAATGATCCAACAAAAAATTAATTGGCAGGGACCCCTTCACAACAATATAAGGGATGTCTTATTAGGGTGACCCTCATCCCAAGGTAAATCTTGATTGGATGGGATCTGGGATATTTGCACGTCTACGATGATTTGGGAAATTTGGTAAGAAAGAAAGAGAAGAGTATTTTTGAATCAAATAAAAAACTCAGACAGATTGATGCATAGAATTAACCTCTCAATTGAGGAACTAATGACTGCCTCAGTGGGTAAGAAATCAATTAAATGCCCATTCACAAAACTTGACAGGAGAAATCAAAACAATTGGCCTGGCATCAAAATCAGACAATGGGGAAATGTGATCCCAAAATCTAAAGCTTCTTTGGTTAAAGATAAGGTGAGATGGAAGCAAAAGATGGAGGGTGGATCAAAGTAACCTTTGATGGTGTATTTAGGGGCAACCTGAGAGTGTTAGGTATTGGGGACATTGCAAGAGATTGGAAAGGATGGATGGTGGAGTTTAGTGCAGAAAGAATCACTAAGGGCACAAAAAATATGGTAGAAGTAAATGCAGCTCTACTAGGGGTTAAAATGAGCTTGAAGCTAGGAGTCAAGAAGCTTCACTTAGAAGGGGATTCAGCAATAATTGTAGCAGAAATAATCAAAAGGAAAATTATGGCATGGCATCTTTAATCACCCATCAATGTTATACTATATTTGTTAAAACAATTTGAGGACTATAAAATATCACATGTTTTGAGGGGGGAAATCATGAGGCTGACATATTATCCAATTGGACGACTAATTTTGAGAATGTCAGCATCTCACACTTTGAAACTCTAAGCTATGTGACCATTGAAGACTTAGAGATAGGGTTACCTCAACTCCCTATGGTCTGACATTAGCTAACCTAGGCCATGAGTAGCCTCATGCTGACAAAGACAGCAGGTGGGTGTTGGCAGGCAGAGAAATTATTTTTGTTTAAAGCATAGTGGTTAAACATCTTGTCATGTGTCAGGCACCAGACTGCATTGCGCATTATAGATTTTGGCAGCGCTTTTTGAACCTGGCTGATTTGGGTTAATGTTTTTTATTTATCACAGATAGGAGACTTTCCATTTTTCACATCAAATCAAATTTAATAGAAATCTACTTCCCTTCTGGCATGAGCATGTTGAGGTCATCGGCAGAGGCAAAAGCTAAAATTTGAATTGCATCATGCTGAGATGATGCAATGAATGGACAGTTGGTGGCAATGAAAATGCGATGAAAGGACAAGTGTTCTCTCCTCATTATTGTCATCAATTTCCTTTAAATTTGCCATGAGTTCAAGATTATTTGCACAAATTGCACATCTGTCAATTTTCATCACCATGCTTTATATTCTCTAATAAGATCTATAGTTTTTGTGTTTGTGGAAGTGAGTCTCTGAATTTGTAGGAACTTTCAGATCAATGGAGGCTACTTTTACATTGAAGCCTAGAAAATATAAGCAGCAAAAGGGCTTCTTCGGTGATGTTAATGTGAAAAGAATTTGGAAGCTGCTCAGGTGGTCTAGCAAAGATCTGGAAGACACAATTTTTGAAACCCTGGGGCAAAATTTTATAACGGCCAACCATAGGGGAAGGTTGAACGTAGATTTAATGTTCATGATTCTTGCATGCGCCCTGAAGATTGGGGTGGAGAATGCGGAAATTTGCGAAGTGATGAATGCATTTTTCTATGAAGATGTTTTAGGAGATATGGAGACTTTCCTTGAGTGGGCGTGGCCCAGAAGGGGATTTGACATCTTAGAGGGATTGCAGACAAAGACCAGATGAGGGTTGAAGGTTTACTTCCCTTTATTCGCTAGTTGTGGGGCGTTAACTAAGGAGACTATTGGATTGAGCACCTGATAGGATGGGAATATATTAAAGAGGCAATCAAAGATCGCTCACCACAAGTAAATGTTGGTGGAATTGTCCCTAACCTTTGAATTCCTGAGTGTCATGCCCAAAAGTTGGGCAAAAAACACACAAACAAAAAAAAATTTAAAACGCATTTAAACGGGATACTAAAACGAACACAGGTAACACATGCATGCAAAATGGAGCAAAGGGGATGACGAGACCAAAAAGGTCTCAAGGAGAGGAATAGCTTTCACAGCTATCCTAAGGGATGTCTAAAGCTCCAAACGGGAACTGGACGCAAACCAAGGTAGTTGACCAAAAGTCAACTAGAGTTGACCAAAAGTCAACTATACTCTGAAATAAGAGAAAGATGAGCTCTAGGGTTCGCTAGACCTTAAAAAAGACTCATACACGCAAATCAAGGCGATATGTCTAAAAGTCAACCAGGGTTGACCAAAAGTCCATCATGCTTTGAAATACGTGAGGGAGGGTCTCTAATCTACTAAGTGCTAAGAAATTCATAGGCACGCAAAATGAGATGGTTGACCAAAAAGTCAACCCATGTTCACCAAAAAGTCAACTATCTCCAAAAGGCTCGAAACTGAAACCCTAGGACCTAGAGGCCACAAGGAGCATTGGGTTCAAAGATCGAGACCAACGGACAAAGTTTGAAATAGGGTTGACCGAAAGTCAACTGTATACGTCATGGGTCAAGGGAAGCGTTAATGTCCCTAAAAGACGCATATCGAAAGACTAAAGGAGTGATATGACCCATACACAAAATAAAATCATTACATGTGTTTTAAAATTAAAAAGGATGGTTAGATTAAAAATTACTAACAATGAGAGATTTACTAACGAATAGACAAATCTTTAAAATAAAATGATAATAACCATATACCTATAAATCAATATCTCCATTATAAATTATAGTCTAATTATAAATCTAATTGAAATTGACATTAGAACATTAGTCTAAAAGCGATTTTATAAAAAAAACTAAAATCTATTCTATAGCATATTAAACCATATTTTTATTTTAAAAATCTAATTTAGTAAAAGTCTTATATAAAAAAAATACATCTAAGCTTTAAATGACAAATCTAATTTAAGTAAATCCAAGCTAAAGAAAATCTAATCTAAATCAATTAATTTCATATTAAAATAACATTCTAAACTATTAACATATTTAAATTTTAAATGAAAGCAAATATATTAATACTACTTTCTAACCTAATACCGAATCCCATAAAAAAAAA
>MU223269.1:1359655-1374513 GCA_018584345.1 Thuja plicata
CAAACCAAATATTTTCCACCCGTGCAAGTGATTTCCTTGGTTTCTGTGTACTGACCCAGCAAATGAAATCATGCCACGTCAATCGGCCCGTCTTGTCAGGTCATCACATCATTATTGATCCCGCCGGCATCCTTTTTGAACTACTTTGAACTACTTTGAACCAGAGTTCAAAGGGGTTCAAAGAGGTTCAACCTCTCTTAAGAGGAAAAATGTTGCGCGCTTTCCTGCGAGAACACATCATTAGTAATAAAAGACTTAGGCCGCTATTGAACTACTTTGAACTACTTCAAACCGGAGTTTGAAGAGGTTCAAAGTGGTTCAAATGACTTGAAAGGGTATGTTATCGGTTTAAGATAGATCAGAACTGATCCCAACGATGCCAAAAGCTCAGATTTGACAGACTCAAATGTGCAAGGGCTTTGGAAGAACCAACAAGGTGGAAAAGTGAACAGAGTGAAGCTTTGACCATTGTAGACACACGAACTTGGAAAGTTCAAATAAAGGCGACTCTTAACCATCCAACAATATAGTAAGAAATGAAAAATATTAGCATAAATTTCCAATTTTACTTTAATGGAGCTTGACCAAACAATTTCCCCCATCATTCAACTATCAACATGAATCATATTATTATCAATGAGATCTACAATTTTATCCTTAAATACCACACAAATATTTTTATTAGTATGGTGTCTATTATCTATATGGAACATGTAGAAGGATTATTATTATGGTTCTCTTAGATAATCCTATAGAGGATTCCAATCTATTAATGAAATAAATATTGACCAAATTGTTTTTTATTAGGGGAAAACAAGTTTTGAAGGGGAATAGATTTTTGTGGGAACCCAAAAATAACCAACTAGAAATAATATATCAAAACCAACCAGAAACTACACCATAAACAAACAAATAGCAACCTAAATAATAAAGCAAGAAATAGCTCAAGCTATAAAACATAGTAGGCATAGGCCCTACACAACAATTCCTTAACATTAATCAAGAAACCATGGGTTTTTCTATTACCCATTACCAAATACCTTCAGTTTTGACAAGGCTCATGAAACCTTTATAAGACACAGATAAAGATGAACTTTGAAGAACCTGTCAAAATACAACCAAACCTCCCAAACGATAATTTAGCTAGGACAAGAAACATGGGGTTTTGAAAGGCTCTCCTAAACTTCACAGTTGGCACCAAGAGATAAAATAATGAAGAACCAATTGAAGAAAATCTAACGTCCCAAGCAACCATAGACAAAAGGAGGAAAGGTTTTGTCGAGGCTCCTCTAACCTTCAGTTTTACTCTCAACCATATAGAACAATAAATACTCACTAGATGAAACATGATCCAAGAGTTTTCTAGGCTCCCTTAACCTGAACATTGCATTTTGGAAAGGCCCCCAATACCTTCATATAGGATTTTATAATAGAACCCAAAACCATCTCGTAGAAAACTACAAAACTTCTCCAAAAGAAAGTCATCTCCCCACTAGTGAAACTCCTCTTCACCTCAATAGAAGAGGATCCAACCTCAATAGGACCAACAAAGACAACAAAAAAGAAGAGTCTTCTCTAGAACAACCCCACTTCCAAGTAGCAATTAACATGAGCATACCACATAGTGCAAATTTCAAACTCCTCCACCCAACAAATCACTACCTCCATAGGCAATGTCACTACCTCAAAAGAACTAGTCAAAGTAAAAGAGGATAAAAATCATATAGGTTGACACCACAGCCATTAGAAAAACCCCCCACCTCAATAGGGAGTAGCACCACCTCTATAGGAGCCACACGGGGAAGGAACTAGACAATAAAACTCAAATCCCACGAAAGAAAAACACATAAGAAAACACCAAGTTCCAAAGGGGACAAAAATAGCCCCAAAGACATATAAAACCCCTATCAAAAACAAACATAGGCTAAAATAGTCCCTTGAAAACTAGCAGCAATCAACTAACCACTACAAAAGTTAGGAAAAATAAAAGCACCTACACTCACAGAAATCAAGTCCATGAACACAACTACCCGAGCTCCCAAAGCCTAGTGAGACCACTAGAACCCAAGAGAATGTAAGATCCCCCAAAGGAAATCTAACTAAACAAGAATTGCCTCCAACTCAAATCAAACAGCCTAAAAAGTAGGAGCAAACATGAATGTTGAACCCCATCTCCAGAATAGAACAACACCGATGAGGCCAAAATCCAAATAGGGGAGGCCAAGAGGAAGAATATCCATGAAGCACCTTCCCAGCAAAGACTCCAACCCACAAAAAGGATGCTACAAAAGACAACACATAGTAAGGGCATCACCAAAGACATAGGAAGCAGTAGAGCCGAGCACAAGAAAAAGATAGATTACTATAGAGGAAACCCCAACTACAACCACTGGCCAACACATAAGAGGCTCTTTGAAACCAAAAGGAATAGGGAGAAAATAACCCATGCAAAGAAAGTCCAACATGAATAATTTGATTAATGAGGAAAAAGAAAACCGTAGTAGTAGCTAGAGCAGCAAGAAACAACAACTCCATGCCAAAAACAACCCAAACCCAAATAACCCACGCAAATAAAAAATTCCAAAATGGTCAAGAAAAAGGGAATCTTTAACGCCTCTTTTATTTTCATCGTCTTCTCCTTTCAAATATACCTCTTTAACTTTAAAACCACTAGAAACCCTAGCTCCTCCTTTCCAACCTCTCACACCCATCTCTCTCAAACATTAACCAGATCTAAGAAGTGGTACAAGGTTGACCAAATTGTTAGCAAGGTTTGAAAAATATTTATTGAGTGGTTTGCTAAACTTTGTGAATTTATTAAACCATTAATGTTTAAATGATACATTACTCGATGTCATATAAATTTGATCAAAAGTAGAATTATATTATTTCTTTCCATTTATTTTTTAAAATGTATTAGTCTTTTGAGATTTTGAATAGTTGGAGGAAGTAGGGGAGGCCCCACAAATCCAACCATTATATTGAAATAGTTGAAGCTCAAGATTTTTAGATGAACACACAATATCTACCATATAAATATTGGAATCTAATTCCATGGTCATCATTAGACTCGTTGTGTCTCTAGGAAAATTTAGCTAAGTTTGTAACCTCATATTGACACATAAGTGTTGTAAGAAAAGGGTAGCTACCTTGTCAAAATAATGGATAGAAATAGGAGCTAAGGATTAGAAGTATTTAGGGGAATGGTCCTTAGTGTTCATGAAAATAATTTAGGTAAGAATTTATCTTTGAATATCCAATATCTAGACATGGATCATTGAAATCTCGCAGGTGAACATTGTGGCCACCTTTTCCAGAATATAAGTCAAATATGATCAGATAAAGTTAATTGGAAATATGAGTGTGTAACAACCTCAAATGCAAAAGGTGTGCAATATATAGGATTATAGGTACAATAAAGTCAAAGCTAAAATCATAGTATATTACTTTCTTCTTAAGTTAATCAAATTGCTTTACTCATGTATTGAAGGGTTAGAAATGTAGGTAGTAGTAGTATCAGAAGAATGGGAAGAATGAAGGATTTCTAAAGAATGAGAAGTAAGAGGGAATAGAATGTTCACCTATTAGAAGAGAAAATCACACTATAAATGTAAAATTGTCACAGGATTTTTAAGAAAGAATGGTACAAGGAATAGTAGCAGTAAACACTATCCAACTTTAAACTATGAACTCTAACTTGGACATTAGTTCTCACAATTTAATAACATCATAAGTTACATACACATAATGCATATCCACAAAATAATTATTTCACTAATTTCAAAATTTACATTTACCTTATCTAAACCTTCCTCAACTCCCTTAAACTTAAATATTCTTCACTAGTTTGTATGATAAATTGTAACTTCAATTAGTTGTCCTATCAAAATTATATATAAATATATTGCTAAATTTTGCATATATATGTCTAGCAGAATAATTAGAACTAACTCTAATAATATTCCTGATTATAAGGTAGAGCAATTTGATCCCTTAACTCACAACATTGATAAAGCCAATCAAAATTAAAACCAACCAAAGTTGAAACTGTCACAATGCAATGCATTCTCATATTTTTAATAAAACAAGAAACATGTTAAACCTCTAGAGTCTCCTCACTTGCCATGGAACTGAGCTAGTTTACATATATTGGTTTATAATTTTCATTTTGTTCTAGATTTTTGAATCCCCAAACCCTAGTTAATATTTACATTGAAATGCTGAGGGAATATCGTGTTCATAAAAATCATAAAAGGTGTGACGAATTTAATAGATCCAAAATCCTTATGTAAAAAAATTTTATTTTCATATATTCTTGTACATGATTTAAATCTTTTCCTTAGTATTTATTCTAATTGTTTTGTCTCTTTGTCCCTTATGTCTCTATCATTTATATAATTTTCAATCATTTTCTTTTGTTAAATTTGTGAGCCATAATAACATGTAAACAAAAAATATATAAAACAAAAACACGAGAGCACCAGAAATACCCTGGAAAAACCCTCCTACTTGAGAGAAAAACCCAACCACACAAAATATACTCCTTTATTGAATAATAGAACAAAGTCTCATATCACAACTCACAAACTTCTTGATCTTTTGTAAAAATAATGACTCATCAAAGACTCCCCTTTAAAAATGATTTAATAATTGTTCACAACAACAATGCTAAAGGATTCAAACAGTAGCAATCTATTAAAACAATCCTCTGCAGAGCACTACACTCCAATAGCCCCGAAGATGCTATCTTCACAAAACAATGAAGATCAATAACCAAAAACGAAAGGCGACACTGCTTCATCAGTATCACATCACCTCGGACTCTCCAACAATGTACAATAGACAACCATCCAAAAATGGCCTTGTTTTGAAGGAACCGAATCATCCTTCATTAAGGAATACACACAAATCATAGGATAATCAAAAGACCATGTAATGCCCAGCTCTTTGCACTCCAATAAGCATGAACATGAATGGTCAATGGTTACACATCTATTAATTATCATGACACAAGTAAGCGGCACTGTCTATGGGGCAGGAAATTTGCACCTTAGTAAACAAAATATGTTGTTAACACAATATGTTAACAACATGTGTGTTAGTCTATTGTATTTGTTTGCAAATTACTAACACCCGTTAACGTAATAGACTAACACACATGTTGTTAACATATTGTGTTAACAACATATTTTGTTTACTAAGGTGCAAATTTCCTGCCCCATAGACAATGCCCAAGCAAGCACGGTGGTTGTTATGATAATAGATAAGAATGAAGATTCCATGAGAATTGATGATGGATATGAACAAGAATAAAACACGGTGCCATATCAGAACTCCTTCAAGGACCGTAACAGAATCATAGCATTTCTTTGAAGCGTAGGTGTATCTCGAGGAATGCTATGATTGTGTCACTGCCCTCTCTACGCTTAGTTCCAAATCTCTAATGTCATCATTGCGCAATTGTTTTGCTTCAAAAACCTTGCAAATTTTTATTTTATGTGCTGAAACGCATCCACCAAACTCTCGCATGGGAAAACTTTGAGTTTGAAATTAACGGTGACTGTTGTTTTGACTTTGAATTTGAAATTAATGTTGTTTTTAGAAGAACGAAAATGGACGTTGGAAATAAAAATAGGCTTATATTTGCCACATAAGCAGTCAAAGTACCTTAGTGTGTGACCATTAAGGGCAGCATAATAAAATTAAGTGTTTAAAAGTGTAAATGAGAAGGAGACATAATAGAAGCACATCAATTGAAAAGGCATTTATACAAGTTAACAAATTGGAGAGTAGAGAGTATAAATGTGTATAGAATTCATAGACTGACAATAATGTCTGGAAAATTTGAAGCTATTGAGAAGCCTCATTCCAAGGTCTCAGTTAAAAATGAAATTATGTTTATCAAGGAAAATGTTTACAGGGCCACCATATAGTAAAAGTCTAAATGGGGCTTCTTCAAGCGTAATTCTACAAAATATATTGCATGGTAGAAGAAAGTATTATATACAAGAGAAATGAATGTGAAACAATTGATTGTAATTTTTTGGCGAAATGTTGCATTTGTAGCAATGAATAGTAGTTGTTTCTTTTTCCTGTAGGAGCACATGTGAACCTGTAGAAGAGAAACAGACAAAATATTTTAGAAACAAATGGTTGGCTTAAATAACGAGGGAAGGAAAAAACTTTAATTTGAAGTCTTAAAAATGAAGGGGGAAAGTAACATCACATACCCAAACTTAATGTGAAAGCAATCGCAAGAGAGCTTCTTCTTTATTTCTAATAATGGTGTACGGGTTCTTTTTCATTTTACAAAATTTCTCCAAAGTGAAGGCGGGTTCTATGCGAAGACCTTGCGAGGATTTGACTCTAGAGACTACTATAAAGGTGAGGCCATGTCTTTTAGTTTTACCTATATAAACTATGGCCCTATCTAGTGTGAGGCCTTGTGACTTGTGTATAGTGATAGCCCATGCAATGGCTAGCGGTAGTTGTGTACGGATGCCTCAGGTTATTGGTTGTATGGGAACAGTTGATGGGTTGTTTAAATTCCAAGGTGGCCATTGTAGTTATCAAATTTGACTGTAACATATGCAGGCAACTCTGGGGGCTGAGAGCCAAAGGGATATACAATATTGTGGACCTCTCCAAGAGATCCATTGACAAGGCCAGCTTCTATCCATAGGTTTTTTGTAAGCATCACACGTTGAAATCTACATAGGACTACTTGGGAAATTTGGTCATCGTTATCAGATTCACTATATTTACATTGTGTAATGAGTGCTACATAGAGTGCAATAGTAACATTTAGTTGTTTTAGCATTTTTTTGTTGTGTAGTGCTTCAAGTTCATTTGTAGCAAATAAATGTATTGCTTGGTTGAACTCTCCTTGCTCAACTAGTGTTAGGTGTTTGTTTGTGCGAGTCATTAGCAACTTCCAATCATGCTTGTTGGGTCTGTGTTGCACATGTTTTGTATTTCTTGACAGAATTGTATCTGAATTGGATCATCACCATCCTATCTAAAAATTGTCTACAATGTTACAACTGTATTAAATTTGTGTCATAGATTTCTTGCAACAATGTGTGATGCATAGACAGGTTTGTCCATTACAGGTGGGAGTTGGGTGAAGTATCCAATTAGAATTATAGAGACACCCCTAAAGGAATTGTGTTGTCGGTGGGGTATTGTTTCTCGCAACCTTCTATCAATTTTCAATAGTAGTTTTGGGCCTATGAAACTCATCTCATCGATGAGAATGTATTGTATATGTTTCATGTCTTCTTGGAAAGTTGTCAATGTTTGACCTTGGAGTGGTTTCATCTCTCTAATTGGGATCTTGAGGGCTGCATGTATGGTTTATGCATAAATATTAAATGTTGTGATTCTTTTTGGTGCGATAACCAGTAGTGGATTAATACCATGTGGTCTATAGTTTTGTAGCGCATTTCTTATGCAACTAATTAGATACGATTTTCCAGTTCCAGTTGTTCCTTTTATGATCATGTATAATGGTTCAATTGAGCAATTAGTTATGGAGTGGTCTGTAATGAGAGAAAGTGCCAGTTGTTGGTGAGGTGACAACTTATAGTTTTGGTTGTACAGATCTATGTGGGGCGAATATCTTGTTGAGACATCCTATTCCTATGAATAAATTGAATTGTAGTTTCATGCAACTCTGAAGGAACGTTGTGCTCATCCCAATTTTGATTGGTGTCAAAATCACGCTTTCCCAACATGTCAAGCTCATTCAAGCTAATACTATTAGCAAGTCCCATTTGAGATAGTAGTTCCCACTCATTAAGTTGTATAGGGGCTTGTGTACCCATTTCACTATCACTCTCATTTTCCTCTTCCAAGGCATCTTCATCTGGATATGTGCGATCAACATGCCATGCAGTATATTTTTCTATATTCATATGCTTCCAATTACTAATGATCTCTTCTTTGGTTTGGCTGATATCTTGGTCTATTGCTCAAATAGGTTTGTAAAGAAGTAGCTCACTCCAATAGAAGGCCTCAAAACTATCAAAGTCTTCTTTTGGAATGGTATAAAACCTTGGAAATACTTGGACAAATGTTTTTTTTCCTTTCTACAGCCTCATTTGCATCATTTGCGATTGGCAACATATGTGTACAATCTTGTTGATTCTATGAGTGTAACCAATTCTAAGTGTCCTGGACGATGCAAGTAGGATTATATGTAGGTAGATTGTATCTCACTTCCATCAACAATTTGTTTGAGGTGGTGGAGCACTTTTTTACCTATTAAGAGACACAAATTGGCGATTGAAAATCACATGAGGTAGTTTTTTTAACATATGGTATGTCTCTTGTGCACTTATATCTCTCTGCAATGATTTCTACCATGAAGTTCTGGTATACTTTGATGGTGTGATCTTTTTGGTGCATAGAAGAGTAAATTCGTGATAGCATATTGGCATAGCTCTCTGATTTTTTCAGCTTTCGATGCATAATTGGAAATTTATCTGAGAACAAGAAGTTTTCAGGTGACAGGTTGGCAATAGATATTAGCCCTCCATATGGAGAGCATATGTGGGTTATGTATGTTCATTTTGTCATCATTTCTTGAAGGTTCATAGGATTTGTGGCCTGCTTCATCGCATTGTAATTTTGATTGTTCGCATTCTATCCAAGGAGATTTATATCTACACTCTACATGTTTTCCTTTCTTGCGTAGGAAAGTTCTCTCAATACATTTGGTGTGTCTTTGCACACAATTTACCAACTCTCCATAATCAATGAAAGTATCAGTGGCCAAAATTTCATTTATGTTGAGGAGGCACAGATCATCAGTTGGAGGTCTGTGTAGCATGTTTCCGATTTCAAATTTAGTGTGAGGGTTCCAAGAAGTGACATATTTGTCAAAGAATCCTTTTGCGTTATTTACTTCACAAGGTTTTTCCTAGTCTAGTGCATCCATGTGTGGTACATATTTAATCCAGATGAAACCATGGATGTGTGCGAAACCTTGACTTTGTCATTCATAGTGGTACCAGTAGTTAACTGCCCCCATGAGTTTCTTGATGACCTCTTCTCAGAAAATTGTGAACCGTTGATGTAGGTATAGTGTTAATGTGTGGGGGTTTCTAATCACATTATTTGTGCATTGCTTATTGGAGAGGAATGAAAATGTATCATTTGGTGAAAGGACAACATGGAGATCAGGTCACTTTGTGTCAGTTGCACTTAATGTGAATAACAATGTTGGAGAACCTATTTGGGTTATCATATTCATTAGATTAGTGTGAAACTTGTTCCAGTATGCATGTATCCCTCATAAGGTAGAGCCAAAATGCATAAGTGCTTCTACTAATTGATTGTCTGGTAGGTTGGTTAAGTGGGAGTGAAGGTCCTCAATAGTGGCTGGTACATTGTCTTCAAATTTTCATTTAATGAAGAATGCTACAAGAGATTGGCTACAGTGATGCATCATAAGGTTTAGAAGGAAGTATCTAAAGCATGGGTGTTGGCCAAATCTTTACCATGAAATCGCATAAGGTGCAAGGCATATTCATGAAGTTTCACTTCCATTGCTCAAGGTTGCATGGGTTGTGAATTTCCATTTGGGAAAAGAGTGGGAAATGTCATGTCAAATAATCCCTCAGTAGTGTACTCATTAATGGGTGTTGAAATGATGTGTGGTCAATCGAGAATGGTGTCACTTTCATTTTATAGGGTCAAAGATTCTTTAATTATTTGTAACTCGCGACGTTTGTTTGGTAATCTTACCATAAATGATGTAGAATATTTTGTGTCACTTTCTACTTCACTCTGTATGCTGTCAGATTCAATGTTTGTTGATTTTGGGTCATCAGTGTCACCATGAAGTGTACGAAGCATTCCCGAGATGTTGGTAGTAGAATCGGGTAGTAGTGACAATGTAGAATTGTTGATTTCAACATCCTTGTAGTAAGGGTCATATTTTCTTTTGTACGCTAGTGCATTTAGAACATGGCTTCAACTAATATTGCAATCATAATCCTTACCATTTGTATTAAGTCTGTGAACTATTAATACATCCAATTCTTTAATCCTACGGGGCAAAGAGGTTGCAATTGTTTTTATATCTTGGGAGAAGCTAATTGTGTGACCACTATATTTGTATTGTCCACCATGGGCGTGAGTGACTTGTAAAATTGGATTAACATATACAATGAGCATCTCTTCTACTTGTGTGAGGACCCTCAAAATAGTTGGTTTTTCAAGTGCATCCATATTGTTGTCTGCAGAGAAATGATGTATTCCTTTCTTAGCAATGCATCTCCTACAAGTGAGACCAGTGTTTATGGAGCGAACATGCATACCAAGGTAATGATCCCTACACACAGTAAATGTGTGCAACTTTGACAGAGCATCTAGTCTAGTTCTAAATGTATTAGTTGTCACCAAAAAGTTAGATGACAAATTCTCATCCACATTGGGAAGTGAAAGTGGATGGTGAGGCCTCTATTTAGGAATATGTGTTTCAATGGGTGTAGAGGGTCATTCATTTTGAGAGCTTGTAGAAGCTTGAAATTGGGGAGGGAATGGGTGACTTAGTATTTGGTGGGGATGTTTCATGTGTGTGATAGGATGACACACACTTAGTTCTTCTCTATGACACCACTACTACATTTGGGGCCAAATTTTGATGGAAACTTTTGATGGATGATTTTTTTTGTGATTTTGGGGTTTTTTTTGTAAAAGTCCCTAATACTGTCATAATTCTAATGTGTTTTAAATAGACCATCAAAATTATGACAGTTGCGGGCTATACATGAAAAAAAAGTGAAATGACCAAATCATTTTTATATTTTATGTCAAAGAGATCAGAAAAGGAGTGGGGGGAATCAAATTTGAGATCAAAGTTGTGCGCAAAGACAATGTAACTGGCTAGGGTGTAATGTCTTGTAGCTCGGTTTTCTTCATCTTTGATCTGTGATTCATTTCAAAGGTATGTGATTTGTAGACATTAGGGTTTATTTTTTAGCAGTGAATGTTAACAATTGCAGTGATTATGATATATCCATTGATTTTCACCTGATGTTTTCTTCCTTCATTCATTTCTTGTATTTAGTTATAAACCCATGCCCTCTAATCTATATTGTTTCTCAGAGCATTAGCATTTCTATCTTCCCATGAAACTATAGGCAGATGCCCTATTATAGTTTAGGAATCAAAAGCCAAAAACAAATTGAAAGGTCTAAGCAAAGAAGTACTACATTGATCCCTCGTTATGTGTATGAACAGTTTCATGTATGATTGATTTCTCATAGAGACTTCACTTTCTACTGCATCCAATTTTGACAAGCTATCCCCCGCAAGAAGCAAATGGTTCTCATTCCCATGGTGCAAGATAGATTGACAAGGACTTTTCAGAATGAATGTTCAATACAGACATAAATTCTTATCAGTCACGGGAGCTTAGGTTGATATCTATCTACCCTCAACTGAAGCTATGCCCTCTAATCTGATCATGAAAGTGTTTATTTTTCTTTCTCTTTGAAAGGAACCCTTGGTGCTTTACTTTTAATCAATGCTCTTTGTATTTCATTCACTCACTATTGGAAAAGATATGTATAAAAGGTATATAAAATTGAGAGAACCGCTCAAAATATCTATAGCATTTTTATCATGGTCAACATTAGTGATTTCCATTGTTAAGAATGATTGTTTCAACACCATCCATTCCTATTATTTTAATCATTTTTTATCAATGTTTCTTCATTGATTTATTTAGCTAATATAGTCAACATCTTGATACACATGAAATTATTGATTTTTAAATTTATGATCCGTATCACTTTCATCTTGTTTTCTTTTAGACTCATTGGGATATGCTTCTATATTTTATTTCCTTCTTACTGTATATCACGGATTGATATTATTGAGGGTCACTTCATTTTTATTTCAATGTCTTTCACCATATTATATGCTATTAATATTAGAGTTTTGACTCTCTACCATGCTTAATCTCATGCAAATACACGCCCTTTACTTTTGACCATAGTTGGGTCTCTGTCATTGCATTTCATTCACTATTCTTAGGCTTCTTCATATTGTATTCTTCATGGACTTGTCAAAACATTCCATGATAATACTATACTCTATTAACACATTGTAGCTCCTACACCAATTTTATTCACGCATTGCAACTCTTCTTTCCTTTTCAACCATTGCTTTGACTCATATTATTCAAGGATTTATGCATGGTCACTTCATTGATGCATTGTTTCAATGTTTTCTGACCCCTATGACTGATTCTTGTTTTTAGCTATGGTACATGACATTAGTCATTGTAGCCTCTTCTTCTACCATATCTATTTCTCCAGGACCCTATTGATTGGGATACTTCTATTAATTGAAATATCTAGATACCCTTTTGTCTTTGAGCCATTAAATGTCACTGCATATTGTCTTGTTCGCTACAAATAGCTTCCTTTCAATATTTAACAAAGACTAATGTGTGTGTGTGTGTGTGTGTGTGTGTGTGTGTGTGTGTGTGTGTGTGTGTGTGTGTGTGTGTGTGTGTGTGTGTGTGTNACTAATGTGTGTGTGTGTGTGTGTGTGTGTGTGTGTGTGTGTGTGTGTGTGTGTGTGTGTGTGTGTGTGTGTGTGTGTGTGCATATGTATATATATGCAGCAGCAAATAAGTTCTATTAACTTTGTTATTTTGTGTGGGAATTAATATGATGGGTTAGTTCTTTCTGTATTCCTAACAAAATTGGACTCAAATCTAAAAATTACCAAGATATCTCTTGGAACACTAGGATAAATCTCTAAACTTAGCTTCACATTGTAGCCTATGTTCAAATTCTCATTTTTATCCAGTGTGAAAGATGATAATAAACTTAAAAAATTTGAGAGTTTTCTTACAGAAAATGAATATTTCCAACCTCTTTCCATTTCCACCTCCATTATTTTTCTTCTTCATGTAGGGACTTGGAGCATTTGTTAGCAACCATCAGATTCCATATATTTTCAAGCTTAGAACTAATCTCCTTGTTCTATGTGAAAATGCCACCAAAAGTAGATATATTATATCCTTTAGCCTTCTTTTTTATTATGTTATGCTTCTGAGAGACTTACATAGTTGACCCTTGGATAGGGGTATTCTACTAGCTTTGGAGACATGCTTTAAATCAAATATGAAGCTCCATACATCTCTATATTTTTATATCTTATGGTCATTTTTGGTGAAAAATGTGGTCATTGTTGTACAATTCAAAGTCATTTTTACAAGTTCATGGCCATTTTGCTTGAAATCTTACTCATTTTTGTTCTTTCAATAGTCAATTTTTATTATATTAGCCCATCCCATTCACTATTCTAAGAAAATGATTATTCAATGCAGTTTTGTTTTGTTTGTGAACTTTTTGACTCATTTCTTGACTAGGTAGTTATATGTTTTGACATTTGTGATCATTATTTACAGATCATATAGTTAATACATAGTTGTTTCTAACATTTTATTTTCTCTCAAAACAAATGCATTAAACAATTAAATCATATGCCTTTGGATACCAGCAAAGGACAACTTCTCATCCTTGTACTAACTACTCCACAGGAGTAAACAAAATACTTTTATGCATTCTTTGCCATACTTCCACTTTGCATTGGATCATAGAAAAGAGATCCATTGTTTATAATGGAAAAGATACGTATAAAAGGTATACAAACTAGAGAGATCCGCTCAAAATATATATAGCATTGTTATCATGGTCAACATCAGTGATTTCCATTGTCAAGAATGATTGTTTAAACACTGTCCATTCATATTATTTTAATCATTTTTTTATCTGTGTTTCTTCATTGATTTATTTAGATATGATTGTCAACATCTTCATACACATGAATTTATTTGATTTTTAAATTTATGATTCATATCACTTTCATCTTGTTTTCTTTTAGACTCGTTGAGATATGCTTCTATATTTTATTTCCTTCTTACTGTATATCATGGATTGATCTTAGTGAGGGTCACTTCATTTTTATTTCAATGTCTTTCACCATATTATATGTTATTAATCTCAAATTTTTGACTCTCTTCCATGCTTAATCTCATGCAAATATACGCCCTCTACTTTTGTCCATAGTTGGGTCTCTGTCATTGCATTTCATTCACTATTCTTAGGCTTCTTCATAATATATTCTTCATGGACTTGTCAAAACATTCCATGATAATACTATACTCTATTGGCACATTATAGCTCCTACACCAATGTTATTCACGCATTGCCACTCTTCTTTCCTTTTCAACCATTGCTTTGACTGATGTTATTCAAGGATTCCTGCTTGGTCACTTCATTGATGCATTGTTTCAATGTTTTCTAACCCCTATGACTGATTCTTGTCTTTAGCTATGGTACATGACATTAGTCATTGTAGCCTCTTCTTCTACCATATTTATTTCTCCATGGGACCCTATTGATTGGGATACTTCTATTAATTTACAGATCTGGATACCATTTTGTCTTTGAGCCATTAAATGTCATTGCAGATTGTCTTGTTTGCTACAAATAGCTTCCTTTCAATATTCAACAAAGACTATTGTGTGTGTCTGTGTGTATCCATATGTATGTATATGTATGTTGTGCATGTGTATTTGGGTACCTGATAAGAGAGACACAACACATCAATAAGTCATTGTATTAGTTCAAAACGGTTAAACAAGCATGTAAAATCACCTAATATCGACCTATTGCCTGCTAACTAGGAAGAGTGTGATTAATAACATAAAAGCCCTCAGTTTATGCTACAATCAGTGACATATACGACCTAGTATGAAGGATTTTAGATTATAAACAAGCTAAAAAGATGAGAAAACATGCATTCTAGCTCTAAGCATGAAAGTAATA
>MU223269.1:1375279-1388095 GCA_018584345.1 Thuja plicata
GCCATGTTTGATTTTGGTTTGATTTAATTGGTCTAAATTGATTTGAATTGTATGGCTATAATAGTTAATATAAATTAGTGATAAAAATCACCTAGGATATTAAATTGATTTGAAGAATTATGCCAAGTAGTAACAGGGTCGTTTGGACATAATCAAGGGTATAATCACACTTAGGGAAAATAGGGTCCATAGTTGGAACAAACCAAATTTAGGTGGTTACATTTGCCCCTCTTTGAATTGATGTGTGAGCCACGCATTGATTCAAAGAAAGTTTTTTGATTTTGACTTCAGAAAGATTGA
Source organism: Thuja plicata (assembly GCA_018584345.1). Taxonomy (NCBI): domain Eukaryota; kingdom Viridiplantae; phylum Streptophyta; class Pinopsida; order Cupressales; family Cupressaceae; genus Thuja; species Thuja plicata. Next base: position 1,375,580 of record MU223269.1, read on the forward strand.
GAATCCCATTCTTGGTTGTCAAAAAAAATCTTGATGAGATCAGTCTCGCACTTGATCGAACCAAACTGATACAATTGATTTTAAACTTGGTTGTCATCCAAAGATCAATAAAAGATTTTAAAAATACCAATTCTGAACTTGGTTGTCGTCCAAAGATTGATAATACTTATTCTGAACTTGGTTGTCGTCCAAAAAGCCAATATGAAGCTGCTAGGACCTTAATAAAAAATATTTTAAAATGAGGAAACATAAGATATCCATCTCATGAGAACCAAAGCTTTCTATCCAACAGTTATGACTTAGTCAAGGAAATTGTTATGCCCCTAGTTTGATAACAAAGTCATTTTGATGTTATTTTGAGCAAAAAATTAATTGATGATAGTGTGATCATGCCCCCTTGGGAATGAAATCGAAGGAAAAGAACAAAATCCCTCAGTTGAAAGAACGTATCACTTGTAGGAAATGGTAGAATAAGCAAGAATGGATTAGAAGAAGTAAACAAAGATGGTGTATTTAAAATAGACACACTAGTACCAAGTTAATTACGTGAAAATGTGAGTTCAGTTTCGTTCCCGATAGATCAAAGATTTGGGAAGCATTGATTATGTCATTAACTTGGTTTTAGAAGAAAATAGAAATCATTTTTGAGCTCAAATTTCTTATGTTGTAATTTTAAAAATGCATCATGCAATCTCTAAATGCAGCTATATATAGACTCTTAGGACTATCACTGATATGCAAAGGTATAGCTTTTTTATCATCATTGGGCAGTTTTTAGAATGGATACCTCCTGATAGTACAACCATCACTAATACCCACCGATATTATGATAATATGAGTACTATGTTTCATTGAAATGTCATAAATAGACTTAGGCATCAAGGCAAAGAAGCCAGGATATCAGAATAGTCACCTTCCTTTTAATATACCAGATTCTGAGGAAGGCAAGATATTGGACCCGCAATGACCTTGAAAATTCATATCCTCGGGTACATTATGATTCGTATACCTTAGGAAGAATCTGGATCAGAAAAATAGACAAGGAGATTGTTTCAAACTCACCGTAGTGTACACATAACAAAGATCGAGATATATGTGGCTATCCACCCATAGTGGCAGCTCTTACCATAAACATCCAAGTTAGGTGAAATTTATAGGATCATTTGAAACAATGACCATACGCAAAAAACCAAGAAAACATTATGCCCCCTATCCTTGTGACTCTTTGTCTTTCCGCAAACATCATTGAGAAACTAAGAAGACATAATAAATTATCATTTGAGAATCAATCAAATAAAATTTATAATTACTTAGATTCCCCTAGTTGAAAACATCATCAGGACATGAAAGAATCATAATCAAACCAATACAAAATTGTGTGTTTAAGTAGTACTTGTTCATTCGTATGTCAAACATAGTAAAGATTCATCAATCAAAAAATTGTAATACAAGAAATATGGTGTTCCATGTCTGTGCATTGATAGGATAATTCATTCATGTTTGCAATCCAATATAGCCCTGTAAGAACTTCGTTAATGTAAATGTTGTGTCTGATGTTTTTGAAAAGACACCCTTGTTTTGGAAAGTGATATTGTTTTGCATGTATCAAGAAACATTGTGTCCATGAGGCAAACCATCCTAGAGAGACCTAGAAACCACAACTAACTATGCCAGCAAAGATGCCCCCAGTGCAGAATGACATATTCCTAAGACGTAAAGATAGACAAATCCCAAGCGAGGATAAGATAGTCATGTAGGAAAATGAAGTCAGCGTATGAGCACAGGCAAAATTATGAAGGACTAGTATCAGTAGTGCATTGATAGATGGAGTGCAGAACACAAGTGATGCCTGATTACCAGGTTTTCACCACTTGGCAAGATCATTTCTCTCTTTTTGCTACCAAGATGCCTGTTTTACCAGGTGCTCATCAAGGCACCTTTTTCTTTTTTCTATTTTTTTTCTATTTTTTCTTTTTTTGAATGTTTTTGTAGTATCAAGGTGCCTATTTACCAGGTTTTCACCAAGGATACCCATTTTGTAGGACCTTTTCCACTATTTTTGGATTTTTTCAGGATAAATTTTCTGAATGTTTTTGGTATTTTACAAGAACTTTTTGTTGTAGAGGCTCTGCTAGCCGAACATTAGGCATAGAACTGCTTCAAATGTAGAGTGTTGATAGGGTCTGGAAGAATGTCTCCCTTGGGTATAGCTAATTGATAAGCTCCAGTCCTTAAAGTAGCAATGATAACATAAGGGCCTAGCCAGTTAGGTTCAAACTTTCTTTTCTGCTCTTTGTTAGGCTGGTTCTTAGGATTCTCCTTGAGGACGAGATCTCCTACTTCAAGTTTGCATGGTTTGACCTTTTTGTTGTAACCTTTGGACATATGTGCTTGATACACTTTGAGGTGATCAAACGCTTGTTGCTTGCGCTCATCTAGTAGGTCTAGGGAATTTATCCTATCTATGCGGTATTGCTCATCAGTAACTAGTCCTTTTAGATTTATATGCAAACATGGGATTTCAACCTCAATAGGTAGTACTACCTTAGTGCCATAAAGTAGAGCAAATGGCGTGGCTCCAATAGGTGTTCAGATGCTTGTTCTATAGGCCCATAGTGCCAGATTCAGTTGTAGGTGCCAGTCTCTGCCAAACTTACAGTTATGTGTAGAATCTTGAGAATATTCTTGTTTGATGCCTCAGCCTATTTGTTACCTTGAGGGTAATAGATTGAGGAGCAATGTTGAGTGATATGGAACTATTCACAGAGGTCATCAATGTCTTGATTTTTAAATTGGCCCCCATTGTCTGTCACAATTGAAGAGGGTATCACATAGCTATAAATAATGTAGTTCAGAATGAACATAGCCACCTATTTTCCAGTGGCTTTGATTAGTAGCACGGCTTCGACCCACTTTGTGAAATACTCAGTGGCCGTAATGATAAACTTGTGTCCATTTTAAGAGTTGGGATATATTTGTCCAACCAAGTCAAAGGCCCATTGCTAAAATGGCCAATGTGTTATGAAAGGTATAAGTTCTCGAGCAGGAGCATGAATAAGGTTTCCATGTGTCTGGCATTTAAGACATGCTTTTGAAAATTGAATAGCATCTTTCTCCATGGTAGGCCAATAATAGCCTACTATGAGCAGTTTCTTAGCTAATGAGAAGTCGTTCGAGTGCAATCCACATACACCTTCGTAGATATCTTTTAATGCTAGATCAGATTCTTCAAGTTCTAAACATCAAAGAAGTGTACCGTTGAGATTGTGTCGATATAGGTTGCTAGTTATGAGGACGTAACGTGATGCTATCCTAATCAAGGATCTTTCTCATTCCTGGATAGATTGGCAGGAATGGTTTGGTCAGAAAGGTACACAATGATACTGGCATACTGAGATTGATCTAGGGTATTCAAGGCACATATTACCTGGTATTCAGGGTTAGCAAAGGCATGATAGGATATTTCTTCCACCAAGAAGTCATAGCAAAATTGATGCTCCTCTAGCTGTAACATGGATGCCAAGGTAGCCATAGCATCTGCAGCCTTGTTCTCTGATCTTGGTATCTATTGGAAGGTTATGAAGACAAAGTACTTATTTAGATCATCAACTAATTGCTTGTAGGGCATCAAATTTTCATTTTTTGTTTGATACTCCCCATTGACTTGATTGATAATTAGTTGGGAGTCACCATACACATGTAAATCAATGATCTTCCATTCCATGGCTAGCTTGAGGCCATTGACCAATGCTTCATATTCAGATATATTGTTGGTGCATGGAAACATCAATTTGTAAGATTTGGGAATCTTGTATCCTTGTGGATTTATGAAGAGAACCCCTGCTCCAGATCCTTATTGAGTAAATGAACTGTTAAAGTACATCTTCCAGGGATGTTCAGTGAGATGCATGATTGTTTCATCAGGAAATTCAATTAGTAACAATTCATCATCCTAGAGTGGTGAATCAGCCAAATGATCTGCAAGTACTTTTCCTTTGATAGCTCTCCATTCGACATATTCAATATCAAACTCACTTAGAATTAGGACCCATTTTGCCAAACACCCTATTAATGTTGTTCTACTCAAAAGATACTTTAGAGGATCAATCTTAGCAATGAGCTTCACTATATGAGAGAGAATTTAGTGTCTCAATTTCTATGATGCAAAGATGAATACTAAGCATGCTTTTTCAATAATGTTATAATTGAGCTCATAAGTGACTAGTGTTCTACTAATGTAGTAGATAGCTCGTTCTTTTTTTTTGTTTCATCTTCTTGTGCCAGTAATACTCCTAGGGATGTAGTTGTTGCTGAAATGTATAGGAGTAAGGTTTTTCCATGAATAGGCACCATAAGAATAGGTGGAGTAGCCAGGTACCCTTTTAATTCTCTGAAGTTTGCTTCACAGTGTTCATCCCATTTGAATGTAACCCCTTTATGTAGTAGCTTAGTAAAGGGTTGTGCCTTATCTGCAAGTTGGGACATGAATCTCCTGATAGACTAGAGTCTCCATTGTAGTGTCCTCATTGGACTGATATTACATGGAGGAGTCATCTCTAGAATAGCTTTTACCTTTGCAAGATCTACCTCGATTCCCTTTGTTGATACTATGAATCCTAGGAGCTTGCCTGATTGGACCCCAAAGGAATATTTATTTGGGTTGAGCCTGAGTTGGAACTGTTCCATTCGATCCAATATCTTTCTTAGGTTAGTAATGTGAGTACCTCTCTCCTTAGATTTAGCCAATGTGTCATCGACATAGTCCTCCATGTTTTTGTGCATCATGTCATGGAATATTGTTGTCATAGCTCTTTGATATGTTGCACCGGCATTCTTTAACCCAAATGGCATGACATTCCAGCAAAATGTGCCCCATGCGCATGTGACTGCATTTTTCTCTTGATCCTCAGGGGTGATCTTGATTTGATTATAGCCTGAGAATCCATCCATTAATGAATACATCTGGAAGGCTACTGTAAGATCTATGATCATGTCAATGTTTGGTAGAGGGAAGTTATCTTTCAGACATTATTTTTTGAGGTCTCTGAAGTCCGTATAGATTTTAATAGATTTATCAGATTTAGTAACAGGGACCACATTAGAGATCCATGCTCCATAGGCAATGACTCAAATAAATCCAACTTTTAATAACTTTTCTAATTCTACTTTCACCAATAATGCAACACGAGGATGCATCTTTCTAAGTTTTTGTTTTACGGGCTTAATCTCAGGAGCTATAGATAAGTGGTGCATAATGAGATTAGGATCTAGCCCTGGCATATCAGTGTAAGACCATGCAAAGTTGATCTTCTTCTCCTTCAGGAACTCTGTGAACTATACCTTCTCTTCTTCTGATAAAGATTGTGCTAGATGAACTATCTGAGGATTTTCAACAGTGCCCAAGTTTACTGGTTGTGTTGGTTCAATCAATACCAAAGATCTCTCCTGAAAGTGTTTAGGGAGGATATCAAGAGTCTCATCCTTTGGCACCTCTAAGAGGTTTTTACCATTGGATATGTCTTTTTTCTTTACTATTTTGGGATCTGATACTGCCATAGAGTGGTTTTCACCATCAGTCCACTTTTTCTTTTTATTTTTTAGTTTGTGACTAAGAAACTTGATATCCTCTTGTGACATGTTCTCGCTCCTTGCATTGGTGGAAGAAGGGTAAGGTTCACAAGAATTAAGATAACACGCTAGGGAGTGGTCATTGGAAAAGTCAAGGATAGGAATAGGATCTGTTTCAGTCTAATTAATTAGGTCTAGAAGTACCAATTTTAGGGAGTCAGATTCTGGGAAGGACAGCATCGTGTTAGCATCAAGACCATTAACCAACATGACATGATCTGTTAAGTTAATTTCTTTGATATTTAGATCAATAAGAGTAAGATCATCGTTAAAAGGGTCATTGTCATTCATATATGGATCAAAATCTAGCGACTCATTAGTAGAAATCTCATCATCATCCCTCTGTAAAAGGAGGCTTCTTGCTTGTAGCCTATGAAATTATTGTAGACTTATGTATTCACCAATGTCTCCATCAATGATCGGGGGAAGGAACTCTTCTTCTGCTTCAGGAGGATCAGTATCATTGAACTGAGTATTTGGTCATTTACTAGGAGCTGAGGAAGCTGCAAACATGTGGATTGTATCTATTCCAATATCCTCGGAGGCAATAGATAGTCGATCCCATTCATAGTCATGAGAGTCTGTGACATCATCATCAGATCTGTTTAAATATTCAACAATGTTTATTTGATGGATTCGGTTAGCTGCTTGTAGATCAAAGTGAGGTAGATTGAGGACATGTGAAATTGTGACCAATTTCCCCTAGTTAGGATGTAGATTCTGTGGCCGGGGTATCTCTTGAGAAATTGTTTCTATGGTGTCTCCTACCTCTTGAATGGGAGATTGTTCTAGCAAAGGAGTGTGAAGATCCTGTGGTACCTCAAAGCTAGGTACATAGCATTCTCCTTGATATTCAAGATTCTCTATACCAATATGTAGTAATCTCTCATAAGGCCATGGTTCCAATGTTATCTCATCTATTTTATCACTCCCTATTTCAGAAGGTGGACTCTCTTTTGAAGTAGGTTTGTTGAATTGAGTATTAAAACCCAGTCCTATTTTATCTCTGTTGAGGTGGAACTCCATAAGTATGGGTTCAATGATCCCTCATCATGTGTCATTTAGAGGTTCCTTTCCTTTGTAACCCATTTGTGTGAGAAAATCATATCCCTTTCCATACTATTCTGGGGATATTTTCACATGTTTGACCTCAGATTCCACTGGTTCTCCTTTGTAAAGCCAGTTCAAGACTGTCTATTCTTCTGTGTTATCTAAAGAAGACATAGATTCCTTTATCATGCCAGTTGCCTTGTGTATTTTTGGCTCTTTGAATGCTAGAGGCGTGAATGTTGATGACAATTTTCCATAGGATCTTGGTGACACCGAAAGGTCTGTCAGTGAAGGAGTCAGGTCCAGCTTGTACTCTCCCATACCTATTTCTTCAAGTTTCAATTTTTTTCTAAAACTCTTCATAACCATGTCCTTGGTTGTTTTAGGAGAAATGGCATCCATAGCCTCCTTTTTGTGTGGGATCATGCTACCTGCTTTGATATTGTTGTAAGTGTAGTTGGCATCTGCAGGAATTGTCACTTCTATCCCAGTATGTGGGAATTTTATGCATTGGTGGTAAGTGGATGGTACAACTTGCATTTCATGAATCCATGGTCTACCTAGTAGAATGTTGTAGGCTAGTGGTAGATCTAGAACTTGACATATGACATTCCTCTTGATTGGTCTGACTCTGATAGGTAGAGAAATAAGACCTCAGGAGGATCTTTCTTCCTCATCATAAGCTTTGATGGTTATCTTATTTCTAGTGTCAATTGTTTGTTCTAAGAGACCTAGTCTCCTGACGAGATCTAGTGTACAGATATTCAATCATGTGCCTCCATCTATCAATACGCATCTAACATGAAATTATGAATAAGGACTTTGATATGGAGGGGTTGATTGTGTGGATGGGTCAATGACTTAACATCCTCTTCAAAAAAGGAGAGGTAGTGTGGCACTGAGATGTGATTGACCATCACTTCAAATTTTTCTATATCGATATCTTTTGGAACATTAGCAGCGTGTAGGGCTTGTTCTAGGATTTCCCTATGTACCATGGATATCTTGAACAACTCAAAGATGGAAGTTTTGGCGACGGTTTGTTGCAATTGGTCTACCAAGTCATATTTTGCTCCAGGGATAGTGACCACATGTTTTGCTGCTGGTTTAGGAATAGTCATAATAGGAACCTTTGATGTTGATGTTAGTTTTGGAGGTCCTTTGTTTGTAACCTATGCTTGGCTCTGTGTGACAGCATTTGACGAGGATGAGGCTCCTTTAATTGTGATTACATTGATGGATTTAGTTTTAATATTGAGCATATTAATCACATTGTCACTTTTGGAATAGGTGTAGTTTATCTCATTACCCTTCCCTTTGGATGTTTCTCCTTGATTGTAATTAGGAAAAGGTTTGTTGAATGTTGTATGATGCTCATTGGTAGTATGTCCATCTACTTTTATCTTACCTCCTTCGATGAGGTCTTGGATGACATGTTTAAGTTTGAGACAATTATTAGTCTTGTGTCCCTTATTTTTGTGAAAGACACAGTAGGAATTATCATCCCACCATCTGGGTTTGACCATTGGTTCCCACGGTTTAGAATCAGGAATTGTAAGGACTTTGTTATCCACCAATATTTTTAAGATGGTCTCAAGAGTCTCCCTTAAAGGAGTGAATGTTCTTTGGGGTTTTGAAGTCCAGCTACATTCTTTATTGTTATCATTGTTCATTTTGGGAATGGGAGGTGTTACTTTAGCCTCTTTTCTTTCTTGCATGCCATTAGTTAGATTGAATGCTTCGGGTTTAGAATTAATGTTAGAGGCATCAACTACTCTATCATTAACAAAAAATTTATTTTTTTTCCACCATTTAGGCTTGGAGTTGGAGTTACTGCCTTTGTTTTCATTTTGAAGGGTGATCTCTCCCTTTTTTACCATAACTTCCTCAATACGGCGGGCATTTTTAATCATCCTATCGAAGCTAGGAGAATCTTGCATTTGTAGAGCATAGCTCAATTCAGGCACTAGATTATTAACGAAGATTTCCATCTTCTCTATTTTGGGAATGACCCTTGAATATCGTGCAAAAATCTTCCTCCATATTTGTAGGAAGTGTGTGAATGATTCTCCAGTTCGTTGTTTGGTGTTGCATAGATCCATCATAGTTATGTCATGTTAGATGTTGTAGGAATAATTTTGAATGAATCGTTGGATTAACTCCTCAAATGTTTTGACCTTAGGGTTCAATTTTGAAAACCACTCCATGGCATTACCTCCTAGGATTCCTAGAAATAGTCGCATGAGGTATGTGGGTTCGTGCATGTATTCGATGCTTAGAGCACAGAATTCCCTTACATGGTCGTGTGGATCAGTTTCTCCCGTGTACTTGTCATATTTTGGCCTTGCCACATTAGGAGGAAATGGGACCATAGTGATACTCTTGTCAAAAGGAAATGGACAAATGGCATCCAAAGAGTATTTTTTTTTTGGTTTCTCCTTCTCTTGTTTGAAGTTGGTGAGCTCCATTTTCATTAGATTGAGCTGTTTGGTGAGAATAGATATTGGGTTTGGTACCTCCTTTTCTTTGAGATTTTCCACATTATAATCTTTGCGTAACTTGACACCTGTGGATGCTAGATGGAGAAAGTACTTTTCTTTATCGTCACCAATTATCCGTTCCTATAGCTTATGGATCTGTTTACTTTGTTTGAGTTTCTCGTATTCATCTTCAGGGATCTCTTCTTCACTGTCTGATCCAAATGGATTATTTTCAAACTTGGGTCTTTCTTCCTCTTCCGTGCCTTCAGATTGTGCTTGTTTGCCATCATTATAACCCTCAAAAGCCTTACTCCATTCGTTAGTGTGGATATCCATTTGAGGTGAATCGAGATCAAGAAGGGAACTGCGAGAAGTTTCTCCTTGAAAGTGTGGTGTCTTAGGAGGTACTTTTGATCCTTTAGTTGTGTACTAGTTGCATCTTGTGTTAACCATGAAGTTGTTTCTCAACTTTGTTAACGTTTCTCAATAGTGCAAGTAAGGATTTTAGATCATTTAAGTGGGCGTGTCTAGGTAAAAGTAACTGTGTGTTGTTCATGGATGTAAATGGTTCCAGCGTCAGAGGGTTAGAATGCCCTGATAGTGAGCTGGGAACTAAGTTGTTGATAGGAAATGGGTAGACCACACGTATTGAACTAATTGTGAAAGACTGACTAAGCATGCAAGGTAGACATTTTGAAAGTGTTTTTGAAATAATAACAGGGAGACTAGAAGAGACAACAGGAACCATCTAAAGAGAAAAAAGGGTATCCTAATCCACTGAGACTTCCTAAGAAAGACTCCTACAAATGCCCACTGTCCTGAATGCGAGCTCCCAGATGTGAGCCTCTGATGGTACCAGATACGATCCTAGAATCTGGATACAACTTCTTGCTGACCAAATACGATCCTAAATACCAAATGTGATCCTAAACACTGAATGCTACTTGGTAAAAATAGGATATGATCTTATGATGTCTTTATCAGTTTTGGTTAGTTCTGAAAAGTTTGTTTTCGAAGTGCATGAGGTTGCTTGTTTCCAGATTGCGTCAAGAGGTGTCGTAAGGTGTGAAAAAAACTTGTACTATAGGGTTTGAAATTTGTTGATTGTTTTGAGGAGCTTATTTTTTTAATGATCTTTAGAGAATGTCAAACAGTTTTGCATTGTTAAGAGGGTGAAACAAACACTCGTCTTGTTCTATTCTCTAGGTGGAGGATGAAAATCTTTGCTTGTTGACTCAGGTACACACTCAAATTCTAATCAGAATACAGCCATCACCAAGCACGCAATGGCTCCAGTCATGATGTTGTATTAGCTGACTCCAAACGCAAGTGAGGGCACAATATGATGAGTATCTTGGGGCAATTACTTTTTGCCTTGCACAAATATTATCACCCTTTTGGGGATGAATCGGGTATTCTTTCAATTGAAGTTGTTGTATATTATTGGGCAATCCATTCAAAACTGTCCCCCATAGAATTGCACAAGGAAAAATTGAGGCATATAGCCCTATGAGTACTTGAATATATGTAGTCTTGCAAGCAAGATTCAAGCGGCTCCACTCTACATATACCCAGATATGTTCAAGGAATGATGTCATAATTCCAAGAACAAAACCAGTTTTGTCTTCTGAGACTTTGGCCTATGAGGAAGCAACTATTTATAGTGAGTTGGAAGGGTCGGCGTAAGACCTGTCCTCACTTGGGTCATTCCCGGGAGATTTTTTCCTCAACCGATAGGCCCTCTACTATTTAAATGATATGTAACCAGGATTGGCAAGCTTTGGATGTCTGAATTTCTGATTCTTCCGAGGAAGAAGAGCATACTCTCTTAATCTAAGTCATTTTCTCCCAAAGCACTTAAAACAAATTTCATTCCTTCAAGCTATGTTGAGCTCAATTTAGTTGTTCCTATTTTAAAGAAAATAGGATGCTTGAAAGGGGAAGTTTGCCTTGTTCAATTAACCACAATGATTTAATGATTTGTGTTATTCAATTTCTGATCCAAAAAAGAATTAAGTGATTGAACTTGTTCTTTAATCCCACATATTTAGTGCTTTATTTTGTTCATTTACTATCCAAAAGGAATTAATTGATTTGTTTGCTTGTTCATTTACCCTAAATTCCTTTCAATCCATAAACTGATGTATGAGTTTCTGATTTTCCTTGAAAGGAAAAGAGCATAATCCTCTAGTCAGTTTATTGACAAATTGGAATATGTGTTTTAAATTTTGAAAACAAGTAAATAGAGGTCAAGATGGGGGGGTTGGCAACTTGTAAAACTGAGTTAGTATCTATTTAGTTTAACTCCATGAAAACCTCCAAATATAACCTGCAAACACTTGTTAAGCTAAAATATACCACAAACACCACTTTGTCAAAATGTTAGGATTAGGTAAACCGAATCCACAAGCTTTTTAACTAGATGCGAGCCAAAATTTGTACTAAATGTGACATAGTATACCGTATGCGAGCTTTTACACCGAATGAAATCCCTTGCTGACCAGATGCAAGCCTAAACCAGAAATGACCCAAGAAATCCTGGATGCGATCTGACTTTTCTGCAATGCGATGGCGTATCTAGGATGCGATCCTGAATGATTAAAAATGATCCTGTGACCGAATCCTGAGCATGCAAATTGACAAAAAAGTGTTAGAAAATGAGGCCAAGTTGGAAATCAGGCCCCACGGTGGGCACCAAAAATGTGCGTGTGTATTTGGGTACCTGATAAGAGAGACACAACACATCAATAAGTCATTGCATTAGTTCAAAATGGTTAAACAAGCATGTAAAACCACCTAGTATCGACCTATTGCCTGCTAACTAGGAAGAGTGTGATTAATAACATAAAAACTCTCAATTTATGCTACAATCAGTGACATATACGACCTAGTATGAAGGAGTTTAGATTCTAAACAAGCTAAAAAGATGAGAAAACATGCATTCTAGCTCTAAGCATGAAAGTAATAACAATGAAAAAGCATGAAATATGAAGTGAAATGTTAGTCTAGTATTAATACAATAGCATAACAATGCATTTTAATCTAAGACGAAGGCTATTTTACTCTCAAAAATGGCTTCTATTTATAGAAGAATGAGAGAGAGAGAGAGGGGGGCAAGGTGAATTAATGAGTTGAGAGACTCATCAATGGAGGTGTAAGAACCATTAATGCCCAAGGCATTAATAAGGCATGGAGGAGACATACGCTTAAGACATCTTCATTAATAAGACATTAATGAAAGCCTTAAAGAAGAAAGGGAAGGGTGTAAGAGGGTGGCTTGAGAAAGTGGACCTTAAGGAAGTCAAGCTTGAGAAAGTGGACTTTCTCAAGTGGGTTGAGTTGCTAAGCATTCCTTAAT
>MU223269.1:1388145-1461957 GCA_018584345.1 Thuja plicata
AAGGGTGTAAGAGGGTGGCTTGAGAAAGTGGACCTTAAGGAAGTCAAGCTTGAGAAAGTGGACTTTCTCAAGTGGGTTGAGTTGCTAAGCATTCCTTAATGGAATGTGACAACATTAGGAGGTGGGTGAGGGTAGAATTAGGATTAGAATTAGATTAGCAAGGGTGAATGGGTTGAGAAAGGTTAGAACCCAAGGTAGAAGTGGTTGGTATAGGTTAGGTTGGGGTTTAGGGGAATATTAATAAATGATTTAAACTTAATCAATTCATTTAAAAATATAGGAATTAATTATTTAAACAATTTAATTACTTTTTAATAATTAGGAGACTATAGCCATTTTAATTAAATCAAATATGCTAGGGGAATGGGTTATTTGCAAGTGGGTAATTGATTTAGGGATTTATTTAATTCCTTTATAATTAAATACTATAGCCATGTTTGATTTTGGTTTGATTTAATTGGTCTAAATTGATTTGAATTGTATGGCTATAATAGTTAATATAAATTAGTGATAAAAATCACCTAGGATATTAAATTGATTTGAAGAATTATGCCAAGCAGTAACTGGGTCGTTTGGACATAATTGAGGGTATAATCACACTTAGGGAAAATAGGGTCCATAGTTGGAATAGACCAAATTTAGGTGGTTACATATGTGTGTGTGTATGTATGCATATGTATATATATGAAGCAGCAAATAAGTTCTATTGACTTTGTTATTTTGTGTGGGAATTAATATGATGGGTTAGTTCTTTCTCTATTCCTAAAAAAATTGGACTCAGCTCTAAAAATTACCAAGATATCTCTTGTAACACTAGGATAAATCTCTAAAATTAGCTTCACATTGTAGCCTATGTTCAAATCCTCATTTTTATCCAGTGTGAAATATGATAATAAACTTAAAAAAGTTGAGAGTTTTCTTACAAAAAATGAATATTTCCAGCCTCTTTCCATTTCCACCTCCATTATTTTTCTTCTCATGTAGGGACTTGGAGCATTTTTCAGCAACCATCAGATTCTGTATATTTTCAAGCTTAGAAATAATCTCCTTGTTCTATGTGAAAATGCCACAAAAAGTAGATATATTCTATCCTTTAACCTTCTTTTTTATTATGTTCTGCTTTTGAGATACTTACATAGTTGACCCTTGGATAGGGGTATTCTACCAGCTTTGGAGACATTCTTTATATCAAATATGTAGCTCCATACATCTCTGCATTTTTATATCTTATGTTCATTTTTGGTGAAAAATGTGGTCATTGTTGTACAATTCAAAGTCATTTTTATAGGTTCATGGCCATTTTGCTTAAAATCTTACTCATTTTTGTTCTTTCAATAGTCAATTTTTATTATATTATCCCATCCCATTCAGTATTCTAAGAAAATGATTATTCAATGCAGTTTTGTTTTGTTTGTGAACTTTTTGACTCGTTGCTTGACTAGGTAGTTATGTGTTCTGACATTTGCGATCATTCTTTACAAATCATTTAGTTAATACATAGTTGTTTCTAACATTTTCTTTTCTCTCAAAATAAAAGCATTAAACAATTAAATCATATGCCTTTGGATACCAGCGTAGGACAACTTCTCGTCCTTGTACTAACTACTCCACAGTAGTAAACAAAATACTTTTATGCATTCTTTTCCATAATTCCACTTTGCATTGGGTCATAGAAAGGAGATCCAGTGTTTATAATGGAAAATATATGCATAAAAGGTATACAAACTAGATAGAACCGCTCAAAACATATATAGCATTGTTATCATGGTCAACATCAGTGATTTCCATTTTCAAGAATGATTGTTTCAAAACCATCCATTCATATTGTTTTAATCATTTTTTATCAGTGTTTCTTCATTGATTTATTTAGCTATGATAGTCAACATCTTGATACACATGAAATTATTTATTTTTAAATTTATGGTTCGTATCACTTTCATCTTGTTTTCTTTTAGACTTGTTGGGATATGCTTCTATATTTTATTTCCTTCTTACTATATATCATGGATTGATCTTATTGAGGGTCACTTAATTTTTATTTCAATGTCTTTCACCATATTATATGTTATTAATCTCAATTTTTTGACTCTCTACCATGCTTAATCTCATGCAAATACCCGCCCTCTACTTGTGTCCATAGTTGGGTCTCTGTCATAGCATTTCATTCACTATTCTTAGGCTTCTTCATAATGTATTCTTCATGGACTTCTCAAAACATTTTATGATAATACTATACTCCATTGGCACATTGTAGCTCCTACACCAATGTTATTCATTCATTGCCACTCTTCTTGCCTTTTCAACCATTGCTTTGACTCATGTTATTCAAGGATTTCTGCATGGTCACTTCATTGATGCATTGTTTTAATGTTTTCTGGCCCCTGTGATGGATTCTTGTCTTTAGCTATGGTACATGAAATTAGTCATTGTAGCCTCTTCTTATACCATATCTATTTCTCCATCGGACCCTATTGATTGGGATACTTCTATTAATTGACAGATCTAGATACCCTTTTGTCTTTGAGCCATTAAATGTTGTTGCACATTGTCTTGTTTGCTATAAATAGCTTCCTTTCAATATTCAACAAAGACTAATGTGTGTGTATGTATGCATATGTATGTATATGTATGTATGCATATGTGTGTGTGTGTGTGTATGTATGTATATGTATATATATGCAACAGCAAATAAGTTCTATTGACTTTGTTATCTTGTGTGGGAATTAATATGATAGGTTAGTTATTTTTGTATTCCTAACAAAATTGGACACAGATCTAAAAATTACCAAGATAACTCTTGGAACACTGGGATAAATCTCTAAATTTAGCTTCACATTGTAGCCTATGTTCAAATGCTCATTTTTATCTAGTATGAAAGATGATAATTAACTTTAAAAAACTGAGAGTTTTCTTATAGAAAATGAATATTTCCATCCTCTTTCCATTTCCACCTCCATTATTTTTCTTCTTCATGTAGGGACTTTGAGCATTTTTTAGCAACCATCATATTTTGTATATTTCAAGCTTAAAACTAATCTCCTTGTTCTATGTGAAAATGCCACCAAAGGTAGATATATTTTATCCATTAACCTTCTTTTTTATTATGTTTTGCTTCTAAGAGACTTACATAGTTTACCCTTAGATAGGGGTATTCTACCAGATTTGGAGACATGTTTTAAATCAAATATGTAGCTCCATATATCTCTGCATTTTTAGATCTTATGGTCATTTTTGGTGAAAAATGTGGTCATTGTTGTATAGTTCAAAGTCTTTTTTACAAGTTCATGTCCATTTTGCTTAAAATCTTACTCATTTTTGTTCTTTCAATAGTCAATTTTTTTATATTAGCCCATCCCATTCAGTATTCTAAGAAAATGATATATCAATGCAGTTTTCTTTTGTTTGTGAACTTTTTGACTCGTTTCTTAACTAGGTAGTTATATGTTCTGACATTTGCGATCATTCTTTACAGATCATTTAGTTAATACATAGTTGTTTCTAACATTTTCTTTTCTCTCAAAATAAAATCATTAAATCATATGCCTTTGGATACCAGTGAAGGACAACTTCTTGTTCGTGTACTAACTACTCCACATTAGTAAACAAAATACTTTTATGCATTCTTTTCCATACTTCCACTTTGCATTGGTTCATAGGAAGGAGATCCAGTATTCCTATTTTACCAAGAAAAAATGTAGGGCTTTGAGTTCAATAGATGATGATTATGATGAAGAAGATTTGAAAATATTCATTTGATGACGATTATGAAGAAGAAGATTTGAAAATGTTCATTTGATTATGATTATGAAGAAGATTTTAAAATGTTGCACCAATCTGAATTGGATCAATCATCATTTTCAAATCTTCTTCATCAATCACCATAACCATTTTCTAAGAGCAACACCTTTCTCTACATGAATCTTGGTTTACATTATCTGTAATCCTGATGCAAAATGATTCCATGAAGTTTACCATTTATTCAAATTTTGGTAAGAATTTAATTTAATATTGGAAAAATAGTTTTAATTTACTACTTGGTTATATTTGTGTGAACTTATGTCTATGTAAGAAAGTGCAAGTTTAATATTTAAGATGGGTTGGGTGAGTGGGTTGTCTTTGTATTGAGTCTTTCTAAGGAGTGTATATGCGAAGCATGACTCTCTGGTAGAGACTCTTTGTGTTTCAATCTATCTCCTTATTTTAAGACCAACTGTGCCTATGACTATCATGCTTAGTCTTGACTCCATTTCAAACTTTAGTTCCAATTTTAGCTTGAATCCAATAACCTCTATAGTCGGAAAAGTCCACTTTTATGTTTAAGTGACGGGTGTTTTTTTACTTTATAGATATGGGAACTGAATGGTCCTTGTGAAACCACATGTTAGTAATTGAAGCTTTAAAAATACTATCAATTCATTTCCTTCAGCAGGTCTGCTGATTCTTTGGCTATTTTTGGAACACCTCTGTATTCCATTGTACATAATTGACATTTTACACAACCTAACTTAACTGACAAGGTGTTCATTAATTTCCACCCGCTGGCCTCTGAATGGTTTCTTCAATTATCTACTTTTCAAGGCACGAACTGAATCCTGCATGGCTTTACTAAGCTTACCTAAGTAACATGCCCTATTGTGTGTGGTTCCACAAGGTTTCATACTCTATTTTTGGAAGACAAACGTATGCCCATGTGGCTCTGACATCTCAATGACTAGTTTTTGTGTTACTGCAATATATCCTTATGTCATCAAAACCACAAGAGAAACCATTGATGCACACTGCACAAAGCCAAACACAATAGTTGATTTGTTGTGTAGACAACTAAAAGAAAACAAAAGAAAGGAAAATGGTTTAGAATGGTACAAGATTTCTTGGTCCCTAGGATACTTTTGCATCTAAAGTATCTTGGGACAAAAAATAGCATTTTAATGAAAAGGCCAAATAAAATCCTATCTTATAGTGTTACTTAGTCTTGATTGAGGATGATAGGCACATGGTCGCTAAACTGGACTTGCATAGTGCAGTTAGATTAAAAAAAGCATTTGAAATCTGCAGCAACAAGTAGACTATATTCAAATTAATTGCTATGAATAAACACACCTTGAATAGACTACATTGAAATCAATGCAATAAGTCCATGTCAAGGCCATAGTTAGTATTTTATGTTTGTTTAATGCAATTGGTTACCTCTGGATCTCAATTTTTTGATACTCCTATGATCTTTCTCAACAAGTATTTTATTCTATTGTTGTTTTTTGAATAACATATTGGGTAAATACAAAACTGTGTACTTCCACAAGACAGACAACGCAAAATTAAAGCATTAAACAAGACTTGATCAAGTTGCAGGTGGAACGTGCACTAGAATAGTAAGTAATGTAGAATAAAAAAATAAGTAATTTGTTGTCTCTACATTTTTTATTTAGTAAGGGTCATTAATTATTTTTTTTACTGTCCTAAAAGGAAAAATTGTAATAGTCCTAACTCGCAAAGATTTTTTATTCAAAGATAATACTTGATATATATAATACAATGGTATGTAGTATAATCTATACATTTTGAGATGTGATTAATTCCATTTATATGATGTTTTTGGATTAAATTGGTGTGTTTGTATACTTTCTCCATTTTAAACTAACCTATGACTTCAAAGGAGGAATTATGAAATATAGTTAGTTGTAGGTAGTTATCTCTTCTATAATGATGGAGGAGTCAAAGGTAATGATCAATAATGTTGCTTCTATTAGATCATACATTAATACACTTACTATTTTGAATTTGAGCTCGGGCATCATGCAATGTTATTGCTGTCATTGCATTCTTGTTTTCGTTGTTCACCATATCTTGTTTTATACACTGTTTATTTCATTGAGACCGTGAGTTTGGCATTTGTAATGTATTTGTTGTTATTAGATCAATGTATTTTGCCTAGTTATTCATTATGTTGGCATACTTATTCATTGTTTTCATTATTGTTACTTTGTTTTAGGTCTTCTCAATGGATAGAACATTTGGTATTGAATGTTTTCATTTGGAGTTCTGGGAAGAACGCTACTCTAGATTATTTAATGTCCATGATGATGACATCAAACATGTTATTCTCTACCTTCTGAAACATAATATTGATGGCTTGAATGTACATGATGGGGTGATATATAAACTAGTTTTTTCTACTCTCTTTGAAGTTACTGGTCGGTTAGAATGGGTCTTGAAGGTGGTTAAGCATGTGGTTGTTTTTGACAATTCAGAAAAATTTGCGCAGGGGATTCAGACCATCAATCCAAACATTATCTCTGGTAGGCTTGGCTCAATTTTTGATAATAGAGTTGGATTTGAAAATAAAATGGTGGATGCGTGGGAGGTGTTCAAGCTATCTTGCGCTAATGATGACTATGTTTCTATGAGTATCTTCCATGGTCATAATGAATATTTTTTCACTTGTGACGATAGAAATGTTATGATGGACTACTTCTTTGGAGTTGGCATTTTTGTCAACAAACTAGGTCATATTTAGATTAAACATAGACGTGATGTCTGGAATACTCTTCTTTGTAAATGTTTTTGTTGATACATACTCTAATATCACTTATTTGAAAAATGGTGGCTCCATTATATCTTCTTTGAGATTACTATCCTACATTGTAATCGAAGTCTTTTACTGTATTTGTAACTATGGTTTTGTATAATTGTTGCTCTTTCTTACCATTGTCGACTACTAATCATTGGTTTCTCTTTCTCCCTTGGAAATGCTTTTCAGGTAAAAATGGTAGGATACCATCTATCTTTCTTGAAGACTCTTTATCAAAAGGGGATCAATGTCCTTTATCTTCAATTGAATAAGGGGTGCAGAAGGTTGCTTTGCATCCATTGGGTATATAAATTGAGTGGTATACCCAAACGATGCAGAGCATCTTCTGCACCCTCAATTCCAATGAAGAGATAAATTCCATTAATACCCTTTGGATAAAGAGGATTCATAACATAAATATGACATCCTAAGTTATTACTACCTAAAAAGGGTTTCTAAGGGATCATAGATGCTCTACCATACTTCCACTTTGTACATTGAAAAATTACCATATCTCTCTCTTCAAGGGTGGGTTATTCATTACTAATGGGTGTTGTTCCCTGAACCCTCAATCAACAACTTGTACACACAACATATACAAAATATACAACCTTCACCTATATATAAGAGTTGATTAGAGAATATATATGCACAGTTGATGACCATGCAGATTTGCCTAAGCACCACTGAGAGCTTACCCGACAACAAATGTACTATTGTAATAAAAAAAATTGCAATTTTTTTGGAAATTTTATGAATGTTATGAGAATATTTAGAGGATTTGGTGAATTTTATAATAGAATGAAGTGAAAAGATAGTTTAGGTTTTTCTCCAATAGAACTTACGATACTATTTCTATTTTGCAATGATTTTTTCTTTCAAGGTCAAACAACAAAGCTTTCTATAGAATTTTTACTTAATTTGGAGTACAAGTATAAAATCAAAATTGAGCATCATCTAAAGCTTTGAAGGTACCGTCGCAAACTCAATCTTATATGATTATATAATCTTGTTATTTTTTGAGATTACATCCATGTTATATATTCCCTCAAGTTGCCTCCATTTGTTGTTCCCTGCACCCTCAAAAAGCATTAGATAGGCATGTTTGTCATTTTAATATCAAAGATAAAGGCCCCCTTTTTTATCCGTGCACATACACACACACACACAACATATACAACCTTTACCATGCATATTTTCCTAAGCAGTAATAGGACCTTAGCCTGCAACAAATGTACATATGTAGGTATCTGAACCCCTTTCACGAGCATCCCACACAGTCTCATGGATCGACAGGTATAAGTCAGTACACCCTATAGAGATTAATGTATTTCACAATTTTCAAAATATCTCGCATTAGTTTCTATCTCTCTCATTTGATGGAGTGCAGGTAGTAGAAAATAGGTATTTTTCAGATGTGTGTTCCTCAGGTGAAGGAAATATAGGAATGGAGGAAGAAAGTGAGTCATGTAGTATGTCTAAATTAGGAAGATCAACTAGAGGTCAAAAGACTAGAAGGAAATTCAATAAATGCATGAAATTTTTCCTTGCTCAAGGGGGGTCATTTTCTTATGATGATGAGAGAAAAGGGGACATCGAGGTGCCCTTTAGGTACTAATATCTATAGAAACAATGGGTCCCCAAGGAACTTCCTCCAATAAACACTGATTTTAGTGTTAAAGGAAAGATATATCGCATTGTGACATCGTCAATACATGGTTTGCGCCTATTTTCCATGGATGGCATAAAGGTCTCTTACAACAAAGATGTCGAATTGATTGAGTATGTTGGACCTTGTTATGATTACAAAATTTGGATGTGAATTATTCAATATAAAAAAAAAGTATGTGTAGGTGTGCACTCTTGGCAAATTATATTCAACAAAAAGACAATGAACAAAGTAAAAGAGTGGCTACATACATTGACAGAAGGCCAAAAGCATAAGGGAATATTGTAGGTTTTATAAATAGTACGTGACCTCTGTCAACTATTAAGCAACCCAATTGCATATTTGAGGTGTGCGAGGGAAATCATGTATTTGTATGTGTGATAAAATCAATACATCCAGGGGAAGAGATGCTTATTGATTACAATTTGAATCGCATAGATACAAACGATGTCACTATCATGGGGGTGCAGGTAGGTACTTTGTCCATTAAATAATTGAGTATTCTTTTCCAGCCACATCTAGAGAGTCTCCTCACCATCCACCTCATCTACATCATCATCTTCTAATGAAATTTATTAATCTAGTCCTTTCTAATTATTGGTTAACTTTAAATAATAACACATGGCCATAATATGGAGCAGCCACATAGAGGGGACAATGATGATCCTACATGCACTTCTTCCCAGTAGGCAAACCTCTTTGTTAATGTACTACAAATTAGATAGAAGCAAAATGTTAAATAGTGTTTTTTATTATGTTCTTTTCATCACTATTTTGGATTAATTCTAATAGTGTTAGTAATATTGTTGTCACAGACAAGTGGTCAGTAGAGAAAGGGAAAGGAACCTGCAATCCCTTAGGAGGAGTCCTTCGACGAGGACCTAGATGTTGATTTTAGTATTTGTGATGACCCGGCCTATGTAATTAAAAAATGCCTCCAAAGAATTTCACAAAGAGTGGCTCAATTAGCATCTATATTACCTCTGACTCCTGAGTCACAAAAGAGGGCAATTGCATTGATGCACTGATCTCAAAATTATAGAGTAAGTATTAATGTAAATTTTAATTATAACAAAAGTTCAATAATAGTTTTTATGTTATACTAGTCTTTTATGTCATTAAAAAATAAGCGGATGTGTTGAGTTTACAGCTTTTTTTGCATAGTTTTGAGACTCCTGGCCATGATGAGGGTACTGCAGGTGGTTCAAGTAGATTGCATGTTGGACTGTCTTTTTTAACTCTCTAACAATATTTTCCATGCTAATCACTGCTTTTATTATGATCTACAATCTTATTCTTCAACACCTGTCAATGATCATTTACTATCGCCGCCTCGTACGATGATAGGCTCAGTTGTATTGCCTGCTACAATGTCGACAATGCGTAGCATGGCCACAGACGCCATGGCACCAGATACTTGTATGCAGATTTTACTTTCTATATATATATATATATGTTTATTTCCCTTGAAGTATTATTTCTTAGGGGCATTTCGTAATGTATTCAATTTATACAACATGAGATGCATCACATGATGATGATGAATTTCCTAAATGTACTCATATTCCTAGTATGAGAATGGTGAAGGATTGCATATTTCTTGTGAGCAACGAAGAAGGATTTCCCTTGAAAGTAGCAAAACTTCCAGGTACTTTAAAGATTGGACCTTTCTTTAACTATACAACCATATATTGATTACACCTTGCATTCAATATGAGAAGCTTGCATCTATTGTATTCTTATTTTATACTATTATATCCTTCAATTAATGATCCCATGATTATTCTGTAGGGAATGATGTTTTTTATGATAAACTTAATGATGAGTGTTTGTGGATATTCAAGCCCACCATCTGTACATGGTGGACCATCATATCCGAACTAAAACCCCAATCCACTATTTTGATTTCATATCATTGCTACGATAGTTATCATTACATCCATTTCTTAAACTATATTAAAGGTAAGTTCACTTCATTTTTGAATCTAATAGTGTTTTTTTTTCTTAAAAGATGGAAAGTCCAAGATATAAAGTTAAAGGATTCTCTCATAGACAGTATGATAAACTTATTTGGACCTCGTGTATTTTAGAAGAATAGGCTCCTTCAGAAATTTAGGTTATGTTTGATGTATATTAGGGACCAGTACATGTGTACATTATCAAAAAATCCAAAGTACCAGCGCCCCCCTTGCATTCCTGATTTAGAGTGGCAACATCTTATTATGGATGTGAACGAGAAAAATGAAATATAAAAAGGAATTACACCACCAAAAAACAAAAGAAGGTATGTGATATTGTTATGAATGTAATTGTGTACTAAATACTCTTCATATTTATATGAAAAAAAATATTTCAATCTCTTCATAGATGGCCTGTCACATCAAAGGTAACAAAGGCAAGACTACAAAAGCACGAGCAACACAAGCTAGGCTCTGGTGGTTATTCCAAACTTGCTGCACGAGTTGTAAGTGTTAATATTATCAGATTTATATGAGGAAAAATACAATTTGTCGATGGCTTTTAACACTGAAAATAATAATTTGATCTTTATAATATTTATTTATGTTTTGTAATCTTTTTGGTTTTCATGAAACAATAAAATAAAATTTGACGATACCAAGCAAAAATGCAGGGTGCGGAGTTCAATATAAGTCTCACAGAAGAGGACAAGAGAATTGGCTTCCAACAAGGCTATAAAGTCGTGGCAAAAAGAATAAGAAGTGCACAAGGTTCTACTAATGGATTTGTTGCGGTAAGTAAGCTAAATGATGATTATTTCAAATTTAATTATTTACCAATTAGTTTATTTGATGTTATGTTCCAACATAAAGTGAGTATAATTATTTTAAGCAAGAAAACAATGATAACATGAATGTGTATGAAATTGGAATGCAAGATGCCGATTCTGGTACACAACTTGTGCTTGATGATGTTGGTTCGGATGTGCATCATAGTGATGGAGGTATACATTTTCTATTCAATTTTTTATATGTAATTATTAATACAAGCTAGTAAACGTCTTAAATTGATTGGTGTATTAATACAAATTTAATTGCAATAGGTGTTTGGATTAATGTAACAATTTGTATTGCAGCTACAGAGAGTGTAGTGGTCATTGTTAATGAGCAGGTTGAGGTTGAGGCTGAGGCCAGACAAACTGATCTTGAAGTTGATGATGTGACAAGATCGAGTAAAGAGTTATATGATTATGTCCTTTAAAGTACTGAAATACTTGTAACAAATTATAATAAAAAAAATTTGATTTAACCCTTTTATATGTTATTGTAGATGACCCCCTTTTGCATCAACAGAGAACTAGGCCTGCACTAAGATCTGATGACAGTGGAGATGATCATGAAGACATCGATGCTCCTCTTAGCGATTTCTTCTCAAAACTAAGAAAACCAAAGAAAAAAAAGAAATAATTTTCATCTATGCACCTTAATTGACAATGACTAATTTTTATGTGCCAATAAATTTGATTATGTGCTATTGAATGTTCATAAATTTTATAATGTGTTAATGAATGTTAATAAATGTTATCATGGAATAATTAATAAATATTACATTTTATTAATGGATGAAATAATGAATGAATCTTAATTAGATGTTAACAGGGAATTTAGAGTGATGTTAGGGGGGGTGGGGCCAAATGAGCTTCCACCTTCACGTGGTTGGCCCTTTTTAGTACAGAATATAAAAATATTCTTGAAACAAAGTGAAGCTCAATAAGGTTGTTCCTTATATAGGGTCTCAAATGTAGGCTTTATTCCACTCTCAATATTGCAAGGCTTCAAGTGGTATTCTGAGATTGGTTTCTCCATCTCCCACTGACATATTGTCTTTCTCCTAAGAACTCTTACTGAGCTCTGATACCACTTGATGCAAAGCTTATAGCTTCACTTTTCCTCTAGGACTAAATCTCTCAACATTTCAAGTAGATCTCTTACTATAGGCTCTACGCCTTTGAAAACTATAGGATCTACACCTTTGAAAACAACTCCTAACTTCAATATAGCATCCAAACTTGATGATTCAAGTTCCTATTTTGGGTTGATTTGGACAATCACTCCCAAAGAACCTACTTGGGTACACCAACTATTGGTAAAACACAAGAGGCTATGAAAAATTTAACATTGATCATATGGTTGTCATGAATGCATTTATTGTTTATGATGATAACTTAGCAAGTATAATATGCAAATATGATCTCGACGGAAAAAATTTAATAACATTAGATAATTTGATGTAATCATACTTCCTTGGTCTTAATTAAAGTGTTTGTGACCCTCTTTTATGTTCTTGATACCTTTTGGCAGTTACTAGACCTAATTATGACCTTATCTAGGAATTTGGACCCTTAAACATCATTTTTCTGAAGTTTTAGTCTTGTATGAAATTGAGCATTGATCATATGGTTGACTTGACATTTACAGTTAGTTGAAACAATGTAGGTTGTGGAGGAATATTGGTACAATATCGACTAATATTCCACTCATTTTGATACATTTCTTGCTAGGTTCTTTTAGTGCGTTGGTCCTCATGAAGTCGTCGCTCTTTGCCTTCTAGTTGTGTGAGAACTTGGTATTCAATATTTAAGGAAATTTTCTTTGTGGTTGATTAATAAAAGCACATTCTAGTCAACTAATTTCATTGTAGTAGTTAAGTTTCTGGATTGCTAAAGTAAATTTCTTAGGTCAAAAGTTTAAACAATAATTCTTTGTTAATGTTGTAATAGGAGTTGAAAATAAAGACTAATTCATGTTGTTTATGTTTATTATTCTAAATATGATTATGAGTTTCATTTCAAAGTATCATATGATATATAAACCATCCAAAAAAAGGCTAGAATAGGGTTTAGTTTAGAATTCCTCTTGAATCAGCACTTCGGGAGGACTGCAGAAGAAAATAGTAAGTGAAGAAGGTTTAGTCTCTTTGCTAATTGAGAATGATAGTTTCGGTAGATCGAAATCCTGGCACACCAGTGTCCAACGTAGATTGAGCTGCCTTATCAGAATTAAAATGTCAGATCTAAACTTGGTAAGACAAATTGAATTTAACAAGCAATAAATCACCATTATAATTCAAGAAACATGAATCTCCATATTTTACTCTTTTTTCTTCAAAACAGAATTAAATTTTACATTTTTCTTACTACTAGATATTAATCACAATTCAAATTTTGGAAGTAGAGTTATCATTAAGTTCTTGGTCTGCAAATATGAGTGAATATTTCACTCTTTCAAAGCATAAGTAAAGTAAAGTTTACAATCTAGAATATAAATATTGGACTTTCGCTCTTCCAAACCACAACTATGAGAAAAGTTCTTGAACTGAAAATGCAAATCTTGGGAAGTACAATAACAGTTGAAATTCTCAAACCAAATTATTTAATATTAGCTTTCCACTTTGCAATAAGCACCTACAGGTGTATTCTCCAATTCTACGTTGGACTTACACTCTTCTTTTTTGTGATGAAATTGTAAATTTGTTGTGCAGATAGGTTTTTTGGCCTTTCTTGTCCAACAGATCATGTGTACAAGGAAGGGGCAAAAGATGTGGCTTTATCTGTGATGAACGACATCAATGGTGAGTTATTTAGGCTCTTTATTATGTAAATGTTTTACATTGTCAACATAAGTTTAGGATTTTATCTGTTGTTTGATTATTTTGTTTCTCTTTGTTTTTCTTGGCCTTTTGATCTTGCTCTCTATCATCATATTCAAGAGAGTGTTGAAATTTTTTCCAGGCTTGTTGGATTGTTACAAGGCTTGTTGGATCATAAATGGTTTAATATCAGCCTCTTTTCAAGATTTATCTAGCGAAGAATGGTTCGAGAGATTTGGAGGGCTCACTATTAAACTAAAATGAAGAAGATCGGCACTTTGCAATGCATAAATAATAGGGTTTACTATCCCATAGTCTTCTTTTGTCTTATGGATGTTGATTGTAGCCATTGTCTTGACCCATAAAACTTGATATTAGCTCTTTCTCATGCCTTTGATAGCACTGATTTTTTTCCAAAAACAACAATGATGATCCATTTGCTCTTGAGTTTGACCTTGATTCAGTTCAAGAAACTTACCTTGTAACATTGGGGCTCTTGGCCTTGTGATAAATTCATTGCCTTTGTACCCTTCATATTTCTAATTGACATTTCTTTAGTTTAAATATAAATATGAACTACTCCCTAACCTATATCCTTGGGTTGTATACATACTATAACAACTCACCCTATGTCAATGACACTATTCACTATTGTAATATTCTCAAGTGAACATTATTGGCTGCACTTTTGGTTTCATCTTCTCAGAAATATCAATTTCTTTACTTGTTTATATCTTGTCATGTTGCATTTTCACTCGTCAACTGATGTATTCTCTATTGCTATTGCTACAACCACATGATTTATTCTCTTATGATGTATATTTTTGTCATTGTTTTATTCTTATTGTCCTATGACTTTTTCAATGCACTTAAAAAAATAACACATCCTCCTTAAAGAAACAATCTGAAATGAAAGAAAGAGCTATCTGTCACAACATCTTTCTCAAAACTGTAGTTTGCCCCATGAAAAATGACCTCTTTCATGTATGCACATGCTTTGACATTATAATGTCTCTGATTTGAAAATAATTCTTTTCTTGAATCTGAAACCAATGTTTTTTTTAAACTGTGGATTTCATTACATAGTAACTCTGTAGAGTAACTCTATTTTCTCAATAAAACAATCCCCTTGAATATTTCTCATGTGAAACATCCACATGATAGTTATTTTAAATCTATTTTACTGAATTAGAAAGTTTTCATACTGGTGATCTAAATGTCCATTACCTCCCTTATAGTTGTAGTTCTTCATTGAATATGATTCATGATTTTTTTTATGATATTCATCGCTACAAAATTACTTTTGGATTAGTAATTGATGCTTTTATACTTGTAGTCCACTACATTACTTTTGCTTCGTGCTTTTTTCGATGTGAATGTCTCTGAATGAATATCTATCCCTGGGATGATATATTGTTCATGCTGCTTATAATTGATGTTCTTCTTCATGAATTTGATACACTTGATAATGGTAGACTCTTTTACTGTCTTTATTCTTTTCCTTAACAGTTTCATCATAAATTTAGAAGATAGAAAAAATCAAACTAGTTTGTTTCACATTGTCCTTCTCCATATAAAGCTTTTCAATATTATTGTGATCACCATTCCATGAAATTTAATTTATCATAATGTACCTTTTTATTTTGAGTCATATGATTACTACCTTCCTATGATGAAACAAATGCTGAAATAATTAGTCTTTACTTTGTATACTTTCACTGCTCTTTGACATGGTTTCTTAAGGATTCAAACTTTGTTGCAAATATCTTGTAGCTTTCCTTCTGAATATAGCATAACTTTATAACATCATTTTTTTTCATTGGATATGAACATTTTTCCTTTATGAAACCATGCTCTTCCTTTCTTAAGAATTGTAGATCTGAATGTTGATAACTGGCCAGTGTAGAGGTAAATGACTATCAAAATAGATGCAAATGGTTGTCCCTCTTGCATTGTTGATTACCAGTATTAAAAATGGATTCAAGGTGATGCTTCATGTACATGATGTATAATATATATCCCTTGAAGTAACCATTATGCTCCTCCTACAGACCTTGTAACCATTTTTTCTCTCTAAAACAACCTCTCATGACTACTTTCATTAATTCCAAGCCTTTCTCTTATATAAAAAAGCCTTACATGCACCTGAAACTTGGTTTTAGATCTCTTCATGGAATCATAACTTTGAACCTTTTCTTATAGTTGTCACAATGTAAAATTACAATAACACTACATAATATGAAGTTTTCCTTTTGAATGAAGATGTTTACAAAAACTGCACTTCTAGATTGATCACACTTTGCATCTGAAGCTTCTAATTGTGTCATCTTAATAGTGAATTATGTTGCCGGGTTTTGTGAGACATGTCTGATTCTCTTAATGTTGAACTATGACTAGATATCTCACCCATTTTGACCATTTTCTTCAATAATGATGAGCTTAATTGCATTTTGAAGATTCATGTTATCTCTCTTTATAACCTCACCTTGTGCTTACTATTTCATAATGAATGCAATGATCACAATTGACTCCATTGACTATTTTATGCAGATGTACTCTATAATTTCAATCTCATACATAACAATTGTATCATAACGTACATTATTAAGTTGACATTGCACGAATTTATCTACTTTGTGCACTTGTAGACTACAAGGACAGTGAGAATGAAGCATCCCCTCTCGTGGGCTGAGCAATGTAGGCCACAGGAGGAGATATTTCTTTATCATTGTCCTTTTATTCTACAAGTGTGTGAAGTAAATAAAATCATTCAACGCCAACTTAAATAATATGTTATCATAAAAATTATCCCCGTATTGTATGAGCTAATGAAATATAAAATGTTTTGTCAATAATATGGACCAAAGATGGAGAGTCTCTATGATGGTCTCTTGATCTTTGTTATCTTTAGTGTGCCAGGTCATCACTATTTCAATGCTTATGACATCTTCTTTGATAGCAGTGTTATACGTACGATGAGCCTTCCTGTCAAAAATTCATTGCATTCCCATCGGCATTCCGACAGGTTTAACGTTGGATAGATTCAAGTTTTGAACGCTATGTTCGACAGCAGTCCTATACGTCTAATAGGTTATCGTATCAAAAATTCACTACATGTCCATCACCCTTCTGACAGGTATAATGTCAGAGAGACTCCATTTTTGAAAGAACTGCTTGATGAGACTACTATACGTCTGATGGGTTTTCTTGTCGAATAGTCACTGCATATCCATCAGTATTCTGACAGGTTTAATGTCAGAGAGACTCTATTTTCTGACAATATATCCGTCAGAGAGTCTACATGTTGCATTGGCATTCTGATAGATGAACCGTAAGAAATGACATAGTAAGTTTTTATTAGTGTGGTGATTTCTGACAGATTTCTCGGTTGGAATACTGATGATTACCACTTCCATCACAATTTCTAATGCAATAACCCTGACAAATGCATCTGTCAAATGGTCGACAAATAGGCATTGTAATTCTGACATATAGCCATCAAAATTTGGCCTCAAATGTACTAGTGAGCGAGCATTATAAAAGAGGCTTATTTTACGAGATTGCAATTGAGCACGGCTACTCTAAACTAGGAGGCCACCAAAAACTTGACGATTCAGAAGTGGACTTTAAGGGTTTTGTATAGGAAAATGTGTTTCAGTGGGCATACATGGTTGGTGACCCTTGGCATTCGTAGAAGCTTGCAAGTTTTCATGGGGTGGTTGGTGTGGTTGGTTTTGATTTTGGATGGCATGAAGCACACTTATTTCTTCTCTATGGCGAGCATAATACTAGAAACTTCTTTCACATGATTGAATATCAATGGGTTTAGTTTGATTCACATGTATTTTAGGAGCTCATACATTTGAGTTCATCTTCAGGATTGCAAAGAAGAGGGAAAACATATGGTCACTATGGCACCACATTGAAATATTATAAAAGTCTAAGAATACCTACATTAACATCAAAATTAGATATAGAATTCTAGCATTTCTTAAATAGAAATAGTAAATTGTTTTTTTGTTACCCTTTTCCAGTAAAGTTCACTTCTTGATTTTTTTAGGTTGTAGTTTTTAGTAAAAATATAAGTTGTTGACAATAAAATAGAATGTTCATGAGAGTAGGATTGTTTAAGGCCTCGAGTAAGCCACACCATTTAGTTTTGCCTCAGGTTATAGCATGAGGAGAAACTCAATGTGTGGAATAGAAAATATAGACAAACCAAAAAAAACTCGTTCACAACATAATCCATAACATGAGTAGTGCAGCTTTAAGATTTTATATGGAAACCATAAATACAAGTATTATTTATAGGCATTGTATGAAGCAAGTTTTGAAGGGGTCTTGGAACCCTGTACGTAAAAAGATGGCACACAGTTAGAAGTTGAGAGAAAGTAGAAAACAAGGAATAATTACAAAGGTCCATCAAAAAACAAGTACTTTTACTCAGGTGCTATCTTGTGCTAGAAAGGCAAAGCATAGGAATTTCATGTAACAAATAGTTAATTTCATCTATGAAATCAAGCCTATCAACTCCTACAATTGTTGTTTTCAACCGTGTTTCTTTGTTATATGTTTCCATTTGGTTTGATAGGGTGAAGAGAAATTTATTGTATTGTAGATGTATAATAACCTTCTCAGCACTTGCCTCTGGGTCATGATTGAATTGTAGCATAAATAATTCTTTCACGGGCATGCCAATGAGTTTAGTTGTAACTTCGTCAAAAGTAGTGGCCCATAAAGAATTGGTGTGATCTTCAAGCTTGAGTTGAAGAACATATCTATAATTACAATCTGGAAAAGTAGCTACACACTTTAAACAAAACCAATTTCCTTCATTGTTTTTTTTTGACTCATTTTTTACATTGTTTTCCCCCCAATCTCCATGGGACAAGCTGGATAAAAAAAATTGGTTTTCTTGATGTAAACCAAGGTTTATTTAGCAATGAATTGGAGGGGCTTTGGTAAATATGAAGACTCTTGTACGATACTAGATAATTTCTTTCAGGTTAAAAGTAGAGGTGCATCTAGATAGTTTGTTGTTGGCACGAGAAGATCATTTCCATTCTGTGCAAACCAAGACTGTAGTTGTTTTTTTTCTTCGATCACAGGGTTGATAAACAATTGGGAAGTGCTTAGTGTACTCACCACCTTACCATTATACTCTACGACCCGACAATTTTTTATCACAAGCACAGTAACCTGTTGTAGATGATACATCTCTTGCAGTTGTGTGCCTTTATTTTGAGCTGCTTGACCCCACAAAGTAACATTTATAGTGGAGGTAGACATATCTATCAGTTTGAGATTCCTCATAAGGACCTCAAATGTATCACTTTTCTTTTTTATTGTCGAGAAAGAATCCACACGTATGACAATTCCAACCAAATCGATAGAAGAATTGGTATGTTGAGTCTGGATATCTCTAATGGGTGTGAAAGAGAATTTAAGTGTTGGAATTAAGAGGTCATCATCACAAAGCATGAGCCTTGAATCATTTGTTAAAGTTATTTCTATATCACTATTAATCTTATTATAAAACTTGTTTGCACTTTTCACGGTACCACGAGATAATGTATAAACACTTCCAATTTGAACATGTTGAAAATGGAGATCTACAATTGCATTGAAGCAAGTGACGTGAACTTCAGTTCTCTCACTATCAACCATATCAAAAATAAACATGTTCCCATTCCTGTTGGTGAAGTGGTGGATTTCTTTCTTCACAGTCACACGACCTTGTACCATCCACTGTATTTTAAATGGATTCAAACTTCTGATAGGAGTAATAGTAGTGGGGCAGTTTTTTTTGCAGAGATGCATGCAAGCCAAACATCAATTTTGAAGGATTTGTTTTCTTATATGTTACAAGATCTCCTACATTTGTGCATGTGATATATGAATTTCCTACATTTTTTTGAACAAGTATCTCCAGTTCTTTGAAGAAGAAGGTGGGGTCATCAATGATGTCATGATCTCTACACAAAACCTCTAAGCAAGAGACTACAATCCACCTATAGAATTCAGTAGAATTGTACAATTCGTATTGAGTTCTAAGTGCACAAGGAAATGGAAGTGGTGTATTGTAATAAAGACATAGTAGATAAGCTCACCTTGGGTTACAAATGGTTGGAATAGTAAAACCCATGAGTTGTACAATAGAGCCCTTTCAGATTGCTTATGTTGTTATAAGGTTGTTAAACTTTCTTGGCAAGGTAGATTTTTTAAAATGGAGACCATCATAGAGCTCTAACTTGTATCTGATAGTCAACCCATTTCCTTTCCCAAATGGTGTAATGGAAAAAACTTGAAGAAGAGCATGTACATGTAAGTTGTCATTGTTGATAAGCTTTATTGCATTTTCTGTCAAGGAGTGAGACATAGCTTAAAGGAGAGATAAATGACCTATAAATTTGAAAAGGTGTTAAGTTCTATGTTGAATAGAAGTACAATCAAGCTATTCAAAGTAGCAAGGATTATCTAGATAATTAAAATAAACAAATTTCATATTGTGCTAAGCGAATATAAAAATGGTTGATGTAACCACACCAAATGTAAAGGCATATGGAAGAGTATGTTGGAATAATAACCATGGAACACAATTTGTTTCCCATACAAGATATAGTAAGAAATTCTTGTAAAATATTAAATTATGTGGACATTCACGATGACAAGAATGAGTTGGGGAAAGGTAAGTTGCAATGATCAAACAGATGTAAAGATTAGAAAGCGCACCTTCACCCAACAAGTAGAGAGGATTTTGTTGCGGAGATTTCTAGTTTGAGAGAGGTGTGTTCCTAGAGATGAAAAAAATATTTAAAAAAGATAGAGAAGAGCATACTAAAATATATAAGCTGACTAATATTGGATCGAATACTATGGTAGGAATCATCAAAATTTGTTAGCAAAGACAAAAATCTTAATCAAGAAAAATGTTCTTCGATTACCTAAAATGTGGGTAGATTATTTAAAGCATCCTAACTTAAGTGAGAACTTAAATGAGAATATCTATTCCACGTAAGAAAGGGCTAAAGTGAGATATCAAATGTGAAAGTATGAAAAATAAAGATATTGGAAATTTCATATCGATTATAACAAGTTATAGGAACACATGTCTGAAAAAGAAATGGAATTAATACTGAGGATGCAATTTAAAAAGGGTGTAGACACGATGTAAATATCTAGTAGGATTCAACATAAGGCAGATTTTATGCGAGAGCTACAAGGTATAATGATTGCAAGTCTATGACATGAAATATGTTATAGGAGTAATAAAATGAGTATAAGCATGCAGTTGAAGTGAGATGGAACAAAAAATGTGTTTCTTATCTAAAGCATCCCGACTTCAGTACAAGCATAAATGAAAAGTTGTATTCCACGTAAAAAAATGCAAAAGTGAGAAATGAAATGTAAAAGTGTGAAAAATATAGAGCTTGAAATTTTTTTATTGAATTATAAAAGTTCCACAAACCCGTGTTTAAAATGAAATGGAATAAATATTGGGGATGCAATTTTTAAAGTGTGTATTGTACAAACAAATGCAATATTTTTTTTAAGTGCACACAAAAGAAAGGGTTGAACCAAGCATATAAATGCAAAAGTTTTGGGAGTAGACATCGTGCATTTGTATTGCAAGTAAAATAAAATTTGTACAAAGTTCACTTATATCATTAAGTGGTGGAACATAAGAGGAAAGAGTGGAAGGTTTTGTTTATTAGAAGAGCCCAAAAACTTCAAAATCTCTCTTTCTGCAAGAGGCATAGGGTAAGTGCAAGCATAGGTAAATTACAACGTGAGGTACACAAATGTACAATGGGCTATGTACGGTTGAGGTTAGCCTGAAATACACGTCGAATAGTAGGAGTGTTTCCTTCTCCATAGTATTCGTCAAAAAATAGTTCCCTAAGATAAGTATAGAATCCAGAGAATTTTACATAGTTTGCATGCAATTCTTGCAGTGTATCTTCCATTGCCATAATTTCAAAGTCTTTAACATCAAATGTACAAGCACTAGTGACTTTTAGTAGTTCAACATTATGGTGGAAACTAAGCAAAAGACTACTGGCAAAATGTTGAACTTCTATTTTGGGAAATCCATTCCAGTTGACAGACACATTTGAGCCAGTTGGGGAGACTCAAACACTGATTTCAGAGGAACTACTTGAAATATCAATAATCTGGTTAGGTTGTTGACGATTTGTCATGACCTAAAAAAGAGTGAAAAAGTTAAATTTGTGGATAACAATTGTAATCTTTACCAATTCATGTGTACGGAGGCATAAAAATTAATTTTAAACCCTATAGAAGTGCAACCCTTACCACTATCCCAATAATTTATAGCTGCAATCAATGAAATTCCTAAATCTATTTAGAAATTCTATAGAAGGGCATTATGATTAAAAAATTACATTCACCATATTAAAATGGACCATATATTTATATCCGTCAACTAATACTTCAAAATTATAAATCATTCAACATTTGTTTAAAACATTACCAAAACAACTACTTTAGAAAGTTGTAACACAGTTTACCAAGGTATTCATAAATTTGTTTGCAATAGACCTAATGCTAACTAATAAATGATGTTGCCAAAGGTATATGTGCAAAATTTAGAAGCTGATAAAAAAATAATAAAATTTAGCACTTAAAATTAATAAAGCATGGATGTGCAGAATTTAGAAGTTGATAGTAAACTGTTGTAGTGGAATAAAAGGAATAATAACAACTACAAGGACAGATTTTTTATAGGGTTTGTTATATCATAATTAAAATTGCAAACTCCATCAAAATAATAACATCTCTTAATTTCTGGGCTAGTACCAAAATTTGACAATTTGTTAACAATAGAGAAACCTAAGAAAGAAAACTCACATTAATGGCTCTGAAAGGACACTTTCTGCAACTGACACACAAGCTCCCAAATGAGATTCAAACATTTTCAAGTGTGATAAAAGTCATGATTCTTCATTGAGATTGCTTAAAATAACTGACAATTTTGTCTAACAATTAAGACTGCAGTCAGCTTTCTCAAAATCTCAGATATATGTATAGTATGATTTACAATATTAGGTTCATATGTAGCATGATTGAATGGGGTTTGCAGCCAAATTTTCTTTTTCCTTTTCCTGGCATTTCTATTGGCATAAATGAGGGTTATAAATTCTCTTCATAAAATTTGTGCACAATAATTTTCAGCTCACCTTACAAAGTGGATACCAAGTTGCTATGTATCAAGCAGCCACTTAGTCTTTTTAAGAGTAAAGGGAGCTTCAACAGATTGTTCCCATCCCACAAAAGGAGAGAAATTTTTAATTTACATAGGAATAGAACGTCCATTGCCACTAGTAGCTTAACGTCAGCTTTATTTTTCAAACAACAAATCTATATTTCCAAGGTGAATAAAAACATTTTCCAACTACCTTCATTGGTTGTAGACAACATTTGAAATGCGTGATTGACTTTATTGAATCTAAATTGAAATTTCCTTGATACTATGAGCTAGACAACAAACAAGTTACATAGTGGCAGCTTCCATACCCAATTTTATAATTAAGAGAATCAATTGAAAACCCCAAGATTCCAAATTCCTCATAAAATAGCAAATAATATATAGATATTTCAGAAATACTATAATTAAAGTGAGTTATAAGTTCTTGTTCACTCGCTTAAGCTTATAGCGACCTAACTACCTAGAAAAAAATGAAACCCATGCATGACAAGAGAGAAGTCACAATAAAAACCAAGCTAGGAAAAGAATGAAGCATAGGAAAATGATATGATAACACCTATCAAGATTAATTTAAAAAATGAAAAATAGAAATTAAGGATACCAAGAACAAATTCTTAACATAAATGCATTACTATAATCACTTTTGTGCACACGGAGAACTACTAAAATTTCAAATTTTACCAGTAATAAAATGGATATAGTTTCATTTTATTCAAGAAAGTTGAAGAATACAATAATCACAAAGACTTTATAAAACCAACCAACAATCACATCACAGATAATGTGCAGATAATGTGCATCCAGATAGTTTATATCGTAACTAAATCTCTGACATTAATTCAAATATATACCTGCGATTTCTGATTGAGATTTCCTCCAACACTGAAAAAATTAAATGGGTATTTCAAATACAAAAGAGTGATCACAGCAGTACGATGTTTTTTTCTCCTATGTTCCCTATCCCTTCATGTCATATCTCCTATCAATTCACCCACATATAACACCTCACTAAAAGATGCAGTAAGATCTTGTAGTTAAAACTAGCTATCAAATACAACTAATTTCATTAATGTTAACCTCTGAAAGAGAAAACAAGACAATAGCGAAGATAACAAAAAAGATAGAGGAAATACTTGTTCAACAAGTAGGGACTGGATGTTATACGATGCCTCTTTCAAAAAAGCTCAAATCTTGCAGGAGCTGGTAGTTGTATGGAACGAACAAGTTTTCCCTATTTATCTGATCTATATTAGCGGCACCCAAAAATGCACAAATGGAAATAATTTGTACAGGGTGAAAAGTGAGTGAGAACTAAATGTAGCCACAATGAGTTCAAGCACGTTTTCATCATAGAAACATTGTCAAACAAGGCCTCTATTTCATTGAGAGAATTCATGGAAAAAAATAATTACGGGTGAAAGGCCCAGCAAAGATTTGTGCTCGCAATACAATCTTTAAAAGCTGGTTGGCTGCGGAGTTGAGGATACAAAGGTTTCATGTCGTGTTCGAGTGAGTTGTGACTGCTAGAAGTAGGCTTTGTGAAAATTAAATACGAGAAGGTGAAGAGTACAGTCTGTTGCACCAAAAATGAATGGTTACAGTTCATGGTCATTAATTGACTATGCTCATTCTTTGTTATTATCTGTAGCAAATGCAGATGAAAACTAAATGTGGGCAGGTGAGATGGGGCATGATTAAACAAATAGAGATATGGGAGAGTCCACTAGAAGCACAGTGAAAGAAAACCTGCAGACGAAATGGTACAGATGAAATGCAGCAGGGGAGTTGGGACATGATTAACCCAAAAGAGGTATAGGAGAAAACTAGAATGGCATAGGGAAAATTGCAGGTTGTCTTCAAAAATATCACTCAAAAAATTGTCGTGAGACAGTGTGAGAAGTTTTCGGAGGGGTCGTACGCAAGCTTCCTCGCAGGGGAAGCCTGTCAGCTTAATAATATTATATGTTTTGCATTTTGTTTCAAAAAAATATTTCTATTTTAAACATATTTAATATAAATACTTTAGTAAGATCTAAAAATATCATTTTTATTTAAAATAAAATAAAAAGAATATCAATTTTTATTAAAAAAATAATTACTTTAGAATGTAAGTAATGTTTAAAAAGTAAATATTAGGTGAAAAAGATTTATAAAATGTATAATTTTAATATTAATACTTTTTTTTTTTTTTTTAACAATTAAATAGAAGAAGTCTTCATAAAAGAAAATTATTGAATTGCTCACAGAAAGTGGGAAAGTTTAAAATTACAA
This sequence comes from Thuja plicata, assembly GCA_018584345.1. Taxonomy (NCBI): domain Eukaryota; kingdom Viridiplantae; phylum Streptophyta; class Pinopsida; order Cupressales; family Cupressaceae; genus Thuja; species Thuja plicata. Next base: position 1,413,490 of record MU223269.1, read on the forward strand.
TGAAACTTAGCTAATAAGAAAAGGTTTAAATCATGTGTAAATTAGCAATTTCAATTGATAAAACAAAAATAGATAAGGGAAAAAGAGAGTTTAGCAGCTTAAAACAATTTTCTTTCCTCTCAAGTCAATATGCATGATTTTTATTATAAAAAATTGCAAGGAAAACTCATTCAATGTATACTACTCAATGAAATTCTCATTGTCAATGGGACAACTGAGAACAGAGGTTAGAGAAATAGGAATTATCTTGTAATTGGAGTTTCATTTTCTTCTGTAAGTTAATTTCTATTTTTTTTACAAGCAATTGTAAATTATGCTGAATTATAACTATAAATCTATTTTTTCAAAGATATACATATATATAGGCACAAAAAATGATATGAGAAAATCCTCTTAAATTCATATAATTCACATTTGTTTTTTATTAGGTGAAAAATAGGTTTTGAAAGGACCTGAAACCTTGTACATAAATAAAACTTAAGATAAAGCATTACAAGTCCCCCAAAAAGACACCCAACAAACCAGCCAGAATAATAGGCCAGCCCCCCAGACAATACACAAAAGAACGCTGCCAAAGATAAAACTTCAAAGATCAGTTGCCTAGGACCAAAAGAAACCATTAATATTTTCCTTTAGTCCCCTTCTTATGGGACCAAAGAGTCATATCAAAAGAAGGCGAGGATCGTTTGGAATTTTTACCTTTAATCATGATCTATCCTTCTTCCAGTCTAGCAGCCTTATCCTGACAGCTTAAAGAATCCAAAGTTGAAGTCCCAACACCCAACAAGGGTCAAGCACCCTACGTACGACCAGCCATCAGAGCCCCAGAGCCAAGAGCACTCCCAGAACCCCCATCCACCAAAGAGGAAACAACAAACTCACCAGTAGAAGCCCTAGCACCATCCAGCATAGAGACAGCCAAGCCAGAACCAGTAGGAGTAGCAAAGACACAGTTTGAACAAACAAGAGATTGAACAGAACTAGTAGTAACACCTGCAGAAACCAAATTAGTCACCAACTTTGAAGCAATAGGGAAAGAACCAGTAGTGCAAACATCAGAATCTTGACTCCATTTATCTGAAACACCCTTCTCACCCCTCTAAGAGGGGGACTTTAGATTAGTGTAATGCTGAGAAGAGGTGTCATTCCACCACAAAGAGGGCTCCTTCAACATCCTATTGTCAGCATCACACTTAGCAGTAATATGCCATATTTTTAAAACACCTTCTACACTTGAATGGAATTATTTCATAGTCCAAGGGTTGGACCCAGCTACCCAAAGGAGATAAAATTTTGACATCCCCAGGCAGCCCCATAGAAGTATCAATCTCTGCCAGTATATGAGCATAGGTAGAATGAAGCAAATCAAACGACTCCACATCCACCATCAAAAAGTCTCCAAGCACCTCCCCCACTGCCTCCAAGACTCAGTCTATCCATAGATGAAGTGGGAGATTATAGAGTCCCACCCACAGAGGCATCTTACTAAAAGTTTGAGAGGCGGGATTAAAATTTTGATTCCAAGGGTTAGGGCTGCAAAAACACTTTGCCTCGTTGTTGAGTCTTGTGTTAAACCTTTCAGCTAGTTTCAATATTTCCAAAACCCTAGTTGTCACTTGTTTAATCCTTGGTTTTGTATTGTTTAAAACCCTCATTCTTTCTTGGCTTATGTTTCTACGTTACCTTTTGAATCACTTAAGTCTTTCTTTAAACATGTGTCTTTAAGTTACCATGGTCGGGGCCCCTTTTGTTTTAAGTCTTGCGACCTAGCGGGTCCTATATTTTAAATTTTCCTAAGTCTGAGGTCCTTGAGATATTTTATTGCTTTTTAAAGGGTCGAGCAAGCTTATATTAATCCAATGGTTGGCGCATTACCTCAAGGGATAGATGATCATTAAATAATCATTAATAAATTGCACGTGAGAGACGCATGTCAATTTTTTATTATGGGGCCAGCTTTTACGAGATAAAGACATTTGACAAGTGATGATCAGATTCACTTTGATCCAATGACTAGCATGTTTCCTCAAAAGAAAGATGCACTAAGATTAGTCATTAAGTTATTGTTCCTAAGTGACAAGTGACAGATAGTGGGACCTAGCCAGAAATAGGGTAAAGTTAACGATAGGACAGATTCATTTTAATCCAACGGCTGGCATTTTCCCTTGATCTGAAGATGAACGAAGGATAGTCATTGAGGAATTGTGCCTGAGGGAAACATGGAGATGGAAGGACTGAGTTGAGATAAAGTTGAAATTAATGTTCAGACAAGATATTTCAATCCAATGGTAGGAATTTCTCCTTAAACACAAGATGCACATAGTTTACCCATCAAGGCCTTGCGCCTGTATGACACGTGTCCAAGGTGGGTACTGACTGGGGTTAAAGGTAAAATTAAGTTCACATAGATCCTATTTGATCCAATAGAAGGTATAATTCCTTGAAGCAAAGATGATCAGATGTTAGTCATTAATGCATCATGCCTTTGCACCATGTGCACAAAGTGGGTCATGCCCGGAACTGAAAATAAAGTAAAGGACGATCATATCTTTTTGATCAGACATTGGGTGCATTGCCTCAAACTGAAGATGCAAGATGGATATTTGTTAAGGCATTGCTCTTGAAAGACACATGTACAAAGTCAAACCTGGTCGAAAATAAATAAAAGGCAAAGCATCGAGAAATTTCAATCTGATCTGACGGTTGGCGCATTGCCTTGAAGGAAAGTTGCATGTATTTTAGTCATTGAGGCATTGCACCTGGTTGACACATAGCATTTTTTATCATGGGTCTCAGGTTTCAAAGGAAGTTTAAAGGTGATGTAAGTTTGATTTCATCTGACTATTGGTGTAATCCCTCTATATATAGATGCACCATTGTTAGTCTTCAAGGGATTGCACCTGACAGACACGTGTCCAAGTTGATCATGGTTTCTTTTAACTATTGTTGGCCACACGATATGATGAAATGTTTCTAAAGTCTATGATCGTGTTTTAAAGTTGTGATTTTCTGTGAAAGTGAGTTTGTTGAACCGATGAGCCATAGATTTTCAAACAATACGAGAGTAATTGTAGAACGTGTGGCCATCTCAGTGAAAATTTAATGCAAAAGGCTGGCAAGATTGTGTTATAAGATTTTCTGCTTGATGTTTCAATTGTCACAATTCGCAAAGAGACTGAAGCAGAGCCAAATTGCAGCATTTTCATTCTGTTATCTAGCATTTGCAGAACGAGTAAGTTACTCTTTGATTTCACTTCTGTAATTTTTGAATTTGAATGCCAATTGGGTTTTAGGCTTGTGAAGTGAGTAGGGTTTATTTGCAAAGTCCAAATTATTCTAATTAAGATACCCTAGTTTAGAGATGGTGCCACGAAGAGAGCTCACGGGTAAAATAGATTACCGAGAAAGAAATGTGTGTGATGATCTCCTAGAATAGTTACATAGATCCACCAATGACTCCACTAAGACCAAAAATTTGGTACCAAAAAACCCTCATTTAAATATTGGTGAGGGTTTGTACGACAAGGGAAAATGGGTGAGAGATGCCAACATTGGAATGACTGGTTTGGCATTGTTCAAAGTAGCATTCAGTCAAAGAAATGTCTATGCTCCTAGTAGCAACATATGGCAATTTGATGTAGGGAAACTAGCAGTCCCAGGTATATTCATGGATATTGATCTTTTACTTCAGGTGGGTAAAATTATGATTATGTAGCTAGGATGGTGAGAGATATAAATGGAGATGCTTTGATAAGTATCATAGCTGAAGAACTTCAAAAAAAATTTCAACTAAATGAACCCTCCATGCAGCTTGATGAAATTAATTTTGATACATTCAAGGAGATTTACAAGGCTCAAAGGGATTATCTTAGAAATGGACCTCTATAAGAATTCTTCAGCAAGATTGGAGATTTGGTTGTAGTAGGACCCGATACACCAGAACCAATCAAGTTAGAATATTTCAATATGAAGGCTAGAGTTGTATATAGTGCTTTGATTCAGCTTTTTGGAGATGATGAAGAGACAAAAATGCCCATCCATTACATGTTCATGATGGTTCAAATTCTCCATCCTCATTTAGCTATCATTTTTTTACTTTGGACCTTATGTAGTTGATCTGATCCACAATTTTTTAATTGGTATTCGGAATTGAAAGGTAGATAAACCATTTGGGTGGTACTCTATGCTGATGCACATGTTCCTTTTTAAAGGCTCAAATTATTTTGAGAGGAAATAGATTTGTTAATGGTTAAAGATGGGGAATAAATGTCGATCCAGCTGTGGAGCATGGATTTATCATGGGATAGGAAAGGGTCAATTACATCACATTTGACAGATGCTTTCCTTCAAGGCTTAGAGCCTTGTTGTCTTCTGAAAACCCCATCATCCATAAGTCTTTGTTGTCTTTCCTGAGACCAAAGAAATATGCTCAGAGTATTAAGATAGTGCATAATTTGGGTGATATAATTTTATATCATGTCTCAACTGAATTCAGAGTATATGGTTTCAGAGGCACTCCATATATACTGCCTTATCAAGTTCCTCTAAAAATGGGTGTTGCTGAGATAATTAGGCAAATTGGTGGTCTACAGGAGGCTGCCTTGACAGTAAAGGGTGAAGGTACTATTTTTCCCACTATTACAATTTTTCACCAGTTTGTTATCATGAAGGGTGGTTGGGTGCATATGGACAAGTTTTTTTAGCCTTATCATCTAGAAACCTTGGTGGAAAGATGTGTTGACCCTAAGAAATTTATCAGTGATATGTTTAAAAAAAGGACAAGGTGTTTAGCAATGGATCACCAGTTCCATTTTCGTGAGGATATTATTGGGAATAAATTCAACTTGAAGGAACAGGAGATTAGAAAGGAAAATGGTTGGTTTATAAGAATACCCTGGATTTTGTATAATTTTTTGATAAGGAATGTGATCCATTGAAATTTTTCAAACCTATTGATAAGAACATGGATTCCTTAATGACACTCTTTGAAGACATCATGGAGGCTTTAAATCAAAAGAAAGATGTTGTATTGAAGGCAGAGCCAGAAAAGGCTAAAGCTATCCTAAGCAATTCCACACATGCTAGGCTCATCCCACTAGGGTAATATGTTTTTCACTAAAGACAGGGGTACAGCATGGTAATTCCAAGAGTGGATACATCTCAGAAAGGCAAAAAGATGCAAGCTATGCCTTCATCTTCTAGGAAAACTACAAAGCAAACATATGGTGAGGAAGTTTCTACCTCAAAAGGGAAAGGCCAATTGGTACTGATTCGGGATCACTTCCCTTCCCAAAGAAGAAAAGGACAAAGGAATAGGGAAACAAATTAAAAATTTATATTCACCTTCTCATTCCCCTTTGCGCATTGATGAGCAAGCAGTAGCAGAACAATTATTACAAATGGGGATAACATGGAAAGTTTTTGTGACACACCAAGAAATGAAAGAAGAAATACCTGAAGATATCAAACATGTTGAGATGGATCTAACCGTGGCATAATTTGCTGGGAAATAATTATATCCCATAATAAAGCAGGATAGTGATGAGTTCTTATCAGATAACAATTTTTTGAAAGCCAGGGCATTTATGCAGTTCCTGTGGAGAACTCACATTGATGAATTCAAGGAAAAATGTCAGAAGAGACGGGAGGACCAGCCTGATAAGGAAATGAATGAAACTAAGGCTGAAATAAAGCAAGAAATTATAGAGGAATTTGGGAAGGTCACCCCTGAAGAGGGAAGAGAATTGACCAGGAAAGGAGTCCTCATTGTTCCAAAATGGGAAATTGCAGATGCCATTGTTTTTTATGATGTTAGAAAGGAAACAAAAAATGTGCATACTACACTAGAAGAAAATCAACATGCAGTCAAAGGGGTTAAATTTAGTGATTATCATGATGCCTTAGTTATGTGGTCATTGAAAAGAGAAGAAGGTAGAAAAGGAAATGAGATTGTCCCAGTTTATTATTCAGGCAACTTGTTGGTAAGAAGAGTTGGAGAAACTTAAAGGGTGGAAGCATCAAGCATAGTTTTAGAATATGCCAAATTTAATCTAAAGGTGGCAGATAAAGATTCTAAGGAAAAGGAAGATACTAGGATTAAAATGGAATTGTTTCTTAAGGCATATAATGATTTGAATAAAAATCTCATTGAGAAAGACAAGATAATTTCCCATTTGAGAGAAAAGCAATTTGTCCAGGCATCTCCTCAAAGGATGATTGCTCAAGATTTGTCCCAACCTTCATCTTCTAGCCCCTTCATAGAATATCCCCTTCCCCTATTCCTCCAACCTCCAAATCAAAGGTAGAACTTAATTATGAGAAATAAAATCCAGAAGCAGAGAGAGAAAGGTTGGAAAAATTAAGAAAATATTTGGTAGACGAAAGTCAGAAGTTCCATAATGCCCAAACCATAATTAGTCAAAAGTATGAAGAAAAGGTGATGGACACCATTATGCTCTTTGCTAATGGATTAGATCCTACATCTATTTATGTGGGTGGGGAAGAATAGGAAATATTTTAAAGTCTTTTGAATCGGATAAGGATACATTGGAGCTAATTCTACATAAATGGATAGGGAGGAAGTCTAACCTAAAATTATTTTATTCTTTGTCAAAATATGAGGAGAACATTGATGCTTCAATAACCTACAAGTTTGTCAAAGACTTGTTGGATTTTGAAATAAGAAGAAACATCATCCAGAGAAGAGCTAAGATACTGAGGAAGGAATACTCCAAAGTTTGTTTTAAGATATTTCCTAGCATCTTCAGGAAGAAGGGTACATTAAATAAAAAGGAAAGATGGATGAGACAAATGGATGAGGAGTTATCTTTAAGGATGAACAGTATCATCAACCTTGAAAGCATGCTTTTGTTTGTCCAAACTGTGGAAACAATAAAAAATGTCAGGTCATATTTTGGATTATGGAGAAAAGAGGTTGAACAAATGAAGATGGAATGGGACAAGTTGAATAACAAGAAAAGTGAAGTTACTAACTTCTCTTGTCCCAGTGATGAGGTGTTTACATCTTGGAAGGGTAGATATAATGCAGATGAGTGAGAGGAAAAGGGATATTTCATTGTTTTTCCAACATATGGCAGTTCCCCATCATTTTGAGATGGACAACAAGTACAAAGGATCTTCTACATCAAAGAGAAAAGGAAACAAGTTCCACTTAGTAGGGTCATAACAGTTTTGAAGCAATTGCAGGAACCATTTGGTCAGATGACAAAATACTTGGAAAAATCTTGTAACAACTTGGTTGTTGGCTCTCTTATATTTTTGTCTTTAATGTGAGTCATGTATTTTGTCTCTTATCCAAATGATATGTAACTTGTAGCAATCCTTCATCTATAAAAGGATTTCCAAGGCCATTTGGAAAGGGTTGGAAAGTTGAGTAATGAGAATTACATGTAACATTTCAGTCAGGGATATAGCAGACTAGTTAGACTGTGATAATATAATAAAATATTTTAGGTCTTTTACTGAATTGAAAGGGTGTATATGTTGAAGTAAATAGTATACAAGAACATGATTCATTATACTTAATACAAATACTCCAGGTTCAAATCTCTCCTATGTGTTTATTGCTTGAGTTATGAGTCTTTTGATTCATTGCATGGAATCTATCTGTGTATGTGTTATTATTCCTTAGTTTTGATCAGGGATCAAATTAAATATATCTATGAATAATGCATGAATTATTTTGGTGTGCACTAGGATTCTTGTAAGAAGTGTGGGTTTGGATTAGTTGTATTCATGGCTTTGAATATTTGACAGTAGTTGGTTTTTGTATATTGCATTTGCCTTTATTATTATTACCCAATAAATAAGACATTGATTAGAGATTAGCATTTGTTATAGTAACATATGTTTGGGTTGGGTTTGACTATATTCTACCTTCTATAAATCAAATTCATTTCAGACCATTTTAGTATTATGTGTTGTATGTCCTTTATTATAATTGAGAACTAATAAATGAATGGTTATCATTCTACCTTTCTTATCATTTTTTTGTTGTTTAAAATCCAAAAGGAGTGTAAAGTGTTGAATATTAAGCTGAATTAGGTACACCTTGAAGACATATTTTCCATTAGTATGAAAGTAAAAATAATTTTGAACCATCGGTAACACCAACATTGAAAGAAAGGTTTAGTGCAATCCAACAGACAAGTTCACAAGGGAACATGACGACACATTTTACTAGTGCAACCCAAAAATGTTACAAGAGGAACCTGACAGAGTAACCTGACAGAGGAACCTGACATAGAAGACAATAGAGGAACCCGACAAGAAGATTACAATATAACCCAAAAGAATAGATAATAGAGGAACCCAACAGACTACAGAGCAACTCGACCACCAGTCTACCGAGAGACAGTTATAATCCCAGAAAATGTGGATCTGACTTCCACGTTAGATAAAACACTTTAGTTTTATATTTATCTTTTTTATTAGCTTTAAATCTATTTCTTGAGGGACAAGAAATGTAATTGTAATTGTTTTAATCATTCTAACTTATTAAAAACATGCAAACTAGGAGATCAAGGTCAAGTTGTAAACCTTTGATCATAGAGTTAACATTGTTATGCGTGAAACTCATTTAGGTAAAATATATTGTATAAATAGATGTGTAATCAATCAGGACATATGGATGTGATGATAATTGTAGTCAAAGACACTTGTATGGATTAGAGATAGATTTTTATGCAGAAGAACAGCCAAAGATGAAATCAGTTATCAAGAACAAGATTCAAGGCTACTGAACAGAACATAGGTATTGATCAGTCACTGTAGGTGATACATTATATTCATGTGAACTTTATTGGATCTGTAATTAGAAATTATAGATTGCATATACTCAGGTCAATGAATATCTTTGACTACATTATAAAAAGTGTAGCAAATAGAATAAATCCTTTGAGAAGGTGGATTTAACAATCCTTTGTAAATCTCTTAACCGAGTGCACACTAAATAGTGTTTCTAAAGCTCTTAATAGAGTAGACCTTAACCAGTCTCTACATGTTACTCCTAACAGGGTAAGATCATCAGAAGTGATCAAACTTGTAAGCCTTAACCGGCCCCTTCCATTCTGCAGATAGTGAAGTTTTGTGGGTTTCATCCCCACCGCAATTTTTACCTTCTAACAGGGGTTTTCTGCATTACCAAATCTTGTGTCATGTTTCATTACATTTCATGAATCTTTCTGTGAATGTTTACATGCAAATTAAGTTTATTATTTGATATAACATACACAAAGATAGAATAGCAAAAATGGTTGGTAATACAATGTATTGATTACTAAAAGGATTAAGGTTAAGTGATAAAAAAATTAAGGGTACTGATTCACCCCTCCCCTCTCAGTACACACCATTCCATTATTTCTAACAATTGGTATCAGAGCTAGATCTCTTATTTGGAAAAGTTTAAAAGACTTAAGAGAAAAGATCATATAATGGAAAGGTATAAGCTAGACAAGAGTATTGAGAATCAGAAGTTAGAGATAGAGATCTTCTATGAGAAATATAAAGAAGCTAGAATCAAGATGAGACAGCTACTGGATGAAAGAAAGCTAATGGCATCTCGTTGTAATGAAATAGAATATCATGAAGAAGAGATACCTGATTTATTTGAGACTTTAGGATCTACATCTATCAATACATCAGACACATCTGAAGGAAGCATTACAAGTCTAAATGAAATCAATAAACATCTGGCTGGACAAGTGAAATCATAGCAAATTGGCCAAGAGACACAAATGGTAAGAATGATTGAGGTTATGAATAATGCTAGACAAGGTGAGAAAGAAATAACATTAGCAATTAATGACAGGAGGAAGATCACTGAAAAGCTACAAGAGAAAGAGTCAAAAATACAAAGACTTATTGAACATCATCATGAGATCACCAAGCAGATTATTCTTATGATTCAAGAGGCAAACCGAATGAACATAGAACTCAATGGAAAATTAGAAGCTATTGGTGAGCTAAGAGAAGAAAATGAAAGACTGAAACATGAAGTAAGAATTCAGCAGCAACACAATGACATGATAAAGAGAGCTGAAGAAAGTACCAAAAGGATGAATGATTTTATGGATGGACAAAGAAGAGTCAACAACAATACCAAACTAGGATATATCGATAATGGAGAATAACCATACCAATCTAATCCAAAATATGTCTACGCAAATCCTAGAGCAAGAAAGAAGTCATGCAATCATTGTGGAAAAATAGGCCACGCATCAAATGTTGGCAGGAGCAAAATAAAAGGTATTCCTAAATCCACATCTTCATTCATACGAAATTGTTATAAATGTAACAAGAAAGGACATAAAGAATATGAATGTAAATCTGAGGTGAAACAACCAAAGAAGGAAACCTTCATGGAAAAATACTTTCCTACTGGAAAAATTCATGGGAACACATTTCTTGAATGTAGGAAGAAGAAAAGGCAAGCATGGAAGAATAAAGAAAATGAAACTTCTTATCAACCGAAAAGAGTCGGTAATTCATATGTTTGGGATTACAATACATGAACAAATTGCACAGCATGTGGTAGATATGGGCACATAGCTACAAACTGCATGAGAAAATGGATGAGAAATTCTAAGAGCTGGACTAACCCCAGAATGGCATGCTTACACTATCATAAAGTTGGTCATCTAAGCAAGGACTGTAGAGATCGAGCGACAGAGACAAGCACCTTTGCCAATGGAAATACCATTGAAGACATCAGGAAGATGAGAAACAAAATATGGAGGAAATCTACAAACACTGATGATGATGGACCAAGCAATGAAATTGGTGACACCTTATCCAATGGATCTTGTGACATCACCACCCCCACCTAAGATGAACAAGTAAGTATGGAATTGCACTATACTAAGTTATACATTACATCAGTTCCCTTATACATAGTTAAAAATTCCAAACTAGCATGACTAAAGATGCACTATGGTATTACTTGTTATGATTCTATAAATTCAATCTCATTGGTTAATGCATACCAAAAAGCATCGGTGTACTTACAAAGCTAAGTTTTCAATGGTTATCGAGAATCATCGGTTAACATACAAAAGCTAAGTTTCTCGTGTAAACCAAACATCATCGGTAATCAAAAGACAATGTTGTCTTTGACATATACTGAGATCCGTCGGTGAACATATGAAAAGTTAAATGAGTTGACACATGCCTCGAGCATCACGTTTTCATAGAAAATAAATTTGGCATTTCACCCAAGCGACTTTGTCTTTGACACCTGAAAAGTGGGTAGAGCATTAATTATGCCACTTAGGGCATCATCTATAAGTACGGTGATGAAAGATCTCATTATTCACAAAGAGATTAAGAGTGAAGCAGAGTGTAGAGAGACTAGATTGTAGAAGTGTTTAACCAGCAAATTCATAGCATTCAAACAGAATCACGGCAGCTTTCAAAAGGTTAAGTAAGTAACATCACCAAGCTCATTGTTTATTTTATGGGAAAAACCCTAATTTTTAGAAATCATGGCAACCACATCCCGTGTAACCATGATAAAGAACACCAAGAATAAGAAGGTTAATCTAATCAAGAATGCCACTTGTGAAGAACCTAAATACAAGTTTTGTCTAGAGGTTGCCTCGCAACCCGACGATGCTGGTGCATTCTACTTCATTCCACCTAGGGTTTTACTAATTGAGGATGTTCGTACCTACATACATTGAAAGATCATCGAGATAGAAGATCTTGAGGTCGAGCAAGCTTACAAGAAGCTTTGCACTGGCGGAGCTATCAAGGAGGAACATAAACACATTGAGGTCAAAGGGATGACATGTGCCCTAATGTTCCCAAAGGAGTTTAAGACCGAATGGATCAAGATAGTGTTGAGCAGAGTGCATGACCAAAAAATGTGGATGGATGAGCCAAAATTGATCACTAGGGATGTGATACACGCTATGACCGATTATCCTATAACCGACAAGCCCAAGGCACTTAAACACCCTCCTCACCCTCACATTGAGAAGAATACAGGTGCGGAATGGGATGGCAGAGGATTGAAGGTAAAGTCCATCAGCGATAAAGAAATGAAATTTGGTGCATGTGTGTTGGGATACAAGATATTCCAAGCCAGCAGGATGAGCAACATTGCATGTGGAGTAGTTGACACTGCTTACAATATTGTAAAGAAGGGATTATAGTTAGATCTATCTGAGCTTCTACTTAAGCAACTAGATGAGAACTTGCGGATAATCAGGTCTGAAAATTCAAACTCATGTAAGTTTGGATCACTTCTAATGTGCATTTTTTTCTACTTTCAAGACTTCTTTCCATCTATCAGTAATGTCAACTGGGATACTACCTGACCAGTGACAATTCAAAGCAGTGAATTTGTCAAGTCATTAGGTGATAACTTTACATCAGTTATGGATGAATACTTCACTGGATTTAAGGATAGAATGTAGCAAGGGATGAGGATACCAGAAATACTGGTAGAAAAGTATAAGACTAAAATTTGTTTTATAGTGGACACCGATAACACCTTTATCAAACCTGTTGTATCGAGGACAGCATGGTTAGCACCACTTGACTATGAGGTTAACATAGATCAAGCCACCAATGTTATTGAAGCATTGATAAATGAACCATTGGAAAAGTCACAACCAAGGTTTGGAACCTATGAGGAAGCCAAGGAAAGAATAAAAATAGGATTAGTTGTGAAGAAAATTGACCGAAAGAAGACCAAACTGGTCAAGACACTTGAGAAGAAGTAATCGGTCAATGAAGAAGAAAGAGAACCACAAGAAGAAACTGAGGGACAGTCACCCATCGGTTAAATTGAACAAGTGAGTGACTTTGAATCTAAAGAGTTTGATGCACCACCACCTACAAAGAAACCAAGGACTATGGTTGCATCACAGACAAGGAGTAAAAATGCTAAAGAAGGCTCACCACTAGCCAAGAAAGGAAAGGTAAGGACTTACAAAGGAATCCTCAAACAAGGCAAACATCAGAACCTAAGAGGAGAAAAAGACTAATCTAAACAAAGGAAGATAAAGAGGACACTAAGCAAGATGAGAGTGAGAAACTCCAACCTGTTAAGAACAAATTTCCTACTACAATTGATGAGGTATGTGCATCAATCATCAAGATAGGTTCAATAACTAACCCTAAGATTATAAATGGCTAACTTTGAATCCCTAGGATCAGAACAAGATAGAGGAAGCAATCATCACACAAATGTGTATACTTAAATATGTACCAATATAGTTTGAAGGGAAAATGCCACAATAACTTCTTGAAAGACTATCAGCAAGGTGGACATTCGCGTTGAATTCAGAAAAATAGATAAGGGAAAGAACCCTAGTTTCTGTTATACCACCCGAGTCCAAAATGGAAGAAATTGATGAAATGATGAAGTTACACTCAAAAAGGTTCTCAGCAAAATTGAGAGATTACAAATTCCTATAGGGAAACTTTATCGAGCTTGACAAGGAGAGTGAGGATACTTGAAGAAAAGCACTCAAAATACCTGAAAATGACCCAAGTCTCAAGAGAGCATTAGAACTCACTGACAAGCCTGGCAATGAAGAAACAGAGGATATACTGAGCCCAGAGCATATTTTGATAAATGATGAGGAGGATGTCACTCAAACTGAATTAAATACAGAAGAAAGCAAGGCAATGGATGACATTCCTCATATTCTATAATCATTAAAAGATACTGTAGGTGATACAATCAAAGTTACAAATATCATTGATATCACCAGAGATGATCCTACAGATGAGGTAAAGGGAGATGAAGATATTCTTGTTACCTCTGACCAATTCAAAGAATAGGACACAACAAATGATGTTGCATAGGTACATATACCAAGGAAAATACCACTATTGATACAAGTTATCAATATCATCTCTGAAAAGGAGAAGTCACCCGAGCTTGATGCAAGCATACCTGAAGATAAAGGAGAAGAGGAACCGAAAAACACATCTAATGAGAAGAATATAGATGGAGAACAAAATATAACAAATGGAGAAATGAAAAAAATAGATGGAGAGAAGAAATATAAAGGTGAAGAAGAGAAACAAGGTGATACCACTCCTAAGGATACCAAAGGAGATGTTGTAGATAAGGCTAAGGTTGATGTGGAGATGTCCACTCCAAACCGACAAGTAGACACTGAGCAGCAAGATACAGGTACACATACTCCAAAGCCTTCACCAAGCACATCAGACCAAGCAAAGGAACTTGATATGGTACTTCACACAGGTCCCTCCACAAATCTATCCAAGAAGAAGAAGGAAAAGAATAAGAATCCAATTACATTGGATGATATTATTGAGATACCATCCTGTTATTCGAGAACATTGGATCCAGAGGAACTTACAAATTATGTTGAACTTTGTAAAAGAAAATCTATCCAAGATAAGCTTAAGAAGGAGACAAAGCACACTCAGGTACTTGAAACAACTAAGGAAATACTATAGCAGATAGTACCTGATATAGATATTGATCAAAATGCCTCTATCATTAATCAACTAGTCATTCTTACCAAAGCCATTACATTACAGAATGTGGATGCAGAGAAGGCCATAGAAGAACATGCAGAACAAAAGTACCAGTACAAATTGACAGAGAAAATCAGCCAAGAAGTGGCAAAGAAAAAGGAAAATCTGTCTGAACAAGTAAATGAATTAGAGCCAATCATTTCAGAAGCTATCACCTTAATTCAAAAATTAAGCACATTAGAGCACTTCACTAAGGAAAATAGTGAAAATATTGCAAATATAGATGCAGATCCTACTGCTAGTGCACAAGGTCTCTCAACAACTGATAATGCAATCAAGTTTCATTATGAAAAGTTAATGGAAGCAAAGAAGTTGAGACTTCAGATTCAAGAGGCAGAATCAAAGTTCAGAGATGAGGTAACCGAGCTATAGGCTCTAATCCTACCAAATCTAACACTACTACAGCAACATATGACTACGGCTAGACAAATAATTGCACCCCGGAGATGTCTGTCACCGGCAGCATCTATGATATGCATGCAAGGATTACATTGGAGCAACTGGCCCTAGAACACGTTCAAGAAAAATGGGAGAAGATGATGGAAGACATGAACAACTCCCATTCCCACATTTTTGACAAGTTGTAAGTAATTACACCTTTGCCCTTACTATCAAAAAAGGGGGGAAATTATATGAATAAATGAGGAAAATGATATGATAAAGGGGGAAGATAAGGTGAAAATGGAGAATAGTATAAAGGCAAGTGTACATACATATATATACTATAACGGCATATACATAGGGGGAGTTATAATGACAAGGTGAACACATGGTGTACATACTACACATTTTAGTATTTGCACATATCAGTTTTCTATACTAATGTCAAAGGGGGAGATTGAAGACATATTTTTCTATTAGTATGAAAGGAAAAATAGTTTTGAACTGTCGATAACACCAACACCAAAAGACAGGTTTAGTGCAACCCGATAGACAAGTTCACAAGGGAACATGACGATACAGTTTACTAGTGTAACCCAAAAATGTTACAAGAGGAACCTGACAGAATAACCCGATAGAGCATACAATAGAGGAACCCGACAAGTAGATTACAGTGTAACCCGACACAATAGATAACAGAGGAACCCAACAGACTATAGAGCAACCCGAGCACCAGTCTACCGAGAGATAGTTATAATCTCAAGAAATGTGGATCTGACTTCCACGTCAAATAAAACACTTGTGTTTTATATTTAGATTTTTTATTATCTTTAAATCTATTTCTTGAGGGACAATAAATGTAATTGTAATTGTTTTAATCAGTCTAACTGATTAAAAACATGCAAACTAGGAGATCAAGGTCAAGTTGTAAACCTTTGATCATAAAGTTAACATTGTTATGCGTGAAACTCATTTAGGTAAAACATAGTGTATAAATAGATGTGTAATCAATCAAAACATATGGATGTGATGATGATTGTATCCGTAGACACTTCTATGGATTAGAGATGGATTTTTATGCAGAAGAACAGCCAAAGATGAAATCAGTTATCAAGAACAAGATTCAAGGCTACCGATAAGAACAGAGGTATTGATTAGTCACTATAGGTGATACATTATATTCATGTGAACTTTATTGGATCTGTAATCAGCAATTATAGATTGCATATACTCGGGTCAATGAATAGTTTTGACTACATTCTAACAAGTGTAGGAAATAGAAGAAATCCTTTGAGAATGTGGATTTAACAATCCTTTGTAAATCTCTTAACTAAGTGCACACTAAATAGTGTTTCTAAAGCTCTTAACAGAGTAGACCTTAACCAGTCTCTACATGTTACTCCTAACAAGGTAAGATCATCAGAAGTGATCAAACTTGTAAGTCTTAACCAGCCCCTTCCATTCTGTAGATAGTGAATTTTTGTGGGTTTCATCCCCACCGTAGTTTTTACCTTCTAATAGGGGTTTTCTACGTTACCAAATCTTGTGTCATGTGTCATTACATTTCATGAATGTTTCTATGAATGTTTACATGCAAATTAAGTTTATGATTTGATATAACATACACAAAGATAGAATAGCACAAATGGTTGGTAATACAATGTATTGATTACTAAAAGGATTAAGGTTAAGTGATAAAAGTTTTAAGGGTACTGATTCACCCCTCCTCTCTCAGTACACACCATTCTATTATTTCCAACACACCTGCCTTGGTCTTGCAGAGCCAAAAGTGTAGAGGGCAGTCTTGTCCCTATAGTTGGTCCAGTTACCATAGATTTCCCCAAATTTGGAACTAATCATTCCTCAAAGCATATCTATAGGTATATTGGTGGCTTGTCAAGCATAAAATCATTTTAAACACCAACAAAATGGCAACTCTAATAGGGAATCTTGATTGAATAAGAGTAACATGCATATCTGTTGAGAAAATTTTAATAGTCAATTGGTCAAAGTCTTGTCACAGATTCTTCATGTGTAAACATCTTGTTCTAAGAAATAAGGATGTGTTTTGAAGTTATTGCTAAAGTGTTTGGCCTTATATGTGTGATCATTTTCTGGATACATATTCCCAGATTTATAAATTTGGGTGGTGACTCAAAATCTCTACACCAGTGCATGTTGTTGAAATTTGTAATATTGATCTAAAGATTAATAGGAAAAAGAACACCAAATCATACACAAGGAAACACCTTGAGATCCTTAGGAAAATAAACTTCCAAGAGGAGGTAAGAAGAATTGGGAAAGAAAAGATGGAGAGTCCAGCAATGCTCCACCTTCATGGAAACAAGGGAATATAGGACCTATTCAGCCACTTCACCATGTACCAAAGGGGGGTGAAAATTATTCTAACAGTTCAAAATCAAGCAATCCAGATTTCTTTGATGGGTTATTTGATTCACCTGCCCCACAAAAACCCTTGTTACAAAATAAGGGAGTGACTCAAGTCACTTATGCTAAAAATAATAGAGCTCAGGGATCAAATGATTCCAGGAGATAGACTTATGGGAGAATAAATAATCAACATTAACATGATTTGATAAATTTGTATGATTCTTCTAGTACAGACACCATTCTCCCAGATCATGATGAACTTTTCCCTGATATTGCCGAATTAAGAAGGAAAGAGAAGGAGAAATTATTTATTGCTCAAAGAAGAGAGAAGAGAAGGGAAGAATATATCAAAGCTGGAATTGATGAAAGAGGGGGGTTACTAAAAAGGGTTGAAAATATCAATAAAAATAATCAGGAGCTCACCGATAGTTCAAAAGGTCTTGACAAGGAAATCTTTGGAGATATAAGTGCCTTGAGAAAAGAATGTCGAGAATTGGAGCAAGTGTTGAATAAGGATGACTTTAGGAAAGATCATGTTCTAAAACAATTACATGATTACAAGAAGATTGATGTTAGAAAAACACAACATGAGGTACAAGATACAACAACAGTTATAGCAAGTAGGCTTGATCTTGACAAAGGTAAAAAACAAGTTACAGGAATACATATTGAAGAACCAAAGAATGTATCCCAAGGTCTCTCTTAGCTTGATATCATCTTGGAAAAGGCTAAAACAGAAAGGGAAATTCTAGCTAAAGAACTTGAGAAGTTTGAATTAGAGGTTTATGCTGCATAAATGAAGAAGAAGATTGATTTTATCAAGAACAATGTCCTTGGTAATTAATCAAATAATGTTGGTACTTATGGATCTCAAGGTAATTCTAATCTCACATCTAATGTTCAACAAAATGCTGGTGTATCTCAAACAAATAATGCAAGTATAAATGTGAATAATAAAAGTGGTAAAACAAGTTCTACCCAGACCCAAGGACCCAATAGGCAACAATTTGGGGCTAATTTCCAAAGAAGACCTATCCAATTAGATAAATATAGGCAACTCTTCTTTGATGGAATTCTGGGACAACCTCATGCAATCCCAAATGAAATAACAGACAAGATTCCTAAATGTGGTGGAAATAATGTTGTCACTTGTGATGAGCATTTGAAAGATTTTTTAGATACTATAAATAATTATGAGGTAGAGCATGAGGACATGGTTATGAAATTATTTTTGCAATCCTTGACTGATAATACAAGGGATTGGTATAGAGGATTTCCAACTACTAGTATTGCTTCTTGGGAGGAATTTGAAAGAGAATTTAAAGAGCAATATGGAGATCAGACTAGCAATATTTTTTTGTTAAATGAGTTTAATAGCATGAAGAAGAACATTAATGAGTCTACTGTTGACTTTAATGTGAGATTCCATAAATCTATGCACAAGTTGTTCCAAGTGTTCAGAATCGGTCAAAATGTTTGCCTAGTAACTTATTTCAATGCTTTCGATGCTAAGACAGCATATATCCTAAGGGATAAGGATCCTCATACTCTGAGAGATGCCTTCAAGATACTAGTAAACATTGAAAATAATAGAAGGGATTCTATTAATATTGGGAGAAGAGAGGACTCAAAAAAATTTAACCCAAGGGAACAGAAGAAAGACATAGATAAGGTTGATGTGTCTAAAAACAAGGAAGAAGATAAAATGGACAAGGTCCTAAATTCCTTGAAGGACCTAAAGATGAATAATCAAAAGAATGAAAAGAGTGAGGGACAAGGGAGGAAATATTTCAATAATAATTTTAATAGGTTACATAGATTGCAAAACTTCCCTTACACTACTCAGTGGAAAGATGGTAAGCATCTCCAACCATCTCAAACTAAGAAAACAGAAAAAGAGACACCTGGCCCATTAAAGATAAGTATTGTCAACATGAATGAGGATGTCCCCTGGTGTGTAGAATGTGAGTCTAGAATATTGTGTTGTAGTACAACTGATTTTAGGTGAATAATATGACATGGATAACCAGGGACCACAAGTCATAGAAGATGAAAATGAGTGTCTGGTGGTAAATGATTAATCAGATGCATGGGATCATGATCATGATTATGAAAACTCTCAATCTTATGACACCAATCCTGCAGGGTCATATATGGAAGGATATCAACAACAAAGCCCCTATGATGAAGATCATGATGATGACAACTATTGCAATGTTGAATAAAGTGAGGACTCTGTATCTCTCACAATACCCACTTCTGATGAAATAGCCAGAATAACAGCCACTATGGTTTCAAAATTCAGGAGTGGCTATAATCTAATAAATACAACAGTGGGACAAGGATAAAGTGATTTATCTAGTATGTTAATCAAGCATAACACAAAGAAAAATAACCCTAAGAAGTCTGATAAAAACAAAGACATAGTCAGGATGAAAGTAGTAAAGGGAAAAGTATGGGCTAAGAAGGCAGAAGTTACAAAACCCACTAAACAAATGCCAGTGGAAAATAATATAACTAAGGAAGATAATCAGACTGCCAAGCCCAAGAAAAATGTTGTACCAATAGATATACCCAAAGGCAAGACCCCAGAAAATAATGAAGACGACTCAGGGAAAACTTATGACATCCCTAAATATGAACATGTGGATATGCTGCAACTATTGTCCCAAATCACTGTCAAGGTTCCTTTATTAGAGATGTTAAGAATAGATTAACATAAGGAAAAGGATTTAGCATGGATGAAAGGCCCACAATCGAATGAGAATCAACAAGGGGATGGTTTTTTAAAATACAAGAAGGAGATCTTTCAGGATGAGAAAAATGACCCTGAGGAATCAGTTTCACAGATTCCTCAAATGTATATAGACAATACAGTAAATACATGTCTTGGCACTATTGACCCATTTTTTCTAAGTGTGATTATAAATGGAAAAGTATTGAATAATTATATGATAGACTTAGGTACCTCAAACACTGTTATGCCTATCAAGATAATAGATTCTCTGGGTTTGGTAGTAGATACAACTCAAGGTAGGTGTTGTGGGATGGACTCCAATGATGTTCCTATAATAGGAACCACCAAGGCCTTTCCTTATAGGTTGGCAGTATGTCTTGGGAAGGAAATAAAGATGAGTGTACTAGTGGTAGACATTCCCACTCACTATGGTATGCTATTGTCAAGAAAATGGAGTGCTTCCATGGGAGGAAGTTTACAGTGTGATTTATCATTTTCTACTTTCTGTATTGATGAAAAACAAGTTAAGGTAGAGAAGGAACCTCGAGTACCTCATATGATTGAATACAACCCTGATGAGAGTATGTCTTGTTTTGTTGATACTGATTTAGAGAATTTCAGGGTGGAAGATTTTCCATGTAAGATAGAGAAGCCTATAGACCCATTGGTAGTTGAAATGGAGAAACCAATGGCAGATGATGGCCCATGGACCATGTTTTTTGATGGGGCTTGTACCAAAGAAGGTTCAGGGGCAGGAATTTTTCTAATTTCACCATTGGGGAAAACTTTCAAATTTTCTTTTACTTTATTATTTTCATGTACAAATAATGTGGCAGAGTATGAGGCCTTGTTTATGGGTTTAAGGTTGGCCTAAAAACATTAAAGTCTCAAAGTAGTTGGAGACTCTGAGTTAGTGATATCTTAGATTAGATCCAAATATGATTCAAAAAATCAAAGATTGAAGCAATGCATAAATGTTGTTTGGGATGAACTTGAAAACTTTAATGCATTCGGTATTGACTGGATGGACAAAACCCAAAACAGAATGGCATATTTTCTTGCCAACATTGCTTTAAGGCCAAAGGATATTAAATTTGCAGGAATCTCTAAGATAGAGGTTCAATCCAGGCCCTCTATACCAGATAATGTGGAAAGATGGCAATTTTTTGAAGATGATTTGGATGTTTTGAGATTTTTACACTGTGAAGCAAACTTTGGGAATAAAGAAATGGATTTCAGTGGATGCATGGAAAATTTGGATGGAAATGAGACTATTTTTGGTAAGGATATCCTATAATTGAAATCGAACAGAGTACCAAAAGGACTAGTTGCTCTAGAAAGAGCATTTGATAACAAAGACAAGTCCTTTTCTGTAAAAACTGTAAATAAGTCAGAGGATTTGGAGGAAGTAAATATAGGAACAACTGAAGTTCCTAAAAAATGTATTTATTGGAAAGAAAATGTCTCCCCAAGTGAAAAGGAATCTGATTGATTTGATTGATCTCTTGAGAAAGTACAAGAAGTTTTTTGCATGGACTTATGATGATCTCAAAGCATATAGGGAGGATTTATTCCAACATGAGATCTATTTAAAAGAAGAGGCTAAGCCTTTCAGACATAAGCAAAGACCTATAAATCCCACATTAAGACCTAAAATGGAATAGGAGTAAATGAAATTGAGGGATGTGGGGATAATAAAGCCTATCAGACATTCCTCATAGGTTTCAAACTTAGTACCTGTTAGAAAGAAGAATTGAGATATTAGGCTATGTGTTGATTTCAGGAATTTAAATGTCTCCTCACTAAAAGATAACTATGCTCTCCCAAATCTGGAGAATATGTTGCAGAGGGTTACTGGCTGTGAATTGATGTCCATGATGGGTGCTTTTTTAGGATAGAATTAGATAATGGTAAAAGAGTCAGAACAATTTAAAACTGTATTTACTACACCTTGGGGAACATATGTCTATATCAAAATGCCTTTTGGTCTGATAAATGTTGGGGCTACATTTCAAAGGGCTATGGATGTTGCATTCTCAGACTTCTTACAAAAATTGTTAGAAGTCTATCAAGATGATCTTACAACCTATTCTAAGAAACAAGAGTAGCATTGCGAGCACCTGGAAAAGATTTTCAAGAGGGCTTTGGAATATGGGATTTCCTTGAATCCTAAAAAGTGTACTTTCAGAGTAACTGAGGGTAAGTTATTAGGGCATATTGTTTCAAAGGAGGGGGTTAGAATTGATCCAAAAAGAGTTATTTCTATTGATAAAATCCCTCTTCCTAAGAGTGTAAAAGGCATACAGTCTTTCTTTGGTTAGGTAAGTGTTTTAAGGAGTTTTGTTAACAACTTTTCTTAAAAAAAGTAGGCTTATTTCCAAGATGTTGAAGAAAGATGCTAGGATAGAATGGAATGGAGAAGCTACCCAGGCTTTCCAAGAAATTTAGCAAGCCATCAAAGACGCCCCTGTTCTTAGAACTTTGGATTATTCTAAACCAATGGACATTTTTTATTTTGCATCTTGCCACACAATTGTTGTTGTTTTACTACAAAAGAATGAAGAAGGGTTTGAATAGCCCATTGCTTTTTCAGTAAATCACTACAAGCTGCAGAGCTCAAATATGATATTAGTGAAAAGAAAGCATATGCATTGGTGAAAGTTGTTAAAGCTTTTAGATGTTATTTGGTGGGTGCAATTGTGGTTGCCTATGTTCCTTCAATTGTTGTGAAAGACATATTTACACAACAAGAGGTGTCTGGAAAGAGATGCAGGTGGATAAATCGGATTCAAGAAATCAACATTGACATGCAGATTACAATATCGGTTAGGGGACAGGGATTAGCTAAGCTAGTGGCTAATACAAACTTGGATGCTAATCACATAAATACATTAGAAGAGGAACAAATGCCTTTTAAATGTACTCTTGACCATTGTGATTGGTACAAGGATATTATTTATTATTTACAACAGATGAATTTTCCTGTAGGAATGGATGAAAATAAAAGGAGAACACTAAAGTTACAAGTTATTCATTTTTCTTTAATCAGAGACAAGTTATGGTGCAGAAGTCCTGAAGGAGTCTCATTGAAGTGTGTAGATGAAGAACAAGCTGACAAAATCTTACAAGAGATGCATAATGGTGTGTGTAGTGGCCACTATATGGAAAAGACCACTGCACATAAAGTTCTAAGAGCGGGATTTTGGCGGCCCACTATTTTCAGGAAAGCTCATCAACTGACTAAAAATGTGACTCTTGTCAACGTTTCTCTGGTAAGATAAAAAAAATTTGGAAATGTACCTTTGACACCAGTGAAAGTACATTGCCCCTTTTCAACAATGGGGTATTGATTTCATAGGAGAAATAGTAAACAAGTCTAATGGGGGGCATTCATGAATAATTGTGTCTATAGACTACTTTACTAAGTGGGTAGAAGCAATCTCCACCAAAAGAGAAACTAGTAAAGTGGTGATTGACTTCTTGCTAAATCACATTGTCACAAGATTTCGGTGTCCAAAGAGAATTTTTTTAGACAATACCATGTATTTTAGATCTAAAGAATACATGAACTTTTGTGCATATTATGGTATTCAGACATCTTATTCTTCACCTTATCACCCATAGGGAAATGGTCAGGCTGAATCTAGCAATAAGAGTTTGCTCAAGATTATTAAAAGGGTTCTGCATAAAAACAAAAAGGCCTGGGACTAAAAATTAACGTTGGTTGTTTGGGAAGACAGGGTAACCAATAAAAAATCAATAGGATGTGCCCCATTTGATTTGGTGTATGGATTCCAGGCTAGGTTGCCTCAAAATAATTTGATGCAAATGTACAAGTTTGTACAAATGTATGATGATGACCTTGATAGTGATATGCAGTTAAGAATCAGTGACCTGACTGAATTGGATGAAACAAGGAGGGAAGCCTTTGCATGAAATGCTAAGCTCCAATCACAAGTAAAGAACCTGCATGACAAGAAATCAATTGCAAGGAAATTTAATATTGGAGACTATGTACTAATGTGGTATGCCAGATTGGAAGATAAAGGAAAACATGGTAAATTTGATCCAATTTGGCTAGGGCCATATATTGTTCATGAAAAATGTGGACAAAATTCTTATTTTTCAAAAGAGTTAATTGGAAACATTTTGGGATTTCCAGTTCATGGACAACTCCTAAAATTTTACTTCTCATGAAGTTCTGATCATCCATGAACAGTAGGTTTTATATTTCTGTAGTCTTTTGTTTCCTTTGTAGTTTAGGTGTCTTTGTTTTTGTTGTGTGTGTAGGGTAGTTTTCTTTATGTAGATAGTTTTCTTAACCATGAGATTATGAGAGATTTCTATGCCTACAAGAGACATGCATCCCCAATTAGATCCATTGTTAGGGCTGCAAAAATAAAAATTGCCTCATTGCTGACTCGTGTGTTAAATCTTTCAGCTAGTTTTAATATTTCCAAAACCCTAGTTGTTACTTGCTTAATCCTTGGTTTTGTATTGTTTAAAACCCCGTCTTTCTTGTCTTATGTTTCTGTGTTACCTTTTGAATCACTTAAGTTTTTATTTTAAACATGTGCCTTTAAGTTACCATGGTCGGGGCCTCTTTTGTTTTAAGTCTTGCAACCTAGCGGGTCCTATATTTTAAATTTTCCTAAGTCTGAGGTCCTTGAGGTATTTTAATGCTTTGTAAAGGGTCAAGAAAGTTCATATTAATCCAACGGCTGGCACACTACCTCAAGGGAAATATAATTGTTAAATACTCATTAAGGGATTGTTCCTGAGAGACGCGTGTCCATTTGTGATTATGGGGCCATCTTTTCTGAGATAAAGGCATTTGATAAGTCATGATCAGATTCACTTTGATCCAACTATTGGCGTATTTCCTCAAAATAAAGATGCACTAAGATTAGTCATTAAGGCATTGAGCCTAAGTGAAAAGTGGTAGATAGTGGGACCTGGCTGAAAATAGGGTAAAGTTAACGACAAAACATATTCATTTTAATCCAGCGGCTGGCATTTTCCCTTGATCTAAAGATGAGCGAAGGATAGTTATTGAGGCATTGCCCCTGAGGGACACGTGGAGATGGCGGGACCGAGTTGAGATAAAGTTGAAATTAATGTTCAGACAAGATCTTTCAATCCAACAATAGGCATTTTTCCTCAAACGCAAGATGCACAGAGTTTACCCATCAAGGCATTGCGTATGTATGACATGTGTCCAAGGTGGATCTTGACTGGGGTTAAAGGTAAAATAAAGTTCACACAGATCCTATTCGATCCAACAGCAGGCATAATGCCTTGAAGGAAAGATGATCATATGTTAGTCATTAAGGCGTCACACCTTTGCGCCACGTGTACAAAGTGGGTCCTGCCTAGAACTGGAGATAAAGTAAAGGATGATCAGAT
This sequence comes from Thuja plicata, assembly GCA_018584345.1. Classification (NCBI taxonomy): domain Eukaryota; kingdom Viridiplantae; phylum Streptophyta; class Pinopsida; order Cupressales; family Cupressaceae; genus Thuja; species Thuja plicata. Next base: position 1,438,946 of record MU223269.1, read on the forward strand.
CTTTTTGATCAGACAGTGGGTGCATTACCTCAAACTAAAGATGCAAGATGGATATCTATCAAGGTATTGCGCCTGAAAGACACGTGTACACAGTGGGACCTGGCCGGCAATAAATAAAAGTCAAAGCATCGAGCGGTTTCAATATGATCTGATGGTTGGCGCATTGCCTTGAAGGAAAGATGCATGTTATTCATTGAGGAATTTTACCTGGTTGACATGTAGATTTGTGATCATAGCTCTCGGGTTTCAAAGGAATTCTAAAGGTGATGTAAGTTTGAGTTCATTCAACGGTTGGTGTAATCCATCTATATACATATGCACCATTGTTAGTCTTCAAGGGATTGCGCCTGACAGACACGTGTCCAATTTGATCATGATTTCTTTTAGTTGTTTTTGGCCGCACGATATGATCAAATGTTGCTAAAATCTACGATCGTGTTTTAAAGTTGTGATTTTCTGCGAAAGTAAGTTTGCTGAATCGTTGAGCCACAAATTTTCAAACAGCGTGAGAGTAATTGCAGAACGTGTGGTCATCTCAGCAAGAATTTAATGCAAAAGGCTGGAAAGATTGTGTTATAAGATTTTCCACTTGATGTTTCAAATGTCACAATTTGCAAAGAGACTGAAGCAGAGCTAAATTACAGCATTTTCATTCAATTATCCAGCATTTGCAGATCGGGTAAGTTACTCTTTGATTTCACTTTTGCACTTTTTGAATTTGAATTCCAGTTGGGTTTTAGGCTTGTGAAGTGAGTGGGGTTTATTTGTGAAGTCCAAATTATTCTTATTACGATACCCTATTTTATAGATGGTGCCATGAAGAGAGCTCACAGGTAAAATAGATTACCAAGAAAGAAATGTGTGTGATAATCTCCTGGAACAGTTACATAGATCCACCAATGACTCCACTAAGACCAAAGAGTTGGTACCATAAAACCCTCATTTAAATATTGGTGAGGGTTTTTAAAAGGGGAAATGGGTGAGAGATGCCAACATTGGCATGACTAGTTTGGCATTGTTCAAAGTACCATTCAGTCAAATAAATGCATATGCTCCTAGTAGCAACATATGTAAATTTGATGTAGGGAAATTAGTAATCCCAGGTATATTAATGGATACTGATCTTTTACTTCATGTGGGGAAAAATTATGATTATGTAGCTAGGGTGGTGAGAGATGTCAATGGAGATGCTTTGATAAGTATCACAACTGAAGAACTTTGAAAAGTTTTTCAACTAAATGAACCCTCCATGCAGCTTGATAAAATTAATTTTGATACATTCAAGGAGATTTACAAGGATCAAATGGATTATCTTAGAAATGGACCTCTACAAGAATTCTTCAGGAAGATTGGAGATTTGGTTGTAGTAGGACCCAATACACCAGAACCAATCAAGTTTGATTATTTCAATATGAAGGCCAGAGGTGTATATAGTGCTTTGAGTCAGATTTTTGGAGATGATGAAGAGACAGAAATGCCCATCCATTACATGTTAATGATGGTTCGGATTCTCCATCCTCATTTGGATATCATTTTTTACTTTGCACCTTATGTAGTTGATCTTATCTACAATGGTTTAGTTTGTATTCAGAATGGAAAGGTAGATAAACCATTTGGGTGGTACTCTATGATGATGCACATGTTCCTTTTTAAAGGTTCAAATTATTTGAGAAGGAAATGGATTTGTTGATGGTTAAAGATGGGGAAGAAATATCGTTCCATTTGTGGAGCGTGGATTTATCATGGGAAGGGAAAGAGGCCAGTTACATTACATTTGACAGAGGTTTTTCTTCAAGGCTTAGAGCCTTGTTGTCTTCTGAAAACCCCAGCATCCCCAAATCTTTTTTGTCTTTCCTTAGACCAAATCAATATGCTAAGATTATTAAGATAGTGCACAATTGGGGTGATATTATTTTATATCCTGTCTCAACTGTATTCAGAGTATGTGGTTTCAGAAGGCACTCCATATATACTCCCTTATCAAGTTCCTCTCAAAATGGGTGTTGCTGAGATAATTAGGCAGATTGGTGGTCTACAAGAGGTTCCTTGATAGGAATGGCAAAGGTACTATTTTTCCCACTATTACAATTGTTCACTAGTTTGTTATCACCAAGGGTGGTTTGGTGCATATGGACAAGTTTTTTGAGCCTTATCATCTATAAACCTCAGTGGCAAGATGTGTTGATGCTGAGGCATTTATTAGTGATATATTTAAAAAGAGGACAAGGTGTTTAGAAATGGATCAAGAGTTCCATTTTCCTAAGGATATTATTAGGAATGAATTCAACTTGCAGGAACAAGAGATTAGAAAGTAAAAATGGTTGGTTTATAAGAAGACCCTAGATTTTGTACAATGTTTTGATAAGGGATATGATCCATTGAAAGTTTTAAAACCTATGGAGAAGAAGATTGATTTCTTAATGAAACTCTTTGAAGACATCATGCAGGCTTAACTAATTTTCTTTTCGAGATCAAATATAGTGAATGTGATTTTCTTTTTGAGATCACCATATTGTGTAACTACTTTAGCCAATTAGAAATTCATTTAAACAAATTAACATTGTCTAGAAAAACTTAACTAATAATATTCTATGCCATATCCTAATTGTAAACATACACATTCATGTTAGGAATTTCATGTAGATCAAACTTGCATTGAAATTCCCTCTTGGTAAGGCTTTGTGGTTGGGTAGAAAAGCACCTTAACCATGTTCTTGTCCCTTGAACATTAGATACCAATAAGTTGATTGCAATCAAAGAATCACCATTTGTATATGATTTTGTATGTATCATATAATGATTAATTTATGTACGTGTTCTTGAAATGGAATGATTGATTCCATGATATGAATGAAAGCTGAATAATTATACTCTTTTATGTAAATACCTAGATTTAGTATGATTACATGGAAAAGGGGAAATTTTGTCATTTAGGTATAGTTGAATATCATTTCATTTCATGTATACATAATTATGAATATTTCATTTATTGTGGAAATTTGTAAGGCAGTTTGAACCTTTACATGGAAGATGGAAGAAAATTCATAAAACCATTTACATTTGTGAATAAGGTGAAATGGGTACACATAGCGAAGAGTCCTTGAATCGCATTTTTTTTGCTCACGATCACTGTCCATTTAAGAATTTACTATCAACCAATTACATGCTTTTTATATTAAATGAAGCAAAATGAGGGCGATGTCCCTCTAAAATAAATAGCTCAAAGGTGAATAACCCATCAAAAGCACTAATAACACTTTAATAGCACTCTAACATCAAAAACAATAAAATAGTCCAGTAGCAAAAATTGTGAGTAAGTAAAGTCTTTGCACTGGAAAAATAGTTCACTATAATACCAAAACCAAATAAAGTCTTAGCAGTAAACCCCTGAGAGCAACTAACAACCCTAACAGTTTTAAACATAAACATAGATTAAAAAAAAACTAACAAAAAGGAGCCCACAGCCCACAACTTTATTCGGATACTAACAAGTGGAGCGAATGGCTCTAGTTCTCTATCAGGAACTTGAAGAGTTCCTTATAATTTCCCTTGTTCTCCGCATCTTTTTCCCAGCACCTTCTACATAAGGCAAATCGAGGTGGGAGAACAATGTATCACGCGTAGACTGAATCTAGAAACACTGACCAACTTCTTCTCCATGTCCAAGACCTTATTTTTCAACAATTCCAACTCTCTTGCAGTGGTTCTACACCTTGTGCAGGTACCTCAACATTAGTCTTGTTTGTTTCCTCCTCCTTTAGCATGACGTCTTGAGTGAGGTCCACATGCTCAATCTTGGTGCTATCCAAGATTAGTAAACTTCTCTAAAAATTTCTCCATACCAACACCACATTCTTCACCCACAACATCGCCATCCCCCCTTGTTCCTCTATAGCTCTTTCACTCCCCTCAAAATCTTCTTCCTCCTCAAAATCATAGCCACTAATTGTTTCAGTTTACCTTTACTAGTCGAGTGACTCGCCAGTCTATTAGAGTTTCTCGAGTTGCTTCTATTTTTACTATCCTCCTCTCCAATGTCTTCCTCTTCTTTAGTAATGGTGTCTTGAATGGGTATCTTGGGATTCTTGGCTAATGGGGAGGGTTTTTATCTTTTTATTTCTTGGAAATTTTGGAGGTAGTGGTGTTATTTTTAAGGTCACACAAGCCAGTACTGACTATGGTGGAAGTAGGGGTTATCAGTATACTAGGGCAGGAGGTAATTTTTGCAACGCCCAAGTATTGAATGCATTTCTTCTTGCTAGGGTGTGGGGTGTCAATGATTTTGGCAGGCGGAGGGGAGGTCATCCTAGGGGCTTCGCCACAACAATCAACTGAGGGGCATGGGGCCAAATAAAACCTATACAGACTATAGATTAAACCTGTAATGCCCCGCTAGTGAACCCAAGAGAAATTAACCTATAAGTAACAACTAAGTTCACAGAATTTATTTTCTTTAAAGTTTACATTCAGGATGATGAATTATGCGTAAGCAAATACAATGAAACACAAAACATGATCATTAAGTAAACTCAACAAGGATACAACTCTCAAGGGTTCCATAACATAAGAATTACTCGTAAATTAATTAAAATTAAATATGAATATTACAAGGTACAACATGATTAATAAGTCCATCAATTCATAAATAATGATACGATTACATTTGATACCATAAGGTATATCCAAGAAATGACATCCACTGCATAAGTCACAGGGTATGTAATAATAATTAAACATGAATTACAATACATTAATCCATGAATAGCATAACTGAAATACATATACATGATATGATAAACAACTTAAGAAAGATAAGAGCATATCTCCTAAAATGTCGCAAGGAAGTACAACTGCTACAAGGTCACAAATAATGGTACAAGGATGTCAAGGTCTACAATGGTAAAGAGGATCACTACCACCCGTCCTCGTGTCACCTAAATGGTCCACTCCCACCGTGTTGAGGAGATAACAACAGATCCCATTCGGTTTACAAACAAGGGATCCAGAAAGCTCTCTATCACAAGGTTCATTTCCAACTGAACAGGTAAAGACCTATAAACCCAGAGGCAACCGACTCACGTAGAAAATTTGAAATTAATATGGGGAAGTGTCATCACACGAGTCAACTCTAAGGTGACCCAGGCAGTCTCGCTGGACCCCCGGCCCCCTAGTGACTCTATGTGGTATCAGTAACCTCTCGTACAAATAAGGGTAATAAATATGCCAGATCAAATCAAGCATCTTCTCCCACTCTCATCCTAGTATATAAGAGCACTGAAGGCTTGGGCGAGGAATACAGACGTCTTATTATTTCATTTTTAACCTCGTAGTGTATTAGGTTATCACTTATTAAGTAACTTACAATGAGTTACCCTGGCAACCTCTTAGGGTCCTGACCCTCATTGCAAGCCACTCCCCCCTAGACACTAGATTACCTACCCTAAGCTCAGTGATTATTAATCTCAAAAGTACCATATAGATACCATAGTCAAAATAATAGTTCCACATAAGGCTAACAGGGACACACATTGGTTTTCAAACCAAAACATCAAGTACAAACCCATACTTGCAAAAATACTAACACATGAACTTAAGGTAACCAGTTGGGGAAGAAACTAGAATAGGTACCAATCGCAAAGCAAAACTGAAAACGTAAAGACATCATTCACACCCCCAACCTCTGGTACATTTTCCCTAAAATTTGACATAGTTTCCCAACAACCCAAAGGGATAATACATTTAAATAGGGAAAAAACATACACGACAATCGGCAAAAGAAATTAAAACATTAACTACCAATTAATATTAAATTAATTAATATTCCACTAAGTTATAAAAAAAAACATGCAAGTCTTTAACACCCAAAAGTTTATTTTAACATTAATTAATATTATATTAAATTAATATTAAAATAAATTGACAATACTTAACAATTAATAAAAAATTAATCATGTTAAAGAAAACAATTTGAAATAACATACTAATTACTAATATTATGAAAATAAATTTAATTGATATTACAAACTTAATTTTAAAAAAATTTAAAATAAAATTAAAACTTTTTTTTAAAATAAAACAATTGTTTTTTTTGGGGGGGGGATGTACCCCGCGCCCCAAGACTGAGGGAGGCGGGCCCCCCAGCACTGTCGTAGGTAGTCTAAGGCTATCGTAGGCAGCTTAGCTATCGCAGGCAACTTAGCTGTCGCAGGCAGCCTAGCTTCTTACGCAGCAGTGTTATCGGGGGTGAAGGAATGGGACCCTGAAAACCCGAAAACCAAAATAAGCAAAACTCAGACCCAAGGAAAGGTTCCTGAATTCATGTCACTTGACAGATTTTGAAGGGTGAAGACACAAAATCTTGTCCACTAATTAGGACAATAAAAGGTTTAAGTTAGGGTTTTGGACCTGTTCATTATCTCCCCCCTCTTACCACTGAGACGTTGCGATAGGGAACGCTCACTCCTGCCAATTCAAGGAAGACGATGCCTGGTAGCTGCAATCCTGTCATCACAAAGATGAACATGTGCATACATATATTATGTAACAAGTAATGGTTGAGAATGGTAGGTTGTGTGGATCTCGCACGCAAGTAACTATGCCCCTGTCTCATACCATAAAATCACATTATACACAAAGCAAACGGCATACATATGATCCATGTGCATATAAATAGGGTTTCAGTATTCTCAGTAATCCATAACCATGAATGTAATCATAACATGAGATAAACATGATAAAACTGATCATAAGTCTGACTGTAATAATATCAAATCACACAAAATCTATAGTTCTTACTAACTGAAATATAGTGAATAGTCGTACAATATCAACTGAAATAGAAACTAGAGTCATCGATGCACACGTGCAAGTGGCCAAAAGAGTTTAACAAAATAAACTAAAAGCTACTAAAGCGTAGGCACTACATTCACCCCCCCCCCCTTGCTTAGGCTTATTCCTGGAAGCCTACAAACAAATAGGGATATAAATATCGTAGTCTCGCTGCATCCTCCCAAGTTGTTNAGGCACTACATTCCCCCCCCCCCCCTTGCTTAGGCTTATTCCTGGAAGCCTACAAACAAATAGGGATATAAATATCGTAGTCTCGCTGCATCCTCCCAAGTTGTTGATGACTCATCATAAGGGTCCCATTGGACCCTTACCTGCTCGATGGTGCGATCCCTAAGGATCAAATCCCGCTACTGCAGAATTCGAACGGGCTCCAAAGCCAGTTGCCCATCCTCTACCTGTAAGGCGTTCCAATCAAGAACATGTGTCACATCTGGAATATATTGTCTAAGAACTGAAACATGGAAAACATCATGAACGCTAGCTAAGTTGGGCGGCAATGCAAGACGGTAAGAAACTGGTCCTATCCTCTCGAGAATCTCAAAAGGGTCTACAAAATGAGGTGCCAACTTTGAACCCTTTCCATAATGGATCGAACTCTTTCGTGGTCGCATTCTCAAGAATACCCTATTACCAACTATGAATTGTCTATCCACCCTATGAGCATCTGCATACTTCTTCTGTCTATCCTGGGTTGTGACCAAATGATCTCGAATGCGCTCTACTTGCTGCTCCATATCTCAAAGTATCTCAAGACCTAGCAAAATGCGGTCCTCTAGCCTATCCTAACTCAAAGGCGTACAGCAAGGACAACCATACAATGCCTGAAAAGGTGAAATACCAATGGAGCTATGATAACCATTGTTATAAGAAAACTCAACCAGGTATAGGTAGTCCTCCCAGTGAGTCTGTTTGTCCATGACATACATCCTTAACATATCCTCCAATACCTGATTGACCCGCTCTGTCTAACCATCGGTCTCAGGGTGATACGCTGAACTGAAATTCAGCTGAGCTCCTAGATCATGTTGCAAAGAAGTCTAAAATGAAGAAATGAATACTGGATCCCTATCTGATATAATCTTGCAAGGAATACCATGTAATCTCACAATGGCTTGCATAAAGACTTTAGCCATGAAAGTTGTTGTGTAGGATGCTCTCATAGGAGAAAAGTGTGCCACCTTGGTCAAGCGGTCAACAATGACCATGATAGCATCGTGTCTGTGAGGATTCACAGCCAAACATACGATGAAATCCATTGATATGATATCCCATTTCCATGCTAGAATGAGATTAGGCTAGGTAAAGATATATTGTAGGCTGCGGTGATCACTATGAAGATCAAACCGATGTCCTAAAAGAAAATGTCTCCATCGAACCAATGCATGAACTACTGTTGCTAACTCAAGATCATGTGTAGGATAGTTCATCTCAGGATCCTTGATTTTGTGAGATTCGTAAGAAATCACATGTCCTTCTTGCGTAAGGACTGCCCCTATACCTTCCAAAGAAGCATCAGTACACACCATGAATTCACCCACAGGATCGGGTACTGCTACAACAGGTGCACTAGTCAAACGCTCCTTGAGTTTTTGGAAGGCCTCTTCACACTTTTCTGTCCAAACGAACTTCTTCCCTTTCCTTTGAAGAGAAGTGATAGGGTGAGAAACTCTAGAGAAGTTCTGCACAAATTGGCGGTAATAAGCAGCCAATCCCATGAAACTACGAACTTATAACACATTAGTGGGTGCTGGCCAATCCACCATCGCATGAATCTTTGAGGAATCCACTGAGATACCCTCACCTGAAATGACATGACCCAGGTACTGAACTTCTGATTGAAAGAAGTCACACTTTGCCGCATTGGCATACAACTGATTATCCCGAAGGCACTGCAAAACTTGTCGCATATGTTCCTCGTGCTCTTCTGGGGATTTATAATATATCAATATGTCATACAAGAAGACGAGAACAAAGTGATACAGATAAGAAAAAAATACTCCATTCATCAAGCACATGAAGACTGATGAAGCATTTGTCAAGCCAAAAGGGACTACTGTGAACTCATAATATCCATAGCGAGTACGGAATGTAGTTTTGTGAATATATGCATCCTGGATACGCAACTGATGGTATCTTGACTTGAGATCTATCTTAGAGAACACCTTGGCTCCCTTAATATGATCAAATAGGTCACCAATCCTTGGCAGAGGATACATGTTCTTGATCGTTACCTTGTTCAACTATCTGTATTTGATGCACAAGCGTAAAGATCCATCCTTCTTCTTGACGAAGAGTACAGGTGCTCCCCATGGGGAAACACTCGGTTGAATGCAGCCCTTTGCCAAAAGATCTTCTAACTGGAGTCACAGCTCATTCAAATATTGAGTGGTCATCCGGTACGGAGCTCTAGAAATAGGTTGTGCTCCTAGAATGAGGTCAATACGGAAATCTATGTCACGCTTTCGTGGCATACCTGGGATATCACTTGGAAAGACATCTATGAATTCCTGAAGGATGGGATGATCAAGAGTCTTGTCCTGTGTCTCAACTTTATCTAGCTCATTCATGGATATAGAAAAAACCTGACATCCCTTTCGCATGCTTTGCTTGAGTTGCATGGCAGAAATCATACGAAGGGAAATAGGACGTTGAACACCTAAAATCTCCATGTCCTTTCCAACATCATCCTTGCATATGATGATCTTTTGTCTGCAATCAATGTTGGCTCCATGAGATCCTAACCAATCCATCCCAAGGACAACATCATATGATCCCAAGGGAATCACACGAAGGTCCACTAAGGTGGTGAACTTACCCAAGTTCAACTCACAATTAAGTACTAAAGAATCTGTTGGTACCCTTTCCCCCGAGGCTAACTTTACTTGCCAACTTATCTCCTGCTTTACTGCCACAAGCCCACATCGCTCTACTATAAAAGGAGATATAAAAGAGTCTGTAGCTCCTGAATCAAACAAGATAGAAAGAGAAATACCTCGAGTAGCACCCGAAGTTTCTACTACTGTTCCCTGGTGCTCTACTTGACGTTAATCCATAGCTGCAAAGACCTTGTGAGATCTACCAGCATCCCCTACTGTAGGCTCTGAAGCTAGGGCCCTCTGTCCTGAAAACTGTGGTGCACATTGGGGACAATTCACTGTAATATGCCCAAACTGTCCACAAGAGAAGCAACCAGCACCTCTACCATAACCTCTCCCAGAGGAGGGTACACTAGACTGTTGTTAGGTCCCTCTGCTAGCCACTGAATAGAAGCTTTGTGATGGTTGACTAGGCTAATTGTGTTTGTTGCACTGAAAGTTACAAAAGTTCTTTGACTGAGAACTACCGCTCTACACTAGAGGATATGAACCCTTTTGCTGTTGACCCTGGTTACCCTTGAACGGAGAGAAGGGTTTCTTGAATTTCCCAACTCCTTGGGACTGATTACCTCAAAACCCTGAAGAATTAGATCCCCCAGTGTGAGCACCTACCTAGCCACCATGACCCGAACTCTGAATTGTGTCCACTAGAGTAGCTTTGTTGACTGCCTCCTTGAGGGTCTTAGGTTTGAAAACCTTGACTCCCCCAATGATGCAGCTATTGAGCCCCCTAATGAAATGTTGAACCATCAGTGGAGATTTGTCGGTAAACCCTGCATTAGGCTTCAGCTCAAAGAAACGGCGTTCATACTCCTGAACTGTAAGGGTTAATTACCGCAGATTGTGGAAATCATCAACGCGTTGTTGGTGTCACTGGTCAGATAAGAACCACTCATGGAAGTTCTCCAGAAATAACTCCCAAGTGGTGGTTTCCATGCTAAGTCCCAACTTATCCTCCTCAATCTTCCACCAAGTGGCTACAAACCCCTCGAGGTTTATGATAGCATACCTTGCTTTGACATTGGTGTCAAATTGTTGCATAGCAAAGCAACGATCCAATGAAATGAGCCAAGTTTCTGGCTCAAATCCAGTACCAAGACCATTGAATGGAGGTGGTCGTGATCTCAGAAGGTCTCTCATCTGCCTGACCTTAGCGGCCTCCTGATCACCTGAAATGCCCTTCCTAACTGGGCTCCTGGATCTCTGTCTAGTCTCTTCCTCATGGTGATGCTCTTCCCTTTGATCTCTATTCGCCTTGGGAAGGTAATCCAAAATGGCCTGAAGTAATTGCATGGTTTGAGTCTCTGTCTCAACCTCTCGTTCATCACTGTGCTCTTCCATGTTCTCCTCATGCACACTCTCAATCCTAGCACCCGCAGATGCGCTAGGGATCCTACCCCTTCCGCGCCCTCTACTGCGGCCCGCATTTCGGCTCCCAGTAGTGGATCTAGTTTCGGTAACCATTTTCCTATATCAAACATCAAGGAGAAACGTTAACACAAAATAAGTCATAAAGTAAAGACATGGTATGTGGTCATAAAATAGTAGTCTGAAATACAAGGGTGTTATATGTCTATGTTTGTTTTCAAGTTTTCAACTACTAAACAACTAGTGGGCGTATGCGATTACCAAAGATCCCAGTGTAAAGAAACATGGGCTCTGATACCAAGTGTAATGCCCTGGTAGGGAACCCAAGAGAAATTAACCTATAAGTAACAACTAAGTTCATAGAATATTTTTTTTCTTTAAAGTTTACATTCAGGATGATTAATTATGCGGAAGAAAATACAATGAAACACAAAACATAATCATAAAGTAAACTCAACAAGGATACAATTCTCAAGGGTTCCATAATGTAAGAATTACTCGTAAATTAATTAAAATTAAATATAAATATTATAAGGTACAACATGATTAATAAGTCCATCAATTCATAAATAATGATACCCCGTCCTCCTTTACCTTTTAAATTATTATTTTTTAAACTAACCAACATAAAAATAGTTTATTTAATATTTTTTTTTTTACAACACAGTTCTGGAAAAAAAAACAGTAGTAAGAAGAATGATAATTTATTAATTTTACCTCTCATAAATATAAGGTTTAAAGGGAAAAATAAACACATTAAGTATCCTTGGCCTTTAAACAAAAAAGGGTAAAAAATTTAACCCAGGTATGCACAAATTAACTTTGGGGAAAAATTCCTCAAGAACACCCATGATTTTTTTTTTCTGAAGTTAACTTTTGAATTTACAAAAATTCACAGATTAAGATTAACCAATCTGTTTTCTATAATTCTGAATCCACAGAATTACTCCTAATACTCCCTTGGGTATACAGAAAAAGTTTCAACAAAAACCCATCTACCAAAACTAATCTAAATGCAAAAATCTAACTTTCCTAATAAAAGATTTAAAATAAAACATACCTCAAACTCTTGATAAATCTGAAACCACTGATCTAGCAGTGCACAAGCAAGCTTTCCAAATTCTCCTTCAAATCTCAGAAACTCCTCCTTAGCAAAATTCACAGCTCAAATCCTTCAACTTTTGTGTTCCTTAGAAGAGCTCAAAACAATGGCCTAAAATAGAAAAAAAAAACTACTAACCTAGGGTTTCTAAACTTACCCCTGCGGTTAAAAGTAACTCCAATTGACTTTTGGAGTTAAAAGATTTGATTTACAAAATAATTCACCTTTATCCTTAAAATACAACTTAAATTCATTTTTTGCACTTTAAAAGTTTATTTCACATTTTAATAGAAATTATAGATTCACTTAAATCAATTAATACATCAAAGGTGTATCAATTAACTTTTATAGACCAAATACCCCCCTTGATTAGTTATTTAATAATCACATGATTTAAATAAAATATAACATTATTAATATACAACCCAAATTATATTCTAACACGAATAACCTTAAACCAAGCATACAACCTGAAAACCCGACATAACCAAAATAAGAAAAACTCAGACCCAAGGAAAGGTTCCCGAATTCACGTCACTTGACGGATTTTGAAGGGTGAAGACACAGAATCTTGTCCACTAATTAGGACAATAAAAGGTTTAAATTAGGGTTTTGGACATGTTCATTATCTCTCCCCTCTTACCACTAAGACGTTGCGATAGGGCACGCTCACTCCTGCCAATTCAGGAAAGACGATGCCTGGTACCTGCAATCCTGTCACCACAAAGACGAACATGTGCATACATATAATATGTAACAAGCAATGGTTGAGAATGGTAGGTCATGTGGATCTCACACGCAAGTAACTATGCCTCTGTCTCATACCATAGAATCACATTATACACAAAGTAAAAGGCATACATATGATCCATGTGCCTATAAATAGGGTGTCAGTATTGTCGGTAATCCATAACCATAAATGTAATCATAACATGAGATAAACATGATAAAACTGATCATAAGTCTGACTCTAATAATATCAAATCACACAAAATCCATAGTTCTTACTAACTGAAATATAGTGAACAGTCATACAATATCAACTGAAATAGAAACTAGAGTCATCGATGCACACGTGCAAGTGGCCAAAAGAGTTTAACAAAATAAACTAAAAGCTACTAAAGGGTAGGCACTACAAAACCCTTATGCAAAGGGATAGGTTTTTTCCCTTGATTCTTAGCAGCATCAACATCCTTAACAAACCTTTCTAGGTAATTACGCAAGAAGAACATAAATGAAATGAGACTATGGTTATGAAAATGGTTTAACAAGGGCATGTGAGAGAAATAATATGCCTTATATCTCCCCTCCAAAGTGAAGAACTTGATTATCATTAGGAAAATGCGGTTCCATGGAGGTGGCAACTCCTCTCTGTCAAACCTGTCGTGGGGTTTGAGAAGGTTTTCGTTCTCATAAAAGAATTGGTTAAGACTATTGTTATTTGTCACTCTACTTGTTTTCTTCTATTTTCTTCCTTTGGTCAACAGTCGTGTGGCTTTTGCAATAACCCCTTGACTAACTTCAAAGGAAATTCCACTTATGGTGACCCTTCTATCTTCCCATGAAGTTGTGAACTGCATGGAAAGGCCTTTGTCATACTCGTTGATGCTCTCAATTAACTGCAAGACTCCTGTAGACACCCTAAATTGGTCAAGACAAATTAAATGCAATTCAATCAAATTTAAATCAAGCATTTGAACATCAAAGCATGAATTAATTGAAAATCAAAGCTATTGGATTAATTAAATCAAAAAGATCAAATAATTGTGCAATTGATTTTAATCAATTAATTGTATAGTTTAAATCAAATTTAATCCAACCCATTCAAGGGGAGACATGGCTAAATTAAATCAATTGTTAAATGCATTTAATCTCACCAACCACAAAAGGACAAAAATCAAATGAACCAATGAGGTGAGAGCATTTGAATCATGTGGATCAAGGACAAATCAATTTTCTACCACTCATCTTGAAGTGCATCTTGACCATCCATCCTTGTCTCTTTGTCCCAATATTTAAAACCATTAACTTGACTCAACTTTGATCAAGGTTAGTTCACTCTACCCCCTACCCTTGGAAAATCCTATAAATAGGCTGCATTCTAAGAGAAAATCACCAATTCACATTCATTCTCATTTGCATCTTCATTATAGTTAATGCTTAGCATAGCTTGAGTTCTTTTAGCATTGTTCTTGCATCTTTAGTTTAAATTGCATCATAATTCATCATGTTTTAGCTTAATTTGTTTAACATGTAGCTTAATCTTCAAATTCTCATTCTAGGATTGTCACTTTAGGAATGCTTAAAATCTGATAGCATTGTTTTAGCTTCCTAGTTAGAGAGAGATGAGACAGTTTCAATTGTTCAATTTGATATTTTAGCATGCTAGATTTTTGAATCCTTTCAAATTGATTAAATTCAGTTAATGTTTCATGAATATACATTTAATTGTATACAACTCCCCCTTCTGAGAAAATGTGCCATACAATGGCATCGTCTTTGAATTCTTTATGTGTGCTTGGCTCTATTCGAATATGGTCCCCAACCATATTGAAAATTACAGTGACTACAATTGCAAAGAACCCCACCTTATTTTTTAGTTTATTGCTTTCTACACAATTAATAAAAAGTGCAACAAAAAACCACAACTTAAGACAAATGAGTGATATGTGTGCTAGCAATTATGTTATTATGTCTCGACATCTTTACCAATCTCCACTCGTGTGGACAATTCATTACAGTACACAATAAATTTTTGGGCAAGGTTTCCCTTGTGTGTGATATCTTTCACCTTACAAACTTTAATAAATATCCCTCTAAAATAGTGCTTCACGTCAAGTCGATATGATGGCAATTGCATCATTAACTAACCCTCTCCAATCTTCATATGGCCCATATATCCACCATTTTCCATGTCAAATCTTTAACTTTTTTATCATTCTTAAAGCCCCTCAGTCCCCTCCAGTTGGTCTATGTCATTCTTCCCACTACTAGCTCATCTCCACTTCATTTAGCTCATTTTCAAATTGAAGTTTCACCCACCAAAGACTTTTAAAATTGCACCCATTATTCCCCCAACTCCACAGCAAAGTAATGTAGACAAGTGTCTGCATCCCCCATTGACATTTTTTATCCTTCATTTTGACTGTTGGTTGTTTGGCTCTCTCTGAAAAGGAGTGTTCAGAAATGAAGAGGAAGATGGTCCTTTTTTCTCCAACATATTAGCCCTTCAATTTTCAATCCCATAGCGGCCATAGCATTAGCCACCCTATTTCCTTCCCTATGGGTGTGATTAATTTCAAACATATCAAGCCCCAAAAGGAGTGTGAATGTCTCCAAAAACATCTTCAATAGACCAATTAGCCCTAACAAGACCCTTAATGATGTCGATTATGAGCTTAGAGTCCCCCTCGATAGACAACGCTCTAATTCCAATTGAAAGGGAAAACTTAACCCCCTATAGTAGGGTCATCCCTTTCGCTTAGTTATTATTGCTCCCAACCAAATTACTTGTATAGGATACAACCATATCCTCTGAGATTAACCTTATCACTCCACCCATTGTTGCTTTATCATCGTTTCTCCTTGCAGCTCCGTCAAAGTTAAGAGTGTACCATCCTTGGTTCAATGGGCTCCATCTCTACAATCTTTTAGAGTTGTCAAATTTGGCATAGGAATTAGGGAGACCCCAATTTTGAGCTAATTTATCATCAAGGGAGGAAGTGGGAAAAGAGGGGCAATGCCAAGTGACCACTAAAAGATTTTCTACAAGTAATTTGCATAATGTTCTAAAAAGTTCTTTATTTGAGTTCTCAACATCTCAAAAAATTGTGTTATTCCTCTCCTTCCACAAACTTCATCCAAGATGGGGTGGGATCTATTTCCAAAATTCTCTTATCAAGGGATTATACATTGACCCTTTCCAATCATAAGCAAGAGGTTGGATAATGTTTTTCATTACCCAATGTATTTTGAGCTTTTGTAGCACTATGCTCCAGATGTCATGAGTATATTGACAACATGGCAAGAAGTGAGGAATGGATTCATCTTCTTGCTTGCACAGAACACGTCTATTTGGGGGTTGAAATCTTTGTTTTACCTTATTATCTCGAGTGAGGACTTTATTGTGCATCATTGTCCACCAGAGGAAGTTAATCTTAGGAATCACCTGAGAGTTCCAAATCTTCCTCCACAAACCTGAGGAGTTACCTTCCTTTAACTGCGTATTGTAAGCCAGTTTGGCAAAGAAGTCTCCTTTGGGGTTCTAGCACCAAATAAAATTTTCATCCCTTGGAAAAAAAAAATTTGATTTGCTTCAAAAGTTCCTATAACTCCCTAGCTTTCTGCAATAGGTGAGGCCAATGTTGTTAGCATTGTGAAATATCCTTGCAGGAGTTTTGTGGAGATACGTAATCTGTAACCAAATGTCAAAAAAAAAAATAGATTTTTCACTAATGTCCTTGAAGGTCTGATGTGCATCCAAGGGCATATCCCCCATCCATTTATCCTCCCAAAACTATATCATACGAACATTCCCTATCTGTCATCTGAGCCCCATCTGACTAACGCCATTGTATTTGATAATGTTGTTCCAGATCTTGGATCTACTTTGGTAGCCAGAGATAGAGATTACACAATAAAACCTCTCATAATTGAGGTATTTGGCACTCGTGATATTCCTCCGGTTAAGGTTGTGAAGCGAGAGCTTCCACCCCATTTTGGACATGAGGGCTTTATTAAGTAAATTGATTTCACCCCAAAATTTCTCAAGACAACATATAGAATCCCAACTAACTAAAGGCATTCTTCTTTTCTCTCCCATATATGTCTATAAAAAGGTTTTATGTATTCTTTCTAATTTTTCAGCCATAGTACTAGTGATTTTAAACAAGGTAAAAAAATTAATTGGTATACCTTAGAGAGATGCTGCAATGTTGGATGTTTCCCGCACTACTAAGAAGTTTCCCTTTCCACCCTGCAAGCTTCTTTTGGAGTCTCTCCAGGATTGAGATCCAAAATGTAGGGGTCACCTCCTTAACAATGACATGGAGACCTAGGTACACTCCAGGAATATCAGAACTTTGACAGCCTAAAATAGATTTGATTTTGTTTTGCAGATTCTCGGCAATATTGAAGAAATAGTAATTGCTCTTCTCATAGTTTATATGTTGTCCTAAGGCCTTCGAATGTTGGTTAAGAAAGGTCTTCCATTCTCTAGCTTCAATCATTGAAGCCACCCAAAATAATATAGTATCATCCGCAAACTACTATAAGATTGTTGGAGGGGTGGTAGAAGTAGCTTTAACTCCTTGCAGCCTATCCATGTTCACCAAACTTGGAAAATTCCTACCCAACAATAAAGCAAGGATTATAAAAATGTAGGGGGGAAAAGGGTCACCCTATTTGATGTCATTTTTAGCACCCAAAAAACTCTTTAGGGGCCCCGTTGAGAAGGACTAAAAACTCACTATAGCCACACACTCCTTAATCAAGTTAATCAACCTACCTTGGAAGCCCAATTTCCTTAAGGCTTTACACAAAAAATAATGATCTTACCCTATCATAAGCCTTAGAAATGTTTATCTTTGGGACCATCCCTGAGACATGACAATTGCCCATTGAGTGTATGATCTCATGAGTAGTTACTATTGCATCCAATATTTGTCTTCCAAAAAAAAAAACTTTTAATTGTGTACAATAGAAAATAGAGGTGGGTAGATTGATTCTATTTCCTACTGCACACTCATAAAGAAGATAACCCAATAGGCTCAAGTAGAACTTAAGCGCTAAGTGAGTCGATGATCCTTCACTGATATTGAATTGGAATGAGTTGGATTTGAGGGGAAAGGATTGACTAATGCAAGATAGAAGGGTAAATAGGCTAAAAGACACCTTTCAGCAGAAATCAGACAAGATCTTATAATGAAAAGAAATGGAAACTACACTACAGCATTAACCTGGGTTTTGAATTTGAAGTTATTTTGGAGGGTATAGGATGCGTAGACATCCTCTTCCTGGGTATAGGACACCTTCCCATCCTATACCTTGCACTTTTGCCCAAAATTTTCACAAATCGTTCGTTGGATCATGTACTTTCCAGATCTTCCACGGTAGGTTCTCCACATGTTCCTGCACACAAAAAAGGGGGAGAAAGTTATATAAAGGGGTTTGCCTCAGTTAAACCCCTGTTTGGAATCAACCTTGAAATGAAATAAGATAAATAAATCATGTTGTCATATAGCAGAGGCTAGATCTGAGAAATGAAGTTATATCATACCTTGGCAATGCAAATGCTTCTTTGAATGTGATCAAATATGTTGATGCAATAGCTTTGATTTAACACAAAAACCCAAAAAGAAATCATGGAAGACAAAACCTTGTGCAATGGATGTTGTAGTTTGCCACAATGCTTGTGTGTGTGAGAGAGAGAGAGAGAGAGCTTTGATGAATGTGGATGGATGCTTGAATGTATGATCTTCCTTGATGGTGAACTCCTTTGCTTGGCTTTCAATGAGGGAAAAAAGCTTGATCCATGAAGAAGATAGCCTTGAAAACACCTTGAAATGCTTGAAGAATGCTTGAGACTTGATCTTGAATGCTTGAATGTGAAATCTTGATTGCATATGCTTGAGAGTACATGTGGATTACCAAAATGAGGAGAGAGATGCCACTTATATACCTCTCACAACATTTCAGGGGTTAAAATTTAGGAGAGCTGACCACAAATATGGAAATCCAACCAAATTACTGAGACATGTCCCTGATTCAAGGTATAGGATGCCTAGCCACCCTATACCTACCAATCAAGGCTCAAA
Source organism: Thuja plicata (assembly GCA_018584345.1). NCBI lineage: Eukaryota > Viridiplantae > Streptophyta > Pinopsida > Cupressales > Cupressaceae > Thuja > Thuja plicata. The sequence goes on from MU223269.1 coordinate 1,457,956, forward strand.
TTTTAACCATGGGTCCCGAATAACTAAGAGATACCAAATTTCAAGGTACAAGTGATTTCGGGATTGAAAAAGATTTTTTTTTTAAAAAGGCCGCAAATGGTAGCATTGGGCCTATGTAGGGTAATAAATGATTGAAGAGAACAAATAATAAAAGAGTGCCTAGAAATAAGGGCTCACATTGAGTAGGGTGAAATTGAAATAACATAGGACCCATATTTGATTTTAGGTGTTCATTAAGTGTCATATGAAGTCCTATTATGCATGTTGAAATGGAAACAAACTAAGGTGGGTGTTAAACAATCATGAAATTGTACACCCATAGAGTGCTTACAATTTACGACAATACAGATTGTTGTTAATAAAACCATCTAACAAAAGTTTGATCCTATTAACCAAAACCTTCGAGAAGATCTTATACACCGTGTTGCATAGACTAATGGGCCTAAAATCAAAGTTTTTGTGGTTCTAGGATATTAGGGATTAAGGCAATAAAGGAGTTATTTAGCCTTCTCAAAATCCTGCCAATTCGAAAGAAGTCTTTTAGCCACCTGGGAACATCATATCCCGCAATATCCTAGAATTCTTGGAAAAAAACGGTGGGAATCCATAAAGTCCTAGAGCCTTAAAAGCCCCCATGGAGAATGTCATTGTCCTAACCTCCTCTTTCGTGACCGGGGCTAGAATTTGAGCATTGTCAGCTGAGGCAAGAGCAAATGGTAAATAATTTAATAGTTGATCTTCCAAATCATGGTTCAACTCTCTTTCATCTACCCTACAGGCATTACAAAAATAATTTGAAGCCAGCAGTCCCATTTGAGTGTCAATAGTAATCTCTTGGTTCAGATCATCCTTAAGGCTTTGAATATTACTCCACTTTCTAGGTTTGTTAGCAAACCTATGAAGGAATGTCAAGTTCCTGGCCCCCTCTTAAAGCCACTGCCCTCTGACTTTCGCTTCCAATAGATTTCTTCCTGATTCAAATGTTCCTTCCGTTTTATTCATAGGGCTTCTTCTCTATGTGTCGCCTCTAAAGAAACTCTCTTAGCCATTTGTTCTTGGACAGCAACCAGCCTAGAGTTTATTTCCTTCTTTGCAAAGATGTCTCTGAAGGTGAACTTATTCCATCCTTCTATTTTTATTCCTAATAATATCCAATTTGTGTGCAACTCTATAGATAGGTGTCCCCAATATGGGAGTGCTCTACTAGTTTTGACTACAATCCCTAAATTCTGGATGCGAAGCCCACGTGATCTCATATCAGAATGGTATAGGTCCCCTATAGGTCTGGCAGTCCAGTCCAAAAGATTTGGATTGTGATTTGACCCAGTTCTGGGAAGGTCACTCAAAGTAGCATTGTACCTCATATACTAGGAATCTGTCTAGTTTTACCTGTATGAGGTGATTCCCCTTCTGGCAATTAAACCAGGTAAACCTTTGGCCAATCAGATCAATATCAAACAGGCCTATTCTGAGATAAAGTCAGCCAAATCTGCCATGCTATCAGGGTAATCCACCAACCCTCCCAACTTCTCTAAAGGGAATAAAAGAGAATTCAAGTCTCCAGCAACCATCCAATGATTATCCTAATCAACAAGTACCATCGAAGAATCTACCAATTACATGTTAATCATATAAAAGATGGAGTATTTACCATAACAAGCAATGAGATTTAATTTATGACAACAGTATGAACTCCATACTGTTCTCCTTTGTCTTAATTTGGCAACACCTACATATACCGTGATAGATATTAAATTCTCAACAGAAATGTGCAAAATTTCAAAAATATAAAATTGTATTCCTAAAATTACTCAAGCTTGAAATTAGTGTAAATACTATTGCCGCATATCATTGTTATCACTCCCATAATTAGATTGGCAGTTTTTCTAATTTTCATTATGAAATGTGGAAAACATATCTATTTCCTCAATATTATATAAACACTGCATCGACAAGGCGGTTTATTTCACATACAAGTAGCCCTTACACATGAAGGATAACAAACTACAAAAGGCCACACATCAAGTGACATTTTCAGTTATCATAATGTCCTACATTCCATTCATCAATATAATCTGATAGAGCGTTCTTTGAAAAAAATTATGCGTGCACTTTACGCGCCACTTACACATGAAGGATAACAAACTACAAAAGGCCACAAGACTTATCTTCAACCTCCCATGATATGGATTCTGGACTTGCATATAAGAACCAAAATTTATTGTACATCTCCAAAGAATCACCTATCAAAACTCTTGCTAACGATCTCGACTTTACATATGTGCACATTGCACAACTCTCCACAATAAAAATGATTGTATTGCAATACCTATGAGCAGAAGGAATAATGGATACAACACCAACAAATGCACTCATGATATATCCTGGATATTCGGGATATACATGTTCAATTAGGGAAATTTTGCTCTGCTTTCCCCTACAAAATGAAGTCAAGACCCTTGTAAACTGATTTAAGGGTCCTGGGATGCTGAGACACTTGCAATAAGTCGCCTCTATACATACAGAATTAGTGGAGAATTAGTGGAGACCGCTGAGGACAGAACTACTGTTCCAGATCTGTCCCTTCCACAAGCACACTCGCTTTGAACGCAATGGATCTGGAATCTCTTCAGGCTTCTCACTAGTACAATTTATGGAGTGAATTTCTGTCTCAGTTTCAGAGGACTTTCTCTTATTACCAGAAGATAACTTCAACCCTGTTGAAAAATAATGTTTCTGCTCTGAGTGTGATAAACCTAAAACAAGCATGAACAGAAAACACAAAAAAAAATCTTTGGCTTACCAGGCAAGACATTAATATTGTTATTTTGACCTGACTTCCTGCTATAAAATAACAAAGCAATGAGAACCCCTCTATCTTCCAATATTTTATACCAATGCAGCAGATGCCCATGAAGACACAAATTTTATGATGAATGGTACACTTTCTATATTAACAAAAAAAACTTCTCATTTATATGAAAACCTCAAAAACATTTATCAATGCGTCTCCTGAAGAAACAGGATACAAAAATTTGAAACGGAGTAGCATCACTGCCTTACTCTAAAAGTCAATAACCAATATAAATATGGCTCCGTTATCACACTAGTGAAATATAAATCTTGCAACAAACTTGAAAGAGAAAATTTTGTGGATAATATAGACCTGTACATGTGATTGACAAACTCGTCAATGAGAAGTGGCCAGGCACCTGCTGTAAATGGCATACAAAAACACTCAGTAAAATTTACAGAAATTATAAGTCGTTTGAAAAGATCAAAGATTAATTCATACAAAACAAAATGGCAAAAATGCAAAAAAACATAGAAAAAGATTTAAGTTAAAACATTGACATAACTAGCATCAATTAAATTTTTACAAATATCATATGAACTATTGAACATCATTTTCACAGATCCGATATCAAAATCATGTAGCAATATTTGTACAAGGTAATATCATGGAAATTCCATACAAAATCTTAGTAACACGCACTTTCAACTAAGCAGTACAAAGAGAAATGATTGATTTCCAGTGTCGTGAATTCTCATAGCAGTACACATAATTTTCAGATAGACCTAATATAAAAATAATATAGCGCCACTGTACCCAAATCGGTGTTGATAAATGACATCATGACCCTGATAGCAGACCACAATGTATGATCAGATATGCCAATTACCTAAATTTCTATCACAATTTCCATGGAAGATTGTTCTTTTAAGAAATATGTTGTCAATTAAAACAAATTTTAATTTTAAGCACATGAAAAGGTAATTTATTTCATCTACGCAGTTCTCTCCAATTATATTCTGACTAGTGATAGATTTAAAACTGTTATTCATATCAAGAGCACGCTTCTGGATTCAACTGTGTGGTTTTGTTTGCATCAATATTTCGGATCATACTCAATGAAATTCACTTCATGATGAAAGAGAGCTGTCAAAAGATAAAGGAGAAAATTGCAGACCCAGGTAGATAGAAAACGCGCGGGGGGAGGG